>JARYHS010008074.1:302886149-303070118 GCA_031002005.1 Vandiemenella viatica
ATTTACTATCTACAATTAAATTGTTTAATAAAGAGTGCAAAAAACTTTAACTGGAGCTAATATATCTATGGCATCGTTGAATTGTCTTGGTTTTATTTTTGAATGTGTTGAACAAAATTCGCAAATCTGAAAACCAAATCGATTCCAAGAATGATTAGTTTCTACTACTTATGTATTTACTTTTTCTGTTCATATAGAGGTGAGAAAGGACGGGGTGCAATGAACGGGAAATAATTCGGCTATGGCCTTTTGGAGAACCATTCTGTCGTTCGTCTCAAAACAATTGGGGAAACCAAAGGAAACCCGCGCCCTCCAGAATGCGAGGCCAGAACGGTGCCACTCAACCACCAGGCTCTGTCTGTCATGTCTAACGCAATTGTTTGATGATGTGAAGAATATTTGAAATATGAGGTGTTATATAATGCAGTATCTTTATTAAAAAGAAAAGTAGAACAGTAAGCAATAACGCGGAACACCTTAAAGTAACTCTCAACTGGCGATTTGAATACATAATTCAGTTTTTTATAGATATTTTTGTAAACATGCAATGATTATTCTGAAAATATTTATTGGAAAATGATATTGCTGATAGCTGTCTAAAGGTGTAGATTTGTCAATATCTCCTACCATTTTAATGACTGAGAATGTTTGGTTCTGTAAACTATATTTAAAAAAAAAAAAAAAAAAAAACGATTTAATTTACAGCCTCTAACATATTTTTGTTTTTTATTTTTTTAAGTATATCGTATTTCAATTGGAAAAAAATATAATAATCATAGTATCAGATTTCTTTCACGCCGCAATACTATCCTCGTAACACTGTAAGGGAGGAAACTTCTGACGTGAATCAACGTAAAATGTTTTTAAAACTCTAAAGCTGAATAATGAAAATTCTATGTTTCATCTTTGTAAAATTAGATGAAATGTAGCACTCGCATACCAGATGAAAAAATGAGAGTTTTTGCGGCAGCCGTGTCTTGAAGTATCATGAAAGACAATAACGTCTTTCCAGAAAAGGTCTACTTTTAGGTCGACGGCTACGAGTGCCTCGATGGCCTGGTGAATGCAATACATTTTTTTGATAATTTGACATTAAGTCGATATGTGGCCGTCTCCGGCGGCGCGTTATGGAGTCCGATAAATTGGGTCTGCCGTAATGGTCCCTGCCTGCAGTATCTGCAGCGAGGACTGTGGGAAGGAGGGCTCCGCTGGCGATACCGCCGGCCTTTTAGAGTTCTGAAATATTGCCGCCTCTTGGCTGCAAGACGTCGTAAAACTTGCGGGGACATTCCACTCAAAGTAGAGATACACGGCTGCTGATAATTCGGCGAAGCATATCTGCATCCATCACCCACGAATGGCCTCTGGAACGAACTGTTTATTTTTCTGCGAAACTGACAATTGTCAACAAATACTGCACAAAGTTAACGGAGCATCATATTGTCGCAGAGCCATTTTTTTTAACAAAGACTTTTATGTGTGCCACTGGCTTCCTTTAACATTGGAAAAATTTTGTCATGCAACAAAAGAAAAAAAGGTAGCGTATAATAAAAGTTTCATTTCTTAAGGGGGGAAAAATATGTGTCTGGCGTCGGTTGTTCGTAACACTTTAACTATAAAACATAAGAGTTTGACGCAATAACTATATTTTCAAAGAAGCATAAAAAATATGTGTCTCAAATTGTAGTGTCAAGAAGTGCGCAAGGTAGATAACCTAAGATATTCCCCGTCACCAGGCACTCAGACTCACTATGGGGCCAATTTGCCTGAACTTAATTTAGTCCTTGACACGAAACCCTGCCACTTATTCCTGAAGAGTTTCGTCCTCAAGAAAGATTTGAGCTAACTGATTTTTGCAGGTAATTAATTGAAGAACACCAGATATGACTGTTGATCATTATTTTTATTTTACCTACATATTGTTGAAGTTTGAAAATATGTTTCCAGTCTTTAACTGAATCTACGATCAACAACTGAAAATGTTTTGATCTGAGTCTAGCATCTTAGTCAGTCAGTAAAAGTAAATAACAGATATTATACTATTTAAGCAATGAAAATATGTCTGCAACAAAGTAATATTCCATTAAAACGATACTTTTAATATTTACAAACTGTTCAGACACGAAGAAAATAATTAATGATCAAAACGACATATTAAAAAAATGAAATTCTTTGAAAAAAATTAAGAAATGATGTTGTTTGGGGAACGTCCATAAACAACGTGGCTTAATTCTGCCCCCCCCCCCCCTCGCTCCTCCCTCGCTCCTTGTGGCACGTAGCTTTCTTAAAGATTAATTCCAGAAAACATTTTGTACTGTTTCCTCTTAACATACAGTCGTTAACATTATTGATTATATAATGAATTATGTATTGATTAAATATTGTCCATATGTACTTTTCTATAATCATAAATATTCTGAATGAAATGCTGACACTAGCCACACTTGCAAATGATCAATTATTGGGAAAATCCTCTTTCATAGGTACAGTCAGAATTCGTTTTCTCTTCAGGTGTTACAAAAATCATTCTCCTTATCTCATTCATAATTGATAATTAACTGAGCAAACTATACCTTCTACGGAAAAAACTAAGAAGGTTCTCTTTTGTTATGTTCTGTCCTCTTTCTTTCTGCATACCAGTGAATTATTCTTTGATCTGTTTGAAAGATTTGTTTAACTCATTGGATAAAGAAAATTACTTGGAAAACACTTTCGATAAGCCTAGTAAAGTTCACTGAGCAGCGCCACCTCACCCCACACTTTTTTTTTTTTTGAACTTGAAATAACACTTCAGCGAGCACTGTAATTACTGTTTCACTGAAATTTATTTGACAGAGCAAAATTAGAAGTACTTTATTAACGAGCGGCGTGGTCTCACGTGGGCGATCCTTATCAATAGCTTTATTAAAATCCATCAAAATAATACGAACTGTCACTGACTGGGAATTCCTAGGTGATACCTGTAAGCGAATATGAGTCTAGGAACGGCATGTTCAATGTTTTTCGAATCGTAACGCTCCGTCGTGTGCGGTTAGTTTAAATACGCCGGCCGCGTGCAACCCAAAGCTATGACATAGAGTCACGGATGCGCAACACAGTATGTAGGATATCTAAATTACACACGGAGATAATTAAAAGACGAAATAAATATCCACATGCTGTGTTCTCTATACCTTATTTGAACTGTGACAAACAATATGTTTGGCTCGAAACCTTCCCCCCCCCCCCCATGCCTCCTTTGTGTAGCCATGACTGAACCACGAATGCACCCTTAATAATAGTATTTAATCCACTGGGACCTAATTTCTGGCCTAGCCTTAGGGAAGATGAGGGTTCGAAACTCCATCCAGTTATCCAGATTTCTGTTTTCCATCGTTTGTAGAAATCACTCCAGGCGAACGCCGGATTGGTTCCTTCTAAAGTGCATGTCGGAATTCCTTAGCATCCTTGCCCCACATCTTGTCTCGCATCTATTCACCTCAACGTTGATAAGGCGTAACGGCCAAAGCAAACAAAGTGACTTACACTGATCAGCCAGAACATTTCAACGTTCTACCTAATAGCCCGTACATCCACCTTTGTCATGGATAACAGCGGCGATGAATGGAAGCAATGAGGCCTTGGTAGATCGCTGGAGGGAGTTGGCACCACATCTGCACACACAAGTCACTTAATACCCGTAAATTCCGAGGAGGGAGGCGATGAGATCTGACGCCACATTCAATCACACACCAG
Source organism: Vandiemenella viatica (assembly GCA_031002005.1). Lineage (NCBI taxonomy): Eukaryota > Metazoa > Arthropoda > Insecta > Orthoptera > Morabidae > Vandiemenella > Vandiemenella viatica. The sequence goes on from JARYHS010008074.1 coordinate 302,889,885, forward strand.
ATGTGTTCGATCGGGTTCAGATCTGGCGAGTTGGGGGCCAGCACATAAATCGAAACTAGCCACTGTGTTCCTCGAATCACTCCATCACACTTCTGGCCTTGGGATATGGCGCATTATATTGTTAAAAAAAATGGTACTGCCGTTGGGAAACATGTTCGTCATGAATGGGTGTACGTGGTCTGGAAACAGTGTACGATACTTACTGGCCGTCATTATCCCTTGAACGAGCTCCACTGGACCCAGGGATGCTCACGTGAATGTTCCTCAGACCATAATTGAGCCGCCGCCAGCTTCTCTCCGTCCCACAGTACAGGTGTCAAGAAAGTGTACCCATGGAAAAACTATTCGCACCCTCCTATCGCCATCATGAAGAAGGTATCGGGATTCATCAGACGATACAACGATCTGCCACTGCGCCAACGTACAGTGACGATGATCACGTGCCCATTTCAGTCGTAGTTGCCGATGTCGTGGTGTTAACATTGACACATGCACGGGTCGTCGGCTGCGGAGGCCCATCGTTAAGAGTGTTCGGTGCACTATGTGTTCAGATACACTTGTACTCTGCCCATTAGTAAGGTGTGATGTTAGTTCCCCAACAGTCCGCCGCCTGTCATGCTTTACCAGTCTGCCCAGCCTACGACGTCTGACAACTGTAATGTAGGGCGGCCGCCAAACCCCTCGACGTTTAGACGTAGTTTCACCTTGGTTTCGCCACTTGATGACCCTCACCACAACACTCCTCGAACACCCGACAAGTTGTGCAGTTTCCGGGCAGTGCCTCCGGCCCGTCACAATCTGCCTTCGGTCAAACTCAGATAGATCGCGCGCCTTCCTCATTCTAAACACGGATAACACACTCTCTGATACTGCATGCACGGTGCGTGTGTTTGACTCGTCAGGTGATGCTGCTATCACCTGAACGGGCTTGTATTGATAGAAGGTAGGAAGTCATAATGTTCTGGCTGATCAGTGTAATTTACTGATGATATTACTTTTATGTGGTATAGTTGTCTTAGAAATTACTTTTTAACACTTTCTAGTACGATGAATCTTAAACGTTCCCAACAAAAAACAATAGTTTTTTTTTTTAATTTTATACCTCAATAATAGAACTAGCAGAATTTCTATCTTCCCAAGCTTTGTTTGGTGAGAGCAAATACATCAGTAAGGCCTATGCTATAATAAGGTATGCAAATAATTTTCTGCGACACAGTTACTTTAATAAATTATTATTTAATTTATTTTATTGATACGCATAAAAAATTTAGTGCCAAGCATAAATATAAAAACACGAAAATGAATGTTTTCAAAACAATAGCACATCTAAAGTTCAACAAGCAGTACAAGAGATTAGGCCTAATTCCCAACTACATCAAAATCAAAACAGGAGGAAACAGCTACACAGCTAATATAACCAAACAGAAAGCTGAAAAACTATGGATAAATACCGAAATAAAGCAACTACACAGGAAGAAAGATCTACTAAACAAACAGCTGCTGAAGTTACATGTAGAACTAGCTAACAACACGCAAGCTACACCACCTGGGATCTCATCTGGAACCACATCCATGATATTATTTATAAGGAATATCTAAAAATATGTAACACACACAACAAAAAGCTGCATACACTTAAATCTAAACAACTGCCAGATAATACCACAAACAAACATACCAAACCGCCACACACTTTCTGTAACAGAGTCATAAATACTACTGATATAAAATTCAATGATAAAGAATCAGCACTACTGAACATGGGATTAAAATACAACTTAAAGCAAAACCTCAATACCAACACACTTAAGGGGCTCCGGTAGGATGGAAAATGATGAATTTTGTCATTTTCATTTTTTTGCTGATTATTGATCTTTGGAATGTCCTCTTCAATTTGGTGTATAATACATGCATATTTCTAACCTAGAAATGCTTTAAAAATGGTTGTATTTCCGTGGCAGTCTCCGCAGAGTCAAAATGGAAGGGGTGAAAAGGATTTTTGAGAGGTCAGCAGCTGATGGGGTACAGTATATAAATTACCTGGGGGATGGACATTCAAAGGCATTCAAGGAAATTGAACATCTGACAATAAATAAGGTTAAACGTATTGCAAATGTGCAAAAAAGAATGGGTACCCGCTTGCGACTCTTGATATCAGGATGGAGGGGTAAAAAGATGGATGGTTGTAAAGGGTTGCTGGGGAAGAATAGACTTACAGAAGGCATTATTAATAAATTACGAAAGTATTATGGAATGACCATTAGACATAGCAACAACATTGTCGAAGAAATGAAACGAACTGTTTGGGCTGTCTTATTTCAAGTCGCTTCAACTGATTCTGGTACCAACCACGACTCTGCCCCAAAGAAACTGATTCATGGTGCAAGCACGACAAAGCACAAGCAGCAGGACAAACATTTGTGAACAAGGATGGTATACCATATGGTGTCATTCAGGAACTTAAGCCTATATTCAGGGATCTATCTGATCTACAGCTACTGAAGTAGTGTTTACATGGTCGTACCCAAAATCCAAATGAGTGCATCAACAGTGTTATTTGGTCAAGAATTCCAAAACTGTTTTGGTATCAATTAATGTTATTCATTTTGGCGTTTATGACTCTGTAATGACTTTTAACAATGTCAATTTGTCAAGGTGTGAGGCATTGAAGAAACTGAATATTAGCGTTGGGTATCACACCATACGAGCTATGTACAGGCTTGACCAGGAAAGAGTTACTGCCTCAGAGAAAGCATTGAGGGAAGTAGAATAAAAGGCACGAGAGAAGAGAAGAAAACTAAAGAGAAGGCTGGAAGAAAGCTATCAGGACGATCCAGATCACCCTAGTTATGGGTCTGGAATGCACTGAAACTTTGACAGCATTTTCCCGTAAGTTTACTTTTTGATAGCTTTACTGTACCTTTTCTTGGAAACTACCTGCAAGAACTTCCTGAAACTTTTACAGCCTTTAAAGTATGTTTCTGTGAGTATTTTAACACAGGGATATTCTATTATACCTAGTAGTTTGTAAATTATTGACTGGAAAGCACCTCCAAAAGTGAAAAAAAATTGGAATATTTTTAAAAAAATTTATTCTGCCAAACCAATCGGAACTTTGGGAAATCCCTGTGTTAAAGTATTGTAAAACCATCATAGATTCGCCCTACTTTGTTTCAGATATGTATTACAATTAGTTGTTGAGAAAAGGTACACTGAAGTTCACAAAAAATACATGGGAAAGATACACCCTACCGGAGCCCCTTAAAGAACTGATAGTTACCACAAAAAACGCATATCAATAAAATAAATTAAATAAACCTATGCTTTAATTTTTACGATGGTCTATATCTGCTGACACTGGCTACATTAAAACGTTTTTGAGTTCCTGCATATGGGTTATGAAATACTCTAATGTTTATATATAGATTTCGATATGTTACAGTATACAATACTGTAAACCCACTATTAGCTGCTGTTAACTATGAACAGCAAAACGTGGCATCTGATAGTTGGATTTATTTGTAACGAGTTGCTATTTTTTCGTTCGAATACATTTAACGGTTAAGCTGCACATGATTGATGTTCCTGTGCATCCGCTGAACAAAGTTATAAAGTAAAAGGACTTAGATAAAATAAACACTTAAATTACTAATCGGTAATGTACAAGAGAATATCTGAACTTGAAATATTGGCAGTTTTTTTTAAATTGATAACGGAATTATAATTTTTCTAACAATTTTTTTTTTCTAGTTGAATGCGATATATCAATATCCATGATGTCCTTTATTTCATACATAGCACACATCAGCAAAACCGAATAAAAATCTGGTACGCTGCAGCCTTTAAACCTGAGGCATGCAGCGAGTAGGCTGTGTGTCTCCTGGAACGCGAGATTTATCGGAAAGTCAGGTATTCCAGGCATCTTCCATCCACGTCAACGCTCCGGCTAAAAGTTTTGTAGATGCGCCGGAACCCATGGATTCCAATTAGTCGCTGTTTAATCATTCCATCAAAGGAGTAAAACATGCAAATAGTTGACTGTGGTGTTCGTTGGATCAGAATCGCACAAGTGGTAGTATTATTATTTGACAATTATCGAAAACGATGTGAAATGTTAGCTAAGTCAGGCAATGCATCGTGTTAGCGAGCTGAAATGCGTACAGGCCATATTCTGCTTACAGTAACGACAGCGAGTGTTTAAATCACAGCGCCCTTAAGTAACAATTATAAAAGGAATTTAGAAGTATCAGGGAGTACTGCAATTCTGTATTCATCAATAAATAGAAGTCAATTTGAAAAGGATGAACTCAACAGTCCATCCGTCATCTATTTATTCCCACATATTGCCAACAACTTAAGAAATTTCTTTGACTGTTCCACTTTGAAAGGTACTTTACGGTTTTAAATATATGGCTTTAAAGTTGCTGGATGCCTGAGAGACAAAAGTAACTTTGTCAACAGAATTATTTATCGCTGTTCTGTATTAAAGTATCATTGATTGGTGACAAAACGTTACGAATACCACGAAAACGCATTGGTCACGGATAAAATGTTCAATCCTTTTCTAGGAGAGTGGGGTACGCTTTCATACCGTCTGATCACAAGAAACGGATTTCATATGCTACATCGAAAGGAAATTGCTTTGACACTTTATGTCTCTTTTCTTACACGCTGAGAGCGTGAAAGAGGAATAGGAACTTACGATATTGTTTCCTAAAGAGTGCGCACCCCCTGCCCTCGCCGCTGCTGGATTTTACGAGCAGCAGGCCTGTGGAGGAAGAGGAAGCTGGCGCAAAGTGGGTATTCTGGAGAGCTGCTCCGACCTGATCGAAGCTTCCACGTCTCGCAGACATTGTCTCGAAGGAAAACCTGTGAGATTCGACTCTCTACTTGCAAATGCGTGCCCTCTTAAAACTGAGTGGTTCCTAAGTACACCAAGGCCTCTTATTAGCTCTTAACTTTTAAAACTGAACTTCGTATCAACAGGCAGTACGTTCAATTCAACTAAAAATCGTAGTAACTATCGTAGTAATCTCAGAGAATATTATACAGAATAGTAAGTATTCCTGGTATGATAATTATACTTCTGAGATTTTTTCTTTCGCTGATACATAGAATGAAATGATAATAATCTCAAAAATTTTATACCTAGCATGATAAATTTACTCCTGGGATTATATAGAATTAAATTATAATCTTCTCAAAAATTTTAACATTTAAACATTGCCAAAAAGCAAATTAAAATAATAACTTTTAAGTTTAAATCATATTGACTTTCAGCATTTGTCTAAATTACAGGCGGGATAAAAATTGATATTAATCTGCTACCATCGGCTTAAAAGTTGCCATGAATTCTTATGAAATACAAGCTGTCTACATGAAACCTCACTGATTTCAAAGAACAATACAAGAAAACTATTAAACGTAGAACCTTGCGATTTTCACCATCCTATAAAGCACTCCATAAAGTATTTTGTGGTTAAGCCTTGAATAGTTACAAAAAATTACTACTTCACAAGAGAGAGCTCAGTGCATGATGTGGAATGTTGAAACATCACCACCAACTGCTATCCAAAGAAATTTCTAAAGTATGTTTGATAGAATGCCTCAAGACGTACAGGGATGCAAGGCTTGGAATAATAAAACATTTATGGGTTCAATCGGTTCCATTACTCCACACATGCTTAGGCGCACGTGGGTAGAATTTGAATATCGCTTAGACATTTCGAGGGCTACGAAAGAAGCACACGTAAAATCGCACTGATTGTTTGTTTAAAAAATTTTGAGTTGCTCAATAGCATGGTGGAAATCGCAAATTTTTATGTTTATAGTTTTTTTTAATAACGTACCTTGAAATCAGAGAGCATTCGTGTGGACAACCTGTAGTTTTAATAGAAGCGCTTTCAGCGTATATACAACACAATAATGAAAAAAGTCTGAAAACAAAATTTGGAAAAGTTAAGAGAGTCGACAAATTTAAATATCTGGGTGAATGGATTCAAACCAATAAGGTTGAGAAGGAAGCGTATAAAGCAAGAACTAGAAAGATGGAACTAGCATGTAGGCTAACGCAAAGCAAATACAAAAGGAAATAATCACTTTCAGAGCAAAGATCAGGCATTATGCAACAGTTGTCGAGGCAATGTTCAGCTCAGATTGACTGCTACTGAATAAAAAAATGGAGACTGAAGGAGATCAAAATCCTAAGGATAATCTTAGAACCTATAATGTAAAAAGACGGTACGTGGTGAAGAAGGAAAAATTAAGATCAGTATAGGTATGCAGAGAAAATTATAGGCACAATGCAAGGCACAGTAAAGTCTGAAATTTTATGGACACCTTATGAAAATGAGTGAGAATAGGTGACAACAAGTTGGGTTGGGAAGACGAGAAAATATGTGGAGAACGTTGGGATGCATCCGGACGAGACAGAAAATCTAAGTGTGTTTCAATGTAAAATTGATAAAGTTAAAAAGTTCCAGAAACAATGTACAAAAGCCAAGACCAGCTGGGGTCCGTATAAGCATGTAGGAACCTCAGTGAAAGAGTGGGAGGAAAAGAAAAGGCGAACCTTGGTCCAAAGTACGACAAAATCAAAATAATAAGAAGAAGCACTCACAGTTTATATCGGAATTAAAGCTCATTTTTTTTAAATGCTGGAACTGAATAAAAAGGTTTAATTGTTTCTTTACCTTTAGTTTACAATTGGCAACCGTTTATTAAATATTGTTTATCTGTACTATCATTCGGCTCAATCACTCTAGTACGTATTTATTCCAATAGAAAAGTGATAATATGACCTGGATGCACTAGTACGCTTTTATTTAATTATGGAATTACGGTAGATCTGTGGCGATATCTTTAGCTCTTTAGAAGTGAGACAGGATTGTGGAGAAAGCGCGAAAAGGAAATCGGCTGTGATATATATGAAGCAATAGGCTGGTCATTTGTCTGTACTTCCCAGTGAAAAATCATGTAAAATAGAAATCTGTATAGCCTAGCTGGGAATGGAATCCGTGTCTTCCAGAAAGTCGGGCCCGAAAGCTACAACTAACTCTTCAGATTCGATTCTTTTTGTCTGTATCAGCTGACATTATTGGACAGATGTTAATGCACTAAAGCTAGAGTGAAATACGATACTACTGGCTTGCATAATCATACATAATATCGACCACGCCACGTGTTAGATTGCATCGCTTTGCAAGTCAAATCAAAGCAGAAGAGGAAGAGAGAGGAAATCAATAAGGCATAAGAAATCTCCGCGGCAACAGATGGAAAACCTCATTTGTTTGTTTGCCTGTTGAGGGCGGACAAGGAGAACGAAAGAATGGCAGTTTCAGATCTTTGGATTGGTATTAACCAGCTGATTTTTTTTATCCTTTATTTGAAGTACCAATTTATTACGCACGCAAAATGAACTTACAAAATCACGTTAAAACGAGTGTCAAATGTCTTTAGCTGAGGAACTTAATTCAAGCCCATTACAACGTAATCAGTCATACATTCATTCATTTAATCACGTACTCTCTCTCAGATACACACACAGAAACAATCAAACAACCCAACCACCCAAAAAAAAACAACGCCAGCAAAACTAATAGATATCAAAATGTTATGAGACTATCTGAAATGGCAACTTCTGGGAACATAATCTCAAGAACGCAGTCAATCTTCCAGGAAAAACTCCACTCCGAACTAAAAGGATGGCTTCCTTGAAATATCGGCTGGCGATCTGTACCAGGAAAATAATCAATTTTTATTATTATCGTCTGCAATAGAAAGTGAAATCACCTAAAAGCACAAGTTATATCACAGAAAATTTATACAGCTATAAAGATTTCGTTAATGCGTATTGGCGCACAAAGTTCTGCGTCCTACGATTAATTTCTATACGTAGACAACACCAAGCAAACTGAAAAATCGATTTGACGTTTCAAATTTATCACAGCTTTCGTTTCTTTGGTAAAAGCGTTTGCAGTTATGTCTTTCAAAACAGAGACTTTTCTTAAATATTTGACTCTATTTCCTGAAAAAATAGAGTCAAATTTCGCTAGTCCTCTCATTTTTTGTGTTTAGTTTCCTTTTCGTTTGCAGATCCTGTAAAAACAGCAGAGACATCACAAAACAAACACAAAACTTAATTAACATCAGGACCAGCAGCCTTCAAGCATAGCACCTAGGTGTTACAGTCATGTGTGAGGTAGGAAATAATTGTATGTTAAGCTTCTGTTTTCTAATTATTACTGTCATTTTGATGATAAAACGATAATTCTAGATTGTCTGTGACACATGAGGCAGGTTGATCTCATAATATGTCATTTAATCGTAGGCGCTTGTTCCTTCCATTAAACTGTAAAACTTTTATTTATGAGGAAAAAATGAGGAACTACTGTCCAGATTACAGCTAATCATTGGAATTAGCAATCACGTTAGAAATCACACTTCATCAATTCTGGAACAGTATTGGTATGCTATTAAGCGGTCTTCGTTCAAAGCCTTACTATAAAAAGTAATATCCATTAGATATTGTCACAAATCAACAAAAGCTTTCAGTAAGCTGTAAGCAGTTAAGACACATAATATTTTGGGATAGGGTGTTTGTTTGTGTAAAGAGTTTGCACTGACCTTCCCGAGACGGCGCTGATCCTGGTCTCCCCCGTCAGCAGGTGTTTGGTCTCGCAGCGGTAGGGCAGCGCGCCGTCAGCGTGGGTCACGTGACGGATGTGCAGCTCCCCGGACGGGAACACAGAGTAGCGGCCACCTGCAGAGAAACACGTTGATTAATTACGCTGGGAGACGGAGATCGTATTATGTACGGTTAAAGAATTACACAAAATTTTATCTGTAGAGAATTTAAGCCACTGTAAGAAAGTGTAATAAATAGATGTAAGAAATCATTATATATAGCTGCAGAATAAATTGTTTACACGGTTGTTGTACATGCGGGAAATACGAAATAGAGATTTAAGTTGCGTGATAATACGCATGATTTTTTAAAAATTTCGTATTGACGACTTGTTTGTATCAGAGAAAAGACATTCGGGAGGACAGCAGTTGTGAAGGATTTTTGACACTGGGTTGTAAATAGATGAAAGGTGACCATTATCGTGCATTTCGGAGGCATTGTTTGTGTTTTAGACTATATTATAGCCGGAAGGTGTCCTTGGACTTAGGTTCGTGGCGCAGAGGTAGTGCATGACCAGGAGGAGGACTGTAGCAGAGAGTATTACAAACAGTTAAGCCGCCAAAAGCCGTTTAGAGCCTGATGTACGGGAGATTTAGACTCTAGTCAAAAAACTAGTAATTTTACTGTTGGAGAACCCGATCGTTAGCTTAGCGGTCCAGATTGCACGGGACATGTGGAAACATGCATACGATATCGGTGACAATATGGAATTTCTTGTCCATGAATAAAAAATGAGCTGAGTCATGTACTTACTTGAAACCTATGTTGACTTATAGAGACAGTGGTATCGAGACAGTAGTTTCAAGAAAGCGTCCGATCAGGAACGCAAATAAAAATGATTATAAAACCTGCAGCAAAATTGTTTGATAGTTTCTCTCTATCTTTTTTTGCTTTACGCTACGTCGTAATCGAAGTCATTAGAAGCGGGAGAGGACGGTAGTTTGAAGATAGCGCCCGAACAGGAAAGCAAATAAAAATAACTGTGAAACTTACAGCAATGTTGTTTGATAGTTTCTCTACCTCTGTTTTTTGCTTAGGTCTTTACGCTTCGTCGAAATAGTAATCATTAGAGGCTGGAGAGGATTTTGGCAAGGCCCTTTCAAGGAACAATCTGAACCTTTATCTTGAATGATTTTGGGAATATCGTGTAAAACCGAAATCTGGATTGCCGGGCAGGAGATCGAATCCGCGTCCCTCGGAATGCCAGGTTGGATTGTTAACAGCTCAGCAACCAGTCTCTCTTATTGTATCTCAACGGGTGCTTGATGACCAGCGCCGACGAAAGGAAGGTACCAGTGATGTTTTAAAATAATGAAGAATACCGCACTGAAGGGGGTAGCTGAAACGCTGTGTAAGAGCTGACCATATATACTGTCAGGGAATCGAAGAATTAAGGACGACGAAAAAAAAAGGTACATTGTATCAGACACAAAAGTCCGAACAAACACACAAGTTGTAATAATACTTCTATCCGTGATAATCCTACACTCTTCTAGAAAGATAGCGAAATTTAAATACGCTACTACTTTTAGCATGCTCATCCGTGGTATTCTTATCATACCTACCATTCATACAAAGTAAGCTCTTTTTGGACGAAATCAAATCAAAGCACATCTTTGCCTAAAAGAACGAACCTAGTTGGTGAGTTGAAACTTTCGACCAGAATTTACGAGAACAGGGGTTCGGTACGCTGGCAGGTCACCCAGATTTTGGTTTTCTGTAGATCCTCAAAGTCGCCCCAGACGAATGCTGAGATTTTTGAGTCATAAAATGCCACGGGTGCTTTGCTTTCAATTCACTGCTCACAATCCACCACTAGTTCACGTCACAGAGCCGTAAAGTGCCAGTGACAAACCAAAGATTACCGAAAAATGTGAATAAATGGGAAACAGCAATAAATGTTTCACAGACATGATGATATTTACTTGTCGAAGATACGACAATTTTAAGGTAGTTTGAAAGTACGAGTGTTGTTTTTTCTTCGGAGCGGAGATTCTGTTGGAATTTTTAAGGATGGTCACCCTGACTTAATTCTCTTCCAATACTTCCATTGTGAATATCAATCAAGACTTAAGCTAACATAAATGAGAAACGAGTATGAAACTAAATCTTTGCCACTAAAGCGCCAGATATACCGTTCGGTTTATCTAAACCACTATATGACATTTTTGTAGTTTTAAAGGAATTGCAGATAGTGCCACAGGTGAACTGATTTACACGATGTAAGAGTATTTGTTTTGATATTAATTTTAACACAATTCATCATGAGTCTCTCTACGTATATGACTTAAAGAAAAAGGTTGTAAACTTCAAATTAACTGGTCGTTTGAAATTGTAGTAGAGGTGGATTTACTTCTTGGATTGATTTACATCTACAAAAATAAAATAAACATATTTTACCTTTTATCAGGTTAGTTTACCGTTATTACTCGTTTGTTTCCTTTCTAAATTGATTTATCAAGAGATAGATATTAAATAAAAAATTCTCCTATGTTTGAAATTGCGTAAATGTGAATTACGTCTTATACAAAATGTTGAAATTTCCATAATTGGATCCTCATCTTTGCTTCCTTCCGCTCTCAGATCGGAAGCAAAGACAAGCTAACAAAAGGAAATCAAATTATAGAAAAGAGGTATAAAAGTTGTAACTTGATAAAGATTTGAAAAAGATTGTGTAAACATGGATAAAAGCATTATTTGCAGAAGCGACGATCTAAATTATTTTTTTTAATACCTAATCTTCGCTCGAAACGTCTATCACGTTTGCTGGAAGAATATTTTGCGGCTGACAAAGGACAAGACAAAGGTGTGGCTCTCGCAGTCGATTTTTCCAGCTACTGTCAGGAGTGTACGTGTACGAGACGGAGGAGTAAAAATAGAGAGAAAAAAAGGGGGAGCGGAAAAATGTGGATGAGCGGAGATAAAGAGAAGCTCCGATAGGTGAGCAGGGACACAGTGAAATACGAGCTTCGTGCTGGACCGATATTTGAATTTTAAAGCGCGGCTACCAGCAAGCCGGCCATGTCAGGACCGTTAGCTAATAAATGGGACATGGGACAACGGGCTGGGATACCGCGAAATAAAACGGCCGCAAAGCCTCCACCAGCAAGAACACAAAGTCGGCTTAACTATACCAGCGTTCTCAGTTGCTCATTTTGCCATTAGAAAACGAGACCTGCAGTCTGTGTAACTAAAGCGAACAACGTCTAAATGTGTGGACAATTTCTTCTTAAAAAATTACGTGTTACATTCCGTACCTAGATAAAAATGACTGCCCATACAGGACTTAAATATTGCTGTGTCTTTTTACCACACCTGGAGTCAAATTACAGTTCCAGTCGAAGTGTGGGAATGTTGTGTACGAAAAGACTTGCAAAGAAAATTAGTTTTGAGGCAGAATTAAAATTGGCAATACAAAACTCAGACTAGTTTTACTGTTTAACGAATGTATTCAAATAAAAAAAACACTATCAAATACACGTAATAAAAGGTGGCGAGGAGTTTTTATCAGCTGACTTAATTCAGCATACTTGAGTAAAGATCTGCGACGCCCGTAAACCAGGAGAGGTAGGCAGGAGCGGCCGCAGAAGAAGGGCAGCACCGGATTTTGATAAAACCAATGACAGGTTGTCAACAACTCTCACGTATTTGTGTTAACGGTACAGTATGTCTCGCTGAGAGAAACTACGTCCAGCTGATTCTGCTATGGTTGGCATTTATTCAATCTCGCCTAGTTTACTTGCTAGATAATTGTCCAGTAGATCGTCCAGACGAAATAATATTGATTTTTTACGTGATCCAACGACACATCAACTTGATCTGGTGTTCGATGGAGTAATACACTGATCAGCCCAAACATTATGACCACTTACCTAATAGCCGTTATGTCCGCCTTTGGCACGGATAATAGCGATGACGCGTCTTAGCATGTAAATATTGTGACCTTGGTCGGTCGTTGGAGGGAGTTGGCAGCACATCTGCACACACAAGTCACCTAATTCCCCTAAATTCCGGGGAGGTGGACGATGAGCTTTGACGCCAGGTTCAATTACATCCCAGATGTATTCGATCGGGTTCAGATCTGGTGAATTGTGGAACCAGCACATCAACTGAAACTCGCTACTTTTTTTCTTGAACCACTCCATCACACTACTGGACTTGTGACATGGCGCATTATCTTCTTGAAAAATTTCGCTGCCGTTGGGAAACATGGTCGTCTTGAAGGGATGTATGTGTCTGAAAGCAGTGTACGATACTTCCTGGCCGTCATTGTGTCTTGCACGAGCTCCGCTGGACCCATGGATGCTCACTTGAATCTTCCTCAGAGCGTAATTGAACCACCGGCAGCTTGTCTCCGTCCCACAGTACAGGTGTTCTGAAGCTGTTCCCTTGGAAAACAACGGGTTCCCACCCTTCAATCGCCATGATGAAGAAAGCATCGGGATTCATCAGACGATGCAACGCTCTGCCACTGTGTTAACGTCCAGTGACGATGCTCACGTGCCCATTTCAGTCGTAGTTGTCGATGTCGTGGTGTTAACATTGTCACATTCATGGCTCGTCGGCAGCGAAGAACCGTTGTCAGGAGTGTTCGGTGCACTGTGTGTTGAGACACACTTGTACTGTGTTCAGCATTAAAGTCTGATGTTAGTTCCGCCACAGTTCGCCACCTGTTCTTATTTACAAATCTGCCCAGCCGAGGACGTCCGACATCACTTAGGTTTAGCAACTTTTGGAAGACGCTCACCACAGCACTCCTCGAACACCCGACAATTCGTGCAGTTTCCGAAATACTCGTGCCAAGCCTCACAATCTGCCCTCGATCAGACTCGGATAAATCGCGCGCCTTCCCCATTCTAAACACGGATAACACACTTCTGATACTACATGTACCGCGCGTGTGTCTGACTAGCAGACATTCCTCTTCAGGTGACGGTGCCATCTCCTGGACGGCTTTATATCGATAGTAGGTAGGTAGTCATAATGTTCTGGCTGATTAGTGTATAACATCGTCAGTCCCGCGATGCCACGGCAAAATTAATTTCTCAAACTGGCTCACATGTAACAGAAAATAAGAATTTGTACCTGCGCACAGCAACCAGATCTGTGATTTTTGATGTATTAAATCAAACATCCATCGCTATTTGATGCCGTATTCTTGGTTATCTGCCCTCCTCACCGCATTATCAGTTTTTACTTCGTTAAATGCTTCCTCCATCTTTAGAAAGGACATTTCACCTCACATGCAATACTATGCGAATGTTTATGGATGGCCCTTATCATAAACTATAATTTTCGCAATGTGTCCATGTTTTCCCTTTGGATGTCTTCTTCTTTGAATTACACCGGAAGGTATTCGTAATGTCCATACTTCAGATAACAACTCAGTTTCATCAATAAATCTCTCAACAGAACCTTCATGTATCTTTAACTGTTAGAGGACAAGATGTAAAGTTTATTAATCACGAATTTTAATTTATCTGTATACTTTGGACGTTATTGCAAACTGTGAACCTAGCACATCGTGGACGGATTTGAAAAGAAGATACAGACCGAAGTATCTCTTTTGTGGTCAAACTGTGACAATAAATTTTGTAGTTAGCATCATCAATTAATTAATGACTTCCACCTTACTTCATTCGTCTCAGGCAATATCGAGAATAGCAGGATTTATGTTTTACTTCAAGATTATAAAAACAATTTTGAAATGCAGATGAACGAATTGCTCTTAGATAGTGTTTATTACCGATAATGTTACTTTAAAGGTGCAATGAAGGGAATTATAAGGCCAGATTGGTGCAAGAAATTATATTCCGCATAGGTTAATTAATTAAAAGTTGGGTGTTAAATCAGAAGTTGTGCGCTCATCTGCCTTGGCGCTCTGTTTTATTGCTTGAAAATACATAGTGCCAGTCTGGGAAACATTTGCACTTGAAAAAAATGTAGACAGTGTTCTAAATGAATTTGTACGAATTCCTCTAACTGAGGTAACACTGTGTAACATCAGGAGCCAGGTGGCTGGAAAAAAGTAAAGGCTGAAGCGGTTGACAGACAGAACATATAATGCATATCTACTCTACCACAGACTCCAAGGTAGAAATAAGATGGCAAGATCATTTTACGGAGATGCGTGTACTTCAAACCCCGGCAGCAACTAGGCAGACAATCCTATGAAAAGTACTTGAAAGTGACTACCAACAACCATATGAAGATTGGAAAACTTTAACTGACTGAATTGGAGTGGGAAGTGCAAGAATGAGATAGTGTCCTGGAGATACGCAAAAAGACCCAAGCTGTGAATGCGAAGAAGTTAAGACAGTGGACCAATTTTTATAGTATCCAAACATGGGCGCTGTTTGCTTGCAGGAAAATTAGAATTTAGCTAATGACAAGTCTGTAACTGCTTCAAATCTTTGGAAGGGGAAGGTTTGAGTTGTATTGTACTGTATATGGAAATGTAAAAATGCTTCAAATAATCTGATTATGAACGACCGTAGTTAACAGGATTATGAAAAGTTATATTAAATGTGTTCTAGGAACAGCTTGAGAAATAACACATTGCAAGCAGGACGTAAAGATAAGAAGAAACTTGTAAACATAAAACATCATGTCATTGTGCTGTTTAACAATGAATTGTTGTAAAAAAACATTATTATCAATCATTCTGCAATTATTGACTTTGGTTATTTTCTCAAGAGGAATATTCTAAAATATTTCCTAAAGATTCTAACAATCTCAAAATGGTTCTTTTCATTCTTTAGTCAAAGCGTTCTGTTTAATAAATTCAGTGTTTACATCGATTAACGTTCAGAAGCTACTAGAAAGAGCAGAGTGTATTTGGCGAGTTTGGAGCTTAGATTGTAGAAGGTTGAACAACCATGAACAACCAATGGATAATTGCGTCGGTATGCAAGCTTGGTCTCCGAGAAGATGGCGTAAGATAAGACGTCTCCGAAATGCCGCCATAAACTAGCATCGCAAGTTAATGTAACTGAACTGAAGAATTTTAATGCATTGGAAAGACCGTTGAAAGAATGTTATCGCGAGTCTGGAAGTGTTGTAAAAAGTAGAAGTCACATGCAAGAAGAGGAATAGAGATTAGTGACCTGTTCGTTCTGTCGATACCGGCGCTGTAATAACGAACTATTACGAAAAGGTAAAAGCAGGTTTAATGCCTACTTATTGGAAGAGCAACTAGTCACGAATTCATGACAGAATAAGTGTTTGGGATCGTGTGTGAAGTAGTAGGCATAGTATGACCCCTCAGGAACAAATTAAGGTTTCAGAAAAGTAACTAAAGTAAACGTGGCTAAATACTAGCCGAGGAACTTTAATTAATCTGACGTGAAGCTGGGAGTGTAAGCTAATTGTTTTGATAAACGATTAGGATCGTAACAGAAAATGACTGATTGTGTGGACAAACCTTTCATAAAGCAAATAATTGCTTATAATCTATTTGTATACTGCGATGGAACTATTTTACATGTGTAGTAACTTGATCTTAAGGAGACTAATTTACATCAGAAACTCTTAATAGTGTATTGACGGTTTGTTCACATCTGCATATTATTCAAATACAATTTAAGTGTTTGGTTATAATTCTAAGCAGTACCTGAATGGTTTATGTTTCAGGATCTTTTACAGAGTATTACACCGAGTGGTGACCGAAAATAAGTACTTCAATCTTTATTTTGTATGCCAATGGCTAACATAACACGTACTGAGTTAAACTATTTCTTTAACCGTTAAAATAAAAGCAGATAAGCCTACGGAAGTGTTTCAGTTTGTTTATTTGTTTAATTCATCCGAATTAACGCGTAATTATGGAGGAATTTTACTAGATAATAAGGCGATAAATTAATGGTTTTGAGTTAAACTAAAAAATTAGGAGTCTATGAATGAATCATAGCGTCGAAAATTTGTGTAACATAAAACAGAAGTAGTTTCGTTATAACTCGATTTATTGTGTCCATAAAAATATTTTACAGTTAGTAGCACATATCGCCGAAAATAATTAAAACATTTTCAGTTTAACCAGAATGAAAGATTTCTAAAATCTTTGAGACTCAAATTTAAATTAATACAATACTTTCACTACGTCATTTCCTAAGAACAAAATGTGCGTCGGATACACGTAACGTGGAGTTTCGTAGTTACCAGCAGTTTTGATTCTGTTAAGATTTAAATTTAGTAAATGTGTAATACGTATTCTCTTTGAAAACCTCATTTAATTGATTTAAGTATGTTCCTGTGGCCTTACAATCTAAAAGCAGAGTTACAAATGGCCACGCATTTCGCTTTTGTCGTGGCTAAACTTCTAGTTTCTCGTGTAATTTAAAATACCTAGCCTCCTTACGTGCTTGACTTCCACAACGTGAACCTTTGTCAGAGATGATTATCAAATTAAATGAATGTTAAATTGTTTCTATGAGCTGGGACTGAACTAGGGACTCTGAAAATATTTAAAAATTGCACATCAACATGTTAGTTATCAGATTGATCGTTTAAGTAAGTAAAACTTATTGCTTAGATTAAAGGCTTATTTTATGAACAAAGAAATTAAGTTTATTGGGAACGGAATAATATGAACATATAAAAAACTTATTAAAGTATCTTACTTAATGTACTTATTTCCTTTTTAAGCACTTTATATTGAACGTATCAGATGTTTTTATTACCTTTGTAATAAAATTTTGGAATCTTACATATCCCAAAACATACAAAAATGTTCCAAAACTACGTTGATTGTATTTTGTACACATGTTACATTTTACGATATCATACTTGAAAGAGTACGGTTTTTAACTTTGGAGATACTAAATCTTTTTGAATACTTTTCCACCGATCTGTTTTTGAGAAAATGAAATATACCTTCCCTTAAAATTCGACAGCAATCTGAGAAAAGGCATGGTTTTACGAGCATGTGACACAGGGACTCATGGAAAGACGGACATGGCGAAATTATAAATCTCGCATTTTTTTTCCATTTTGACTACAGAACCTTAAAAATGAGACAATGGATGCCACTGCTAATTTTATGTAGATTATTTCAGACGTTGCTATAATTCACAAGTGTTAGTTTCATGAAACGATATTATATTGCAGTAGTAAGCATTTTAACGATGTACGTGTGATGCATACTGAGATGTGTACTGTGAGAACCAAGGTTATTTAGCACACGGCTGTTTGAGTGCGGAATGCGAATATCAGTTAAACGTCCTCTGAATGCGTAATCAGGTGACAATATCTCTCCGCGATGATTCATTTATCGGAAAATGAGGCTCGACGAGATAATCCAGTTACTCGTAATCGCTCAGCAGCAGCAGTGCAGACGGAACCCTCGTTCAACGAACTCCTACAATAAGCTGTTTCGTTAAACACCAATATCTTCTTTCCTTGCGCTAAGGAATTAACAGTTTTGATTCAGTTGTGTTGTAACCTTCTTTATTTCATAAACCAATAAGTTTATAAACATTACCGAGCAATATGTTTAGACATCTCATTCCAAAATACATATAAATTGCTGTATTTTGGAATGATATGTATAAACATTTTGTTCGGTGATGTTTATAAACCTTAATTATGATAAATTACGACTCA
Source organism: Vandiemenella viatica (assembly GCA_031002005.1). Taxonomy (NCBI): domain Eukaryota; kingdom Metazoa; phylum Arthropoda; class Insecta; order Orthoptera; family Morabidae; genus Vandiemenella; species Vandiemenella viatica. The sequence goes on from JARYHS010008074.1 coordinate 302,908,171, forward strand.
TTTGTAACTGATGTAGGTATCATTTCCTTAATTTTATATTATTCACCACTGTGAAAATATGTTAGTTTTACGTCAAACATGTAGCAGTGTCTTCTTGATTATTTAGAACTCCTAAGGAAATATGATAACTTCTTATATTAAAGAATTACTTGTAAGGAGAGAATTGTAGTGTTTTATAGAAGAAACAAACAGAACTTACGTGAATAACTCCAGCATGAAAGTGTGTAAACTAGTGAACAAACAATAAATCTGGGATAAAACCCAAATACAGCCCGCTGAAATGTGTAATTAACTTAAAAGCTCCCCAAGGACACAAATTCAATTCAGTTACTCATGGTTTGTGAATTTTGTAAGTGCTTAGATGAAACTGGATATATTATTTTAGATATGTTGATGGAAATGAGCATAGATGTAGTTAAATTAATCTAAGCTTACATCCATTGTATGATACACATGAGAGAAAACACTGATTTCATAAGAAGTAACATTGTATAAAAAATTCTCTTGGGATGTAGCAAGTGCGGGACAAACGGTAACTATTACTTTCATGAAGGGACTACAAATAATCATAAAATTATGAACGTATTTTTTCAACACCTCTTTTCAGAAAAAATCTGTTTTATGTCATTGTTTTGAAAATATTATTTCTGTCCAGACATCATTTGGAAAAATCAGACTAAATAAAATACTTTCCTTTAGTTATGATTATTGAACACTGAATGTAATATTAATAATGTATAGTGTAACGAAGAAAATGCCATTAGATTCATTCGTTGAACTAGTATGCGGAACTGACGTCTAATGAGTTAACCGAATTAATTCAGAGAATGCCAGATCTCTTCGTGGTAGAATCTACAAACTGAAATGTATCAAATGATTCCGAAACTGGGTGAAAAATATATATATGAGGCCATTAAATTAAATAACGGTCCTGTGATTTTGGTGATTGGTTAGAGAAGAAGGGATAAGGCAGCATACATGCAAAATCGATGGAAATGATGAGGTACCCATCGTTACCTTTGCCGTATTGTCCCGGCAGGCTCACCGTTGTATTGGCCTGGTTCTCTGATCCCGTCACCCGGCTGCAGTCAGCACATCGCTAAACAACGTAGTATTTCGCCTTCAAAACTGAAATAAATTGCTTCGTGAGGACTTTTACCAGTATTCCAACTTTCTATGTGCATCGTCTCAAATCGCTCCACAATGTTCTTTCTCAGTTTTCCGCATCACCCATGCAGTGCTCGTAGGAAGGTGATGATTCACAATAAGGCTTCCCAACAAATTTTGGAGATGGGCCACAGTTTTGATTCTAAGTTAGCCTGCGGGCCACATAATACTTGCCAATAATTATACTAGATATTTAACCCAGTTTATTTAATTCGAAAAGTAAAAACCATCAATGAGAACGTTGCAGAGGATTTTTCAATTATAATCAAATAGTTTAAAAACAACAATGAGACATTTACAGAGGTTTTCGAGCTAGCATATTCTAGACCGCTGCTGTTGGAGAGAAAATTGAAATACGCTGTCGGGCCACGGGGTTGGGTAGCCTTGATTTAGAATGTAGGTTACATGTAGCTAGACTGAAACAAAATGACTTATATTTAATCAAAAAATTGTTCGTAGGAGACTAAATAGGAATTTACACCTTACGAAATCATAGTTTTCAACGGCAGTTGCCCTGACAAAAAAGCAAACAATTTACATTTTGCTGAATATTTTAATGTTTATGCACAGTTAGTAATGACCAGATATTTTAATTTTACATTTCTTCAGACAAATGCATGCCTATCTATAAAAAGGAATAAATATCCAGAGATTTGATTAACGTGTATCGGTCGATGGAGCTCCTATCTTCACAGTACTATAAGAATGCAAGAAAGTAGAACCACTTTACTAGGTACTATTATTACTTTTTACCGTCTGATATATATATATATATACTTTAATTTCATTCATCCCCCTTAATAAGGAGAGCGGGCTGGCAGCACACATGTCGTGCTCTTCAGCCAAATGATAATATTGTTTACAATGGATTTTCGTAAAGAAATGTTTACACTTTTACAAAAATAGTACAGTAGATTTGCATTTAGATGCTACATGACCAGTTGTAGTTTTGTACAATATTTTGTTTGCTTTTCTTGCAGATTTGTGGCTAGTAGCAGGCTAGGCGATTTTGATGTCATTCACAGAGTGGGACAAATTTTTGTTCTCTTCTCTTGTTTAGGTAAGATAGTACCGTCTGACAAAGTTAAGAGAGTTTTATTTGTGAATGACACTAACCTGACTGTGAAAAAAACATCAAACAGCAATCTAGAATTTAATTTAAATGAAGTACTTAGTGAAGTAGCAAATTGTTTATGGCAAATTCATTAAAATTAAATAAAAAAAACACATTATATTAGGCTTAAAACAAAAAATTATGCACAGCCAGATTTACAAGAAAGCTGTAAAATAACGCTATATTAGAAACAAAGAGTATAAAATTCTTTGGTATTAAAATAGATGAGAAACTCTGTTGACACGAACATATCACTTCACTACTGAAGAAGTTAAGTAGAGCCACCTTTGCAATACGAACACTTTCCCTAACAGCAGATCTAGAATTAACGAAACAGGTGTACTCCTCATATTTTCATTCAGTGATATCACATGACATAATTTTTTTGGGAAACTATTCACAAAGTAAAAGAGTTTTAATAGCACAGAAAAGAGCTATTAGGATGTTGTGCAGGGTTAAACCAAGAACTTCTAGCAGATAACTTTTTAAAAAACTCAATATTCTTACAATGACTTCTCAGTATATATATTCTCTCATGTACTTTGTCATAGATCATTTTAACCTGTTTACTTCTAATTCACAGGTACACAATTCGAATACAAGAAACAGAAATAACTTGTACAAAACACAAACATCTCTGTCATTAGTACAAAGAGTAGTTAATTATTCTGGTATACATCTTTTTAATAAACTTCCCAAGTGTATAAAACAGTTTGCAGAAAATAAAGATATATTTAAAGAAAAACTTAGAGATTATCTTATTGGCATCTCCTTCTACTCCATTCAAGAGTTGAACAAACTAATTAATTGTATTCAATATGACTTTTGCAAAATTCAGTTGTAAAAATTAATGTTTATTGTTATTCTCTTTATTTGTCTTTGGAATGTATAATTGTTTATACTACGATTATGACTCATATTGTATGTACAGGTATGTGTATTAACCATGTCATGTTTCACATCCCAGAGGTCCTTCCTCAGCAGGGATCCATGAAACAAGATTGATAAATAAATAAAATAATAAATGAGCTCCCAACACAAATAAAATGTCTAGCAGAAGATAAGAATAAATTCAGGAACACATTTAATGAATTTTTAATTGATAACTCCTTCTACTCTGTCCAAGAATGTATTTCTAAGGTATCTACAAAAGAAACTGCCAGTAGTTTGTGTAAATATAGTTGACATAATTAATGTACCATGTATTCTATGGCTGTACATCATTTGGTATCTGTATCATTTTGTTATGCAATGTGTGGTATGACTGTACATCATCTGGTGAATGTATTATTTTGTTATGCAATTATTTAATGTACCATATATGCTATTATTGTATATCTGGTGTATGCATTACTTTGTTATGCAATTGTTTATCTTTAAATTGACAACTTTCCACATCCCACAGAGCCAGTTTCTTATCTTGGGATCAATGGAAAATGATTGTATTGTATTGTACTACCCACTTTCAACAGTTATGATATCATCAAATGCATTTTCCAATTAACTACTACGGCGAGTGTAAAACAGCTTTGGGCCAAATCTCTTTACTATTGAGATCTAGGGCTTGAAATATTATCTAACGGTGAATATTTGACTGTAGTTAGGCGCCAACATGTGATCTGTGGCCAGAACGATGTTTACCCTCCTTTGTACACGGTGTCTGCCTTAAACCCATTGAGGTGAATCCTATTGTTGTCTCCACTGAGCAGCAACAGTCCACGATAACCGCCCCATTGTCCGTGATACCTGCTCCGAGCAGAGGTTGTTGTTAACATTTCTGGAAGCTTAGAACAGTATCATCTGCTGCTACAAACAGTGTGGCACACATCTCGACGCCTCAGCACGGAACAATGTATAATAGCAAAATGTGAGCACAGGCAGAATTTCATTACATTCCACCATATAAAAAGCTTCACTTTAATAGGTTGGAACGTTTATTATGATTACTGGTTGTGGGGTTTCAGATCATCATTGCGTAGTATTTAAACTCATGCATGAGGCCTTCCATGGAGTATTTTACCCCATACAGAAACACCCCGTGAAAATTAATCCTCATATACGTGTAATCAGAACTATCGGAATGCCGAACCTGCGATTCAAACCGTGATGAGTCTCAGTGTTATATGTGACTTTAATACAATCGGTAAGCACTCACAAATTTCTGTAGATTTAGAATTCGTTCTTCTCGTTTTTCAAAAAAAAAAAAAAAAAAAAAAAAAGTGTCTTTCTATTAACTGGAAGATCTCCTACCTCCTGCATATCAAGTTCCCCATTTAAAAAAATCTATGCAGTTTCGCTGTTAGTCCTAGATCTTATTTTTTCATAACTTAAGAGAGCAATCGGCGTAGACAAAAATAATTACAATCGTATTACATGAAATATTAGTAATATCCGTCTAACAACACAATCATTTTCAAAATAATAACAAAAAATATGTGCATTCTGCTACAAATATGTAAATGGAAATAATATTTTAGAGAGTTACATGTGGAGTAATCCTCGTGAAAGACTTAAGAAGAAAGCGCTGCCTTCTAACCTTTCTTTTTCACTTAACGAGCAACGCTTTTATATGTAAGACTCGCCAGTATGGCTGCACGCGTTGAGACTCCAGCACACTGGATCGGTGAGATATAACTGGTACAGATTCGAGTCTTGGGCACGCTTAGCCGCCGTACTGATTTCGGCCTTTAGGCTGTTTTCCGTAATCACATAAGCGATTGCTGGGTCGGTCCCAAATTTCCGCCTCATAAACTATACATTTCACAAAAAATATACGCCTGTCATGTACATCATAAATTGTGTGAATTGGAGACAGACTGCAAAAAGTAAGCATTTCTCAGTAAAATAGGTTCTTTCCAACAAGCGCGAGGGTCACCAGTCAAACACTATTGCAGACATTGTGAATACGGTTCAAACCCTAAAAGATTAACGAAGATCATGACTCTAAGAGGCCTCGTCAGGTCGTGCTTAAAAATGGCTGACAAATAAAATACAAGTATATAAGCTGCATGTGCGTTATCTCTCTCTATCGCAGTCTCTTTGCTCCGAAGACCCTCTGCTGACTCCTCTCCTCATTTCACACTATTAATGCATCCTTTGAAATACTCGTATTAGAAAAACTCAATTATAAATATCTTAACTTATAAGTAGGGGAGACGTAAGCTGCTTCCTTCCAGATCCTCACCCCCTCCGCTTTTCTTTGTAAACTATTTTCTCGAGATAAACATAATCTCAATAATTTTGAGAAATAAATAAAAAGTTTAAAGTACATAATTTCGGAGAGTGTCTCTGGACGAATGAGTCTGTTGGCGAGAGAGTTAAAAGTACTATTATCTCATATTGTGTTAAATTAGTTTTTAACTGCGTAACATTTACACCAATGGAAGCTCTGTCGTAACCGTGGTGAAGCAATTTCATGAAAGTTTCTAATGTAACTCGGCGATACAAAGCAAGGTGTTGAATATTTTTTATATATATATCTTGCTTAATCCTCAAGATTTTGACTGTTAAAAATTAGTTACTTGAAGCTTTGGGGTTTTTTTGGGTCCAGGCCACACTTAAACCTAATCACCTCAATTTTGAGATGGTATCTCGAGGACTAAGACAAATATGAAAAAAATATCCTGCACTTTCGAATTGTCTCATCGAGCTACACAAGATTGACTCATGAACTTGTAGCACCACGGTTATCGTAGAATCCCCGCATTAATATTAAGCGAAGCTCTGTCGACGAGATACTCTGCTTTATATTCAAATCCTTTTAATAGTAATGATGAGTTGGCATTGGAACAAAACAGCATATTTAGTTTTATTAGTAACTCATTTTAGCTGTTACTTAAATTCAAAATACTTTTAACAAGCTTCAAACACAATTAATTATAATTATTACGGTAGTCACAGTACATTTCTAATAAGTATTAGTAATTGAATTAACAACGAATATAAAGGCTCTCTAACGTGTTTGGATTGTTAACAACGTTGATAGCTATGCCGTACATAGAACGCAGAGATTCAGTATTAGAGTTTCTCTTAGTTAATACCTTGCGAGCTCGTTAGCTCATATTGCGATAAGTAACGATTATGCAAAGTGATTTATACTACGGCGTTTTATTTCATAGGGTATATTTTTCTGCGCTTTGTATAAAATCTTTGACAGCAAGTTGTCTTGATGTACCAAAGTTTTCTAAGAGTTAATAAAAGAAGAGGTTTTGTTTATACGGAAACCGGTATTAGCGGTTAAGTGGCAATCTACCTCAGCGATTTTATTGCAGGTATGAAAAGGAAGGTTTTGGTGAATGTATAAAGCATTTAGCAGCTGGAATAATGAACAGCCAACGGATTAAAGGTAACTGGTAGATAAGCCGTGACGAGGTGGTAAAGTTCAAAGGCAACTAACGAAAATGACAAAGAAATTCATTTTTATGTTTTTGTACCTGAACTTTGGTATCCTCGATCAGATACTGACGCTGCAGAAAAGAAATTGAAACTAAAGCAGAGTAAAATTAGAATATATGGAAAGCATAGAGAGACTGGATTCACCAAATTTAAGAGAAAATAAAAGGCTGAATTGACCACTACAAAATCATAGGTTCCAAGAAGTAAAATGGTGCCAGAATCAACTGCCTCCGTCAGACGATGAAGAATGAAAAATTGGTGCTCCTATGTGTACAAAGTTTCAATGTACTGTATCAAATGTGAAATTAATTAGTCTATATAAATAAATATGTTCGTTTGTTCGAAATCTCAAATCTCCGAAAGTTCTTAACCGATAACGTCGAAATTTTTTCACAACGTTGTATTCGAATTTGCGCGTGTTTTTACATACCACTTTGAATTAAATCGTTAATATTTTCTTGTTTATTTTCTTCAATTTTCGATTCTTGATTTCGTTTTCTTCTTTTCAATGATTTGGTGTGATTCGTTTTCTTATTTTCATTTCGATTTAAATATTTCGTGTAACATTGCGATGGAATTTAGCTGTGTCGTTTACCCGTCAACACTATTTGTGGAAGCAGATAAAGCGGTTAATCATTGAATTCACTGGATCTGCCAGAGATGCCTCCACACGTGCTGTAATTAAAATCGGCATATCATGTTGCGAAATACGCAAACAAATTAATGATGTGTAGCTTGCAGTAAAATAATAATAATAAATTATGAGCAATGTCGTAGAAGGAATCCTCGCGTTATTATGATTCCAATGGATATGCCATTTGAATTCAACAGATTGGAATTCCAAATTCGATTGGCGTTTAAAATCGCCATACACAAAGCTCAGGGCCAATCATTAGAATTGTATGGCTTAGCTCTAGACACCCGATTGCTTCTCACACGGAAAATTGTACTGAAGAGCTAAAGAAACCGGTACACTTGCCTAATATCGTGTAGGGCCCCCGCGAGCACGCAGAAGTGCCCCAACACGACGTGGCATGGACTCGACTAATGTCTGAAGTAGTGCTGGAGGGAACTGACACCATGCATCCTGCAGGACTGTCCATAAATCCGTAAGAGCACGAGGGGGTGGAGATCTCTTCTGAACGACACATTGCAAGGTACCTCAGATATTGTCAATAATGTTCATGTCTGGGGAGTTTGGTGGCCAGCGGAGGTGTTTAAACTCAGAAGAGTCTTCCTGGAGCCACTCTGTAGAAATTCTGAACGTGTGGAGTGTCGCATTGTTCTGCTGGAATTGCTTATAGTCTGTCGGAATTGGCAATTGACACGAATGGATGCAGGTGGTTATCCAGGATGCATACGTACGTGTCACCTGTCAGAGTAGTTTCTAGACGTATCAAGGGTCCCATGTCACTCCAACTGCACACACTCCACACCATTACAGAGCCTCCACCAGTTTGAACAGTACCCTACTGACATGCAGGGTCCATGAATTGGTGAGGTTGTATCCATACCCGTACACGTCCATCTGCTCGATACAATTGGAAACGAGACTCGTCGGACCAGGCAACATGTTTCCAATCATCAAAAGCCCAATGACGGGCCCAGGCGAGGCGTAAAGCCTTGTGTCGTGCGTTCACCAGGGTACACGAGTGGGCCTTCGGTTCCGAAAGCTCATGTCGATGATGTTTCGTTGAATGGTTCGCACGCTGATACTTGTTGATGGCCCAGCATTGAAATTCACAGCAATTTGTGGAAAGGTTGCACTTCTTTCAAGTTAAACGATTCTCTTCAGCCGTCGTTGTTCCCGTTCTTGCAGGATATTTTTTTGCGGCCGCAGCGATGTTGGAGATTTGATGTTTTATCGGATTCCCGATATTCACGGTGCACTCGTGAAATGGTCGTATGAAAAAATCGCCACCCCATCGCTACCTCGGAGATGCTGTGTCCCATTTCTCGTGCGCCGACTACAACACCACGTTCAAACTCACTTAAATCCTGCCATCGTAGCAGCAGTAACCGATCTAACGCCTATGCCAGACACCTGTTGTCTTATATAGGCGTTGCCGACCGCAGCGCCGTACTCTGAGTGTTTACACATCTCTGTGTTTGCATACGCATGCGTATACCAGTTTCCTTGGCTCTTCAGTGTATATGTGCGTGCTATATAGTAGGCAAACCAGGCAATCTCTACATCTGCACAGACAATGGAGCAACATAAAACATTGTATATCCACAAGCATAGTAAATTTTTACATATTAGAAATATGTGCTTTCTGTCTTCTCCATTTAACTAGGCTGAGCCACGACAACACGTGGCCGGGTGCACTTAGTCAGTTAACAAAACAAAAGTAAATAAAAAGTCCATTTCATAAAAAAGAAGCACCGGAAAAAACGGTGAGCATTTAGAACGAAAATGTTTTGTTTATACATTTCTATTTTCATCATTTTTATTTACGAGATAGTATTAGAATCGTCAACGTATGCGTCCACGTTGTATAATTTAATTGCCGTTTGTGTTATGAAGAGCTATTTTTATTTTTGAACTTGTTAATGAAAGTTGAAATAAATTACGAATTAGAATGACATTTGATCAAAATGAGCCACCGGTTTCTCTGGTACATCAACAGCTTTTCATAAAGTAGAGAATTTGCTCAAATAACTAGTTTACGCCAAGGAGGCGATTCCAATCTAGTAATTGTTTTGCATCGAGGAGCTGCAGAAAAATATTATAGTAAAATTAAATTAAAATTAAAAAGTAACTTTATCGAACAACAGAAGTTTTCAGAAAAATAGAATTCTAATGGTCAGAAAGTTTTCGTCAAATTTTCGAGATCTTCTTTTTCGTATTCTAGTTCTAAAAAAGTAGACATTCTCGGAAATCGGATATAAAATATAAAGGAACTGTATTCGAATTTTTGGCAAAATATTTGTAAATTACTCCGTAATGACTATATTTTAATTAAGGACGATAATTTTGAATTATATGACAAAATTTCACGGAGTGAGTAGTGTCAGCTGTATTATAATAAGTAGTAATGAATATGTTTTGGATAATACTGAAGGTTCTGAATCATTCCAAACTGCGTGCCTAGTGTTAATGAATTAATGAACTAATTGATGATTTGGATGTTAATGTTACATCAGATAATTATGATATCGTGAAAGATCCTCCTCTTTCACTTAATCAGTCTGTGTGTAATAAAAGCCTAGGGTTTAATGAGTATTATTAACGATGTTAACTGTGGTAACATTGTAGTTGAACGTAACATAATAATCCAAACTAGGAGATTGTGGAAGGATATGCACAGATGCACGCATTATTACGTGTAATGAGTGCGAAAGTAATTACCGATTTTGACAGCCAAACCAGTTCAGTTAATGTGACGAATTAACCAGAATTTGACTAGAGCAGCGAGTTGGTATTTTTTAAATCCAATGTTAACAGCATTTTGTATAAATCTATTGTGAGGCAGCGTTTGTTTGTTCCGATATCGTGTAAAACTCCTGAATAGTTTTTGATGGGGCTTTATTGCTTGAATGCTTGAGGGCTGACTTAAAATTTGTGATATGTGTTATAAAAGTCTGTACGACACCTAACGCCAGAATAGGAAATTAAAATCTGTTCTGAAGCTCAAATGATTTTACCTTTTATATGGCATAACTTGAGAACTATTGAAGCGATTTTGAAATTGGAGAACCTGATTTTAAACTACAGGCATTTTTAATCACACTAAAACACTCGTTGCAGGGAATAAAAATATATTCTGAACATCAAAATCATATAACTGAAATTGGATACAACTTAAAAATTACAAGACGATTTTTGACGAAGTTTCTACATATTAAAAGCTAGTTGGGCTAATATGTATATATGACCACATTATGTTAATCGTGGAAAGCAGAAGGTTAATATCTGATCAAAACAGTTGCAACAGGAAAGGGGGCCGCCGTAATGCTGTCTATCATTTCTTTCTGGAAGGTTTGGGTATTCAGCCTCTAAACTCAATAGGTGGCCAGCCTCTGAAGCGTAGGAGGAGCTACCGTATAGTGCCGAAGGTCGCTGGTTCGAGTCGGGCCGCGGGCATTGGTGTTTAAGTGTTGTGCCTGTGAATGTCATGTCCGTCCATTAGAGTGTCTAATCAGCTAGAAAAAAATCATCGAGCTGACTGTATGGCCTAAGATGCCAGAAGCCATAAAAAACCTTGATAGAAATAGGTTAATTATTAATGTAACAATCCAGTCAAATTACTTAGAATGCTAACGAATTTACCGATTCGTAGAGACAATTTAAAATGACGCGAAATGCTAACAGCAAGTTTTTACTTCGACAGAGAAAAGTTTGATTTGTTGATCATAACATAACTTAATAATGGTTTCCGGTGTCTTTCTTTGACGATGTTATTGTTAAACACCAAACTAATATTAAACTTAATTATACTAATTCATTAGTAAATTCTATCGCTAGTAATTAGAGCCTGAATTTTCTGAAAATAACAGCAGTCTAAAGCACATAAAATATTACTATAAAGAGAAAGAATTTTATTTATTTATCACTCTTGTTCCATAGTGCCCTGCTGAGGAAGGACCTCTGGGAAGTGGAACAAGTAATGGTTAGTATATATATATATATATATATATATATTGTAATCATAATGAAAACGTGATATATGTTACAAACAAATGAAATATACATTAATTTTTCCAATTGAATTTTGCAAAAAGCATATTAGATACAATTAATTTTTTTGTAGGAGTTTTTGGACTGAGAAGAAGAAGTTGCCAATACGATTATCCCTCAGTTTTCCTTTAAATATATCAACAAACTGATTTACATTTTAGAAGGTTTATTAAACTGATACGTCCCAGAACATTTAACTCCTCTTTGTTCTAATGCCAATGACGTTTTTGTTTTGTATAAGATTTTTTTTTTGCTTGCATTGAAATTCTGTACCTATTAATTTTATGAAACCAAGTTATAATGCTCTGTGAGAAAACAAATGAGAAAATAAGTATACGAAGGTGTTACTGTAAGAATATTGAGCTTTTTGAAGAGTTGTCTACAAGACTTTTTTTGGTTTTTATCCTAAGCAGCAACCTAATGTCTCTTTTTTGCGCACCGGGCGTGATGGGTGAGCGGTAACGTTCTGGCCTAGCATTCAGGAGGTCACGGGTTCGATTCTCTGTCCATCAAAACATATTTTGGTTTTCCATCGATTCCCCAAAATCACCCTAGGCGAATATTGGCACGAATCCTTGAAAATGCAATGGCCAACTACCTTCCTGTTCCTTGTCCCCAGTCTTTTCCCGCCTCTAATGACCAAGATGCCAACAGGGCATAAAGCCATACCAAAAAAAAATAGTTTATGTACTATGAAATATTATTGCTTATTCAAGAGTTTGCTTAAAAAATAATTCCATTATAAGAAAATAAGAGGAGACACCTATTTCATTAATTCCAGATCTACTGTTAATGAAAGTGTTATTATTAAAAAGGTGGTACGACATAACGTCCTCAGTAGTAACGTGATATGGAATTTTGCACTCTTTATTTTGAAGACTGTGGATGAACTATTTAATGTGAAGTAATGTAACTACATCGTATGTTGTCATAGTGTGCCTATGAGTGGATTGTACTGAAAAGTTATTAAATTTTTGGGAATGATTTGAGGACTTAACTGAAACACCAAAACAAAAATTCATCACAACAAAATTTATATGGTACATATTCTAGGTAGTCTGTGGTATTCAAAGATAAAGCAAGAAAGTTCTCTTATCCTGCTTGCAAAGTTGACTAATCGCCACAATAGTTTGTCATAAAGGCAAAATTTACTAATTTTAATTATAAGGCAAAGCAGGCGATAGCTATTTAACTTGTTTCAGGAAGAATGCGACGGAAGTAATTCGTCTGTAGCTCTCTGCAGGTTGTTCTTCTCCGGTTGTGAGAGAACACCAGAGAGAGTTTTGCCTAACTGTGATCGATAACACTTGTAAACAGAACATTTTTTTCGAGAACAAGAGAGCAGCTAATAGAAAATAAATGTAGCACTGAATTAATCCGCTCCTAATTAGCGTTTATGCGCTAATGCAAACGCTATACGATTGGGGATGCATTCTACACTCTAGATTGTGACGTCAGCTCCCGCTCGTTGTTCAATCGCCAACGAAGCCTTAAATGATGTTCTGAACATTCTCCTGCGAGACGTACCTTCATGAGCAGTAACTTTTTGTGTATATAATCCCAATGATGTCGCTATAATCCCAATATGAGTCTCGCATGTGATTGGCCACATTTATCTTTGTTGTTGGCAATTAGGGACGCCATTGTGAATACTTACAGCACAGTGAACAGCATTATTAATGGTTATAATACAGGTCAATTCTTCTAGAAGTTTTTTGGAAGTTCATTCTGTCTAAAATAGTGGCTTTTTTATTTTGAAAGCCTCTATTTCTGAATCACTCGAATCAGCTGTCTAAGCAAAGCAAAATTTACAGTTTATTGTGCACTAACAACAAAACACTGCATGGCTTCTTCTACATTTCTGATAAACATTTTATCCACCACGACAGTTATGACCTGACGTTATTACTATTTATTGTTTCGTCAGTATGTTTAAAGGTGGTAAGACGTTTAATTCTAAAACAATTATTTTTATTTAGCTATTTGTTACACGTGTCTCTTTCTTCATATATGATACTCTTTGACTCTTATCGTAATATTAGCTTTCAATTATTTTATCATACAATGGAAAGGATGGCATTCATGTCGCTACAGCTGTCAATACTTTTGAATTTTATATGTTATGGGCAACAGAAAATAAAAATAAAACGAAAAGCGAAAACCTCTGTAAGTTATGAAGGAAATGTCAACAGACTACAACCTTCGTTGTAATTGCTCATCAAAGGATCAGCAGCAAATGGTCTCAGATCATGATTGTTATTAGCAGTTGCAGTAAGGACAAAGGTCTGCTAGCCTACGACTCTTTCTACAGTTAATAATTATGTACACAACTCACTTATAATTAAATAAGACTTAAGGTTATTGCAAAGAATAACTCCAGTCATCAAGAAAATAATAAAAGATATAGTTTCTCAGGTAGAAATATGATCGTTATGCTTTAGATGCAGAACCAAAAAGTATTTCAGAGCAGGACAGATTTACGTGTTTTTTCATATACTACTGTGTATGTATTATTGTTAACTTCTTAATTAGAAAACTTCAATCAGTTTCATTTTAAACGATGAAGTTCTTCATGACAAAGGTAATTCAATACAATACAATACATTCATTTTCGACTGATCCCAATATAACAGGCTGGCTCTGTGTGATGTGGAAAGTTGTCAATTTACAGATAAACAGTTGCATAACAAAATAATTCGTACACCAGTAGATGTACAGTGATAGCATATATGTTGCATTAAACAATTGCATAACAAAATAATACATACACCAGGAGACGTACAGTCATAGCATACACGGTACATTACAAAATTCCATAGCAAAATAATACATACACCACAAGATGTACAGTCATAGCATACATAGTAAATTCTTTCAATTTTTTCTTGACTTTATTATTATCATCTGCTAGACATTTAATATGTGTTGGGAGCGTATTGAAGATAAGTATCCCTGAATACTGGACCCCTTTTTAAACAAATGACAGCGACTTTGAATATTTGTGAAGATCATTTTTACTTCTAGTGCCATTATTGTATATTTTACTACTTGTTTCAAACAAAGTATAATTTGTGACTACAAAGGACATTAATGTGTATATATACTCAGACGATTCTTGAACAGCTCTCTACATGAAGTTCTATTGCTAACCCCACCATAATTCTTATTACCCGCTTTTGGGATCTGAACACTTTGCCTCTATGGGTAGAATTGCAGCAGAATATTATTTCATATGACAATAAGGAGTGAAAATAAGCAAAATAAACTAGCTGCCTCATACGGAGATCACCTATAGCTGAAATTGTACGAATTGAAAATGTGGCTGCACCAAATTGTTTTAGTAAGTTGAAAACATGTACTTTCCAATTTAAATTACGATCAATATACAAACATAGAAATTTCACACTCTCTACCTTTTGAATTGACTGGCCTGCAAATTTTATGTCTATACCTGGTGTTAATCTGTGTGATGTACTGAATTGCATATACGGAGTTTTATCAAGGTTTAAAGACAAACCATTAGCTGGAAACCATTTATTAATAAGTTCAAAGACATAATTTGAAATATATTTTGTAGATAAATCTGGAGTATTTTTAATTCCAATATTTGTGTCATCTGCAAATTGGACAAATTTTGAGTTTTTAGATGAAACACAAGACAGATCATTTATATATATTAAAAACAATAGTAGCCCCAATATATAACACTGAGGTACTCCACGCCTGATTAATTTCCACTCATAAAACAGTGGACCTCTTAAGACAGCCTTAAAATTCTCCATTGACACTTTCTGTTTTCACCTCCTCCTCTTTTCTTTTATTTAACTGTGGAAATACACCGACCAACAACCTGGAGGAAGTTACGATATCTTATTATTTGCAGAAACACCGAACCATAATTTTTTTCCAGCATCACTTTGTCCATGTGAGTTGCGCAATGAGGGTCCTTGTTAAACTATACGTCCTAAAGGTAAGCAAATGGCCGTCCTAGGACTGTCAAAATGGCTTAGTACAACTCATTTGGGAGGATCCAACAAAACTTAGGGTTGTGGACTAAGTTTAGCTTTAACTGAGAAAATGATTATTCATTTTCTATCCGATTAATCACACAGATAGTAAAGAACATTTAGAAATCAATATGCAAAAAAATGTACAGCTTTGCTGATACGCAAATATAGAAAAGAAGATGTTTTGGTGTAAGTTTGTAACACATTACGATTTCGCTTAACAGGCACACAGAAATATGATTAGATATAACGCAAGTAGTCCTTCCAGTGTGAAAATTAAAGCAATATAAGTACTTCAGTCAAGCTGTTGGAGCTATTGTTTTTAATCAGAGTATTTGAATATTTAATTTTAATGTGAGTGGCAATTAGGTTAATAGACTGGTAGTCCGTGTTGAATGCTGTCGGGTGGAATGTTTTACTCGCTCGTATATACCGCCAGGTGAGAGACGGTTAATTCGCAAAGGCTCCTGTGAACGTAAAACGGAAATGACATACACAAGCTCGTCATATCGTTATTGAAGTAAAATAGTTGTTACTGCTCTACGGCTCAGAGGATTTAACGAACGCAACAGAAAATGCTCAAAGGCGAGTTTGTGACAGGCCGCTGACACTCGTCTGCAGAAGTGCCAGCTTTAACTAACCAATTAGCATGGAACATCCAGAAAGCCGGAGAGCGTCATTTTCGCGCCGCCTCTTTGAATACCTTACTGTTATCCTCTTTCGTCAGAAGTGTCAAAGGAACCCGCCTATAGAATTTACTGGAGGGAGGAATACAATTTTTTTTTTCAAACGCGAGACGATTTTAAATACCTCCTTTTATCTCTCATAGACAAGAGATTAAATGTACTGGTAAAATTATCATGTAACTCCATAAGTGGTACTTGATCATCAGGTAATGTAGGCATGTATGACATTATGTTTCGACTATAGTTGTATCTCGTATGACAGTTGAAATTCACCGTCTGCGATGTTTCCTATTAGTGGATAATGGAGTGGGGAAGTAAGCTCCATGAAGCAATTACGTACAGAAACTATTTCATCCAAAAAGACTTAATATTCATTTCCTGGGCCATTACATCAGCGTTTTATTAAGTTACCTGCAAGCGGCAGAGTAGTGAAAACTCACAAAGGGTTCTGCTTCTTTCAAAGATATCTTTTTTTTAGATTATTATAATAATTAAATTATTTACATTAACAACAGAGGCAGTTTTCAAAATGTTATTTTCTCCTACTAACTGATAACATTCTGATTTTCTCTCTATTCCTGTCTCTCCATTTAAAGATACATAAGTCATATTATTTATTTGTGAGAGGTCTAAGTACTGTTTAGTGCTAAAATACATCATAATCCAACTATGCAAATAACAGTAAACATAAAATAATGAACTAACTGTAGGAAACCAAACACCAAAATGTCTCTAAAGTGATAACACTAATAAGAAGGATTAGGAGGAGGGGTGAGGATGTGGAGTACGTAAAGAACACTAATAATTCCGTGTTTGCTATTGATCGACATCTGAACAGCCAAAGAAAAAAAATTATGTGTGCGCTTGCCTCGAAACTTTCTATAAGTATCAGGACATGAAGATTTTACACTAACATAACAAAAAGTAATTAGAAATTTTATTTCGATGTTAAATATAATGGTAGAGATTTACTTACATGCGTGGGCTACAAAATTAAAACACCCAGAGGTTTTTACAACATTTGGTTATACGATTTTTACCGTTGTTATAGCTCAAGTAATCATAACATGTTAGATATTGAACTAAAAAGGTCAAATACAATACATCACTCTGAATGTAGTCTTTAGATTTATAAAGAAGATTTTTTTTCGTAAAAGTTAAAAAAAACTCCCGCAATTTATTCCCCTTTTGGCACTATTTTACTTTTTCCTCTTTGTACCGCTAAAAGAAATGTTTATTGTTTCAAAAAATGCTTATAAATTGTTACTTTCCACTCCGTAATATATTTCATTAACAATTATTTGTAACACTGAAAAAATATAGAAAAAATTAAAACAATGATATAAAGACACTATTTTCAATTGAGATTACAGGTTGAATTGCACATGTAAAATATCTCTGACTACCTAAAAAGGTACCACTTAGACATCTGTCTGTTCTATTTGTGTAGCTGCAGTAGATACAGAAAAAGTTTGAAATTGTAACTGCATAAAGTGAAACCATACCTCCGTAGAACATTGACTACATTTTCGAAACAAAACTTATATTGGCTAAAGGATACTTTCGAATGCTATTACAGATGAATAAGAGATCTGAACTAAAACACCAATACAAATGCAAATACTTTCATATTAATTAAATAATATAAGGCCGAAATAACCAGGCTCAAGGAAAATAAACGCGAATGGTCTTTTGTTATGATAAAATCTTAAAGTAGTAGCAGTAGAAGAAATGACCTGTGTTCTAATAAGCGCGGAAAATAATAGAGTGTTAAGGTATGACCCTAAAAACTAGGAGAGATTGACAATGTCACATTTTTGTATATTTCAGAACTTTACGGGGAGAGGGACACGAATCATAAAAAGTGAGCAACTTTTATCTCATTAACTACTTCCAAACTGATAACAAGCAAGTAAGCTTCTCCTCTTTGATCAGGAAGAGATGGAATCGTCAATGCGTAAGGAAGTTAGCAACAAATTTTCTGGAGTTGATGGAATACTAACTGAGATTTATTCAAAATTTTGGCTTCTGATAAACAACAAATAATTTGAAGTTGTTAATGATTTAAAGTTGATCAATGTTTCACCACAAGAACTCAGCGAAGGGATGAGAGAGTTGTTATAATGAATAAAACTGAGCGTAGTGGGTGAGTGATTAACGCTCTGGTCTCGCATTCGGAGGGACGGCGGTTCTAATCTTTGTCGGGGCATCTAGTTTTGGGTTTTTCATTGTTTCCCCAAATCACTCCAGGCGAATGCCGGGATGCTTCTTCAATATGCCATGGTCGAACTCCTTCCCGTTACTTGCCCCAGTCCCATCCCGCCTCTAATGACCACGACGTCGACGAGTCGTAAAGCCATAAGTAAAAAAAAAGTATAAGGAATAAAAACTAAAGATGTGTGAAATTTGAGGCTCAACACAAGACTAAATTCAGTCCTTCATGAATTAAATCACATGCTAAAGAAAAGAATAGTCCCCTACGTATGCAGAATTTTAGGTAGTAATTAATCTGGCCTGACTCTGAATAATTCATGCTTCGACAATACCTTCGGTTGTCAAACCCCGAGCTGCTGATTATATATTCTAGGCAGCGGTCTACTTCTTCAATTTAGATAAAGCTTGAACTTTAACTTCTAGTGAATCACCACTTCCGAAGGCCTCACGAGATATTTATAAACGTCTTTAGAACAGTCCTAGAAATAATAATATCGAGGCAAAGTATTCCAACAATAAATGGCGGCATTTTTTAATAAAATCCTTCAATTGAAAGTAATGTCATTCTGGTATAAAATAGTTATTGAATTAATTCTAACCAATGAAAAACTGCCCCGAATACAACTCTCGGCAACTGATGTCACAGATGTGGTAACACCTACATTCGTCCACATAGCTTTCTACGTGACGAGGCACGAAATATTTAAGTTTTGCTCAGATCAAAATTGGCGTTGCAACAAACAGCTTTGAAACGAAATTTTAATGCAGAAACTTCTCGTAAAAGCTAAGATAGGTTGTCTGGTACGAAAACAATGTGGGATAGTCTATAGTCGAGTTACAGCCGATGTTACATTCGTGGTTACGATTTGCTGATACTCCTCCGATTTTCAAGAACTTTGTTTCATTATTCTCAGTTGTTCTATATTGATACAAGTTAATCAATTATATATGTTTTATTTTATTTCTATATTAAATTACAAAATTCTGACAAGGTCTACAACAATTCTTAAAAGCCATTCCTAGAATTACAAGCGTGATCGGCCATAGTTCATGTTTTTATTGCTTTACGCCTCGTCGACGTCGAGGTCATTAGAGGATGGAGGCACTGGGGCATGGAACGGGAACGAATTTATCCACGGCCTTCTGAAGGAACCATTCCGGTCTTCGACTGGATTGATTTGGGAAAACCATTAAAAAGCCAAATCTGGTGGCTGGACGGGGATTCGAACCAGCTTCCTGCCGAATGTGAGGCCAGAACGTTACCACTCATCCACCACGCTCAGTGTAATAATCCAATTTTATTACCCTCTCCCAGGTAAATTTTCTCCTCACGAAATTTCTTTGGACAATTTATCGCTTAACCTATAAAGCTGAAACCGCTTTCCTTGTTAGCTGATTTGAGACTCATTTACTCATAATTTTGTAACTTTTCTCTTCTTAAACCCCGGAATTTTCACAAACAAATAAGAAAACTTCTACAAATTTGCCTCCATAGTCTTCACTTACATATAAAAATTTTAATTAGTAGTTTGATTTACAGTGTTTGATATTCTTAAGCGAATTAAGCGACCAACTCCGAGATGTTTGATACTGACATGAGGCACGCATTGAACGTCGTTATCTGAACTATCTGTGACATGGCATCACCAGAAATGTGAGAGGTGTGGAAACTTCATTTAATGAAAAATATAATTTGAGTTCTTGATCTTTATTAAACGATACCTCAACCTCTCTTTACAGTTAAGCTGTTCTCGGACTAGTCACATGTAAAGCACTATTTTTCTCGGCAGTACTTCCCACCTAACGATTATAAAGCATCGTAACAATCTGCTTAGTGGGTTATACCGCGGTATACATATTTCAAAACCATGAAACAGATATATCGGATATACTTTTTTTGCGGAGAAAGAGTCTACCGAAAAAATATTATCTGCAAAAGCAAAAAATATTTTTACGGCAAGATAGTTTTTTTTTTTTTTTTTTTTTTTTTTTTTTTTTTACGATATCGTTTGTGTTGCGTAATAGTATTCGGAAGAAATGTCAACGATAAAGAATAAAGAGCTAAAAACGGAAAGAACAATGCAAGTGATTTGTGAATAATCTTGTAGCTTCCAGGTTAATTATAAAATTTAATGCCTTGTTTATCAATCGCCCGATAATCCATTGTATGAGAATAATAGTGTTTTCACAATGAGGAAACTGAATCAGATGTTCCTTATTTCAGTATCAAACCCTAGCCACCTGTTCAACAAAGTCATCTCGTTTTCAACATTTCTGTATCAATAACGAAACTTCTGCATGTTTCTACCATCCTTGACACTTCTTTATGCGATCCAAGTTGACGTAGGGATTGCTGTTTGCATGCGAAAGGGGTTCTGTGCTTTCAGCCTTTAGCATATGTATGGAATAGTTGCATACAGTAGGATTTCACTCCAATGAAAAGTAAACATTCCACCATGGGTCTCGAAAAGATAACCCACATACCCCCCTCAACTTTTTTTCGGCATATGTTTACTTCAAATTAACTAGAATTAAAAATTGATTCATATACTTTTACCTTTCATGTCGTTTACCGTTATCCGAGCAGTGAATAAGAAGACTGTAATCAAATAACATTTTGGATAAATCTGACGAATTTCACAGAAGGAATTGATAAATTGCAGGCTCCTTTTGTTGGGCTTTTTATACATGTTATTTGCAAACGTTCTGCACAACTTAGATTTTCCTGCCGTGGGATTGTTTACATTGAACAGAATGGAAAAATTAGGTAAAGTAACAGAGTCAATAATGAGTCTATATTTCGCAGTATATAAAAATCCGTAATTGGGCCGTCATATGCTCAGAATGTATTTGGAAGTGATGGATAGTAAACTGGCTTCTTTAAATCTGGTTTCTCGTAAGCTGCTCTTCCGCGAGTCATTGGAGTGATATAATTAGACTACATATTTGTATAATTCCTATGAAACAAAATGAATTTACCATTTTCTTCAAATAAATATCATTTCTATTAAACGGAAAGATACTATTAAACTATTAAAATATAATTTAAAAAGAAGTATGGAATTTCTCAGTTGAACTATTTTAGTCATTTTATAGATTTCAGTAAGCTTAATTAGAATATGAGACTTATTTCTCTTTATTTTTTTTATTGATTTTGGTTTGTTATTTAATTAATAGCATACAGTAATTTTCTTTTAGCATTTATAAACATTTTATTTCTGTTAATAGATAATAGATCGATAATGTGGTAATGACTCGTTTGCCGAGTTATTTATTGTTTCTGCTACGCACGCGTTCAACATTATATTGCTTACTTAAGGTCACGAAAAAGTTGAATGGGACAAAAGTGCACTACAAAAATATTTTATTAGTGGCCAGCATTATTTAACAGTAAAATTATTCGATGTTTATGTTTTATGGAATCAAAGAAGAGTCAAAAAAAGTATAATTGTGTTTTGCGCTTCCTTACTTCATAAAGTGGCCGCCTGAAATTTATTCAAGAATTTGGCAGAAATTTAAGAAGATACAATTATTACTGTGATGGAATTTATTCTTCCGCAGTCGATGTTAAATATCGGCTCATTTGGACTGCGTAATTGAACCGTAAGAAAGAATGATTAAAGGGTTTAATTAATTCATTATGTTAATACCTTACAGGCTGGAGTGAGAGTCTGAGGCTTGCTTGTGAGATGGTATCGTAAAACTTGACGTCCCCTTGTGCATCTCGTTATCTTTCGGAAGAGTAGACCTGCATGCGGTGGCACTGGATTTCAGTCTCTCACTCTTGCAGCTCATCATCCACACTATACTCAAAGCACACTTCTGCACCAAAACAGTGATACTCAATAACACTGAACCCACTGGACAAGTTAACAGGAAACCACACTAATACATTTTCTGGGTGAAGTTGCTGTGGGGGAGGGGAAGGGCGAGATGTAACATGGTTCACCGTGATCCCCTTCTTCTGGAAGGCCAGGTAGACCACGGAACTTTATTTAATTAAAACGTAGTTATTATACATGTTAGGCTCAAAAGCCGAAAACGCTCATTGAGCGAGAAAAAAGACCACAACGCGTTGTGGTTTCTTGATAACAGCTACAACACTTTGCGGCTTATCGGTATCTAACTCTTAGTGTTCACGACAAGTCGGCCTAGACTGATTTAATATTTATAATTCTTCTTACTGTCGCGTTACAAGGTTATAAAAAAAAAATGAAAAAAGTGAGCCTTCATGTATGGAGAATGCGACCTGGACCAACGCGAGTTACGTGTTGTGGTCGTTTTGAGTTACCCACAATGCGTTCTGGCTGTTTCTTGTAAGCGCCATGACGCGAATAACGCGTTGTGGCCCCTTTCAAGAAACCAGATTTTGACTCAATTAGCGTTTCCGGTCTTGGAACCTAACAAGTAATAAGAGCAGTGATCACTCTTTTTGAATGAAAAAAATACAACAGTATCTAGTCAAAACCAGACATCAGAAAGCGGAATTAAATACTTCAGATACGTTATTCATCTCTGCCATATTTTCAAAAAATTTGTAGCATATACCATGCAGGCATACTTAATGTTGAGAACGGTACAAAATTTTCTACGAGAATATATATCTAAAAACTTGATTTGCATTGCAGATGCATGAGACAGAAATAATCACTTGACTTATTCACACCAATAAACTTAATTCGATTCCTTCCCTGACTCATTTCTTTTATACTCTGAAGAAAATATCAAAAGTTATAAATTTCTAACCTTAAGAATAGCATTTGGGAATGTCAAATAACAATAAATTATTAAACAGAAATGGACATATCTACGGGAAACAATTTTTTTTATTTATAACTGTAATAGTTGATCAGACTGAGAAACATGTTAAATTTCCAGGTAAGATATATACATCTGGCAGAAGAAATGTCATTCAAGAGATGTAAGCCAAAAATAGTTTTTCTACATAGTAAGTCTTAAGATTTGCTATATTCCAGTAGATTTTATTGTAAAAGAGTAATCAGCATTTCAGAAAATTACTCAGCATAGAATTCTTATTTCTCCAACATTTATCATGAGATATTAAATAAAAAATTAAACTATAAAACTCATTTGTTGTTAGACCATATCGATCAACTTCATCTCAGCTTATTATCGTTTATCACATGAATAGTGGCTTCCTGGAACGTATGGAAATTTTTTTCTAACATTCGCAGTGAAATTTTATTTCTATATGGATCCCGAAGCCTTACAGTTTGAATGGCTATTATATTTTAAAACTGATTCAGGAAACTGTACATAAACATATAACCGAGAGTGGTGGGTGATCGGTAACGCTCTGGCATTGTATTTTGGAGACACAGGTTTGAGCCAGTTTCGACCATCCAGATTTTTGTTTTCCATGGTTTCTTGAAATCGTTTCAGGCGATGTCGGGATGGTTCCTTTCATGGATTAATTCGTCCTCCTTCTTTGTACCCAGTCATTTCTCGCCACTAATGACCTCGACGTCGAGAGACGTAAACCCAGAAGGGAAAAATAATATATACTCACAAAATAAAGTGGCCTTTCAATATTTACTGAATTCATGCTTATTGCGAGAGTAAAAACCAATAATCACGTAATTTAGAGAACGCAGTAATACTATCGTGAATGGTGGAAGCCATCAACGTTCGGCTCTATCACTTGGAAGGATGGATGATATGCTCCGAATTATGTGATCCGAATTTCGGTTTTCGATGTTTTCCAGGAAACACTGTGATTGAACGACGGGATTTCTTCAAAAGCCGATGGGCGATTACCTTTCATTTTGCTAACCATTTTTCTCTTCCTAGTTTCTTGCTGAAGAGGCATAACTCACCGCGAATAATAATTTTAATAAAAAGAGAGGTAAGGAAATGCGCTAGATTTTTTAGGAGATTTTCACATTCCTATAAGTTCAATTATCCGGTAATTAGGCCAATGTATAAAATTTTAAATCTTTAATTAATTAGAAATTTATATTGAATTTTTAAGGAACTGTTTGGTATTACGATCCGAATAGTAAACTTAAGAGAACCTTGCTTATTAACAAAACTGTTATGTGATACCCTCCAAAACCAGGATTACGGCTCTATTCAGATAATAATGCACTGGATATAAATAGTGGTCTCAGATGCGGTTTGGAGATGCTAGTGAGCAGCCCTTTGAAATATCTAGCTAAAATCAACAGAACCATTGAGTTCATAACTAGAGTATGTGAAATTCGTCGGCTTTATAATCTGCACCAAAACTTCTAGTATATGTTTAATTACGCCAGCTGGATGACAGCAGATACCATTACTTCGTTTCTTTCGTTATTTTCCTCCGAGCTGCTCCGTGAACCGATAGCTGGCAACTGTACACAATGAAGCAGGAACTGCGGGGTCAGGCGGCTCATGTTACCTCAGCCGCGGACACAAGTCACGTCAGCAGGTGTCTAGCGGTGGTCTCTGCCACTCGCTCCCTTCCTTTCTACTGGCAGAACATTTAGTGCTCTCTTGTCGCACGCACATGCATTCTCACAATCACATATTCACTCTATCCCTGTTTCCTTCTTTTTTTTCTACTCTGTTAATTCTGGTTTCGGTGTTGTTTTCACAACGTGAAACAGTACGCTGTTTATGTATTTTGCGGGTAAACACTACCCCGGCTCGAGTTACAGCAGCATCAGAGCTGTCACGTTTGCGCATCACCTGTTTATTCTCTCCGACGCAGCGTGACACACGAGAAATCGTGAAAAATATACCGACGTGTCCGAACGTGCCCTGTGTTCACTCTCGGCGGCTCTGGAATGGAATATCAGATGGCTCATGCATGATGCTAGCAGTTCTTCATCTCGCATCTGAATACGCAGTGAGCGTTGGAAAACCAACTTCTCCAATACGTCCGGAATATATGGCCAGCACGTTTAATACAAACAAGTGGAGTATGCATCATGATACGAGAAATATTTCGAAGAGTCTGTGGTGTGTGGAGTGTATGCTAGATTTTATTTGTTACATGTGCCTTATATACTTTCTTGGCATCCTCTTCAGCGTTCTAAATTTTGCTTCCGTCGTAAGTGTATATATGTCGGGCATGAAACTTTAGTTCGGAAAATGATGTCTTCATTGTTAATAATCACAAATGCACAAAATTTTACAGTCACTTCAATAACATCAGCTGATGGTTGTTTCCTCCACATCATTCCTGTAAACTGAAACCAATTCAAATAAATTATGGAATTAAATACAAGTTAACGGAATTTATTAATAGTTGCGTAACATCTGGATAAACTACTTATTATTTTCCATTAAGGTGTAATGCAATAGCTTATTCATAACTAACACTTACCCGCAACTTCGTCCACTTGCAAGTGTGTTATGGTATAAAATTTTATGTTAATTTTCAGAGAACAACCAGCTAAAATAATATTTCCCCTGCAGGGTTGAAAATATGGTCAACTGTTTCCTTGGCATTTATTATCAATGAAAAGTGCACCTAAATGTCGGGACATAGTAACAAAGGTGTAACGCGTTTCGGAAACTACGGCTACACACATTACTCACTTAGCGGCAATAGAGGTATTGAGCAAATTCTGACGTTATTATAGTCAGAATTTGGCATGGCAGCCACCTTCTGCACTCCAAATTCACTGTGAACCATGGAATATTAGTAATCATTCTGGTCCAGGCTGTATGTCAATATACCACATCCTTCGTTAATTCAGATTCTTGGAAATCAACACTTTATTCAAATTTTGACTTTTCACATATCTTGTGACACATACTTTTTAAAAAAAATTATGGCCTCGTTGACGTCGAGGTCATTAGAGGTAGCTGACACATACATTACGAACGGAAATACGGTGTGATACCTGAGATGTCACACTATTTCATGTTCACAACTGAAGAAATCATATTGTGAACTTACTGACAGGACGACTTTAAAAAGTTTTAGGTTAAGTACAGATTTATATTTCATGCTCTTGAACTATATTATTGATCTTCTGACACAATTTAAGTACAACGCGATACTTGTCACTAAATTGGCTCTCATGAAAGCAGCTTATATTACTAATAAAGTTGCAGTTGTTATTCTGGTTCAAGTTGTATTTCAACCAAGCCACGGAGAAGGCCCCAAGCCGCCATCGGAAGACGTCAACAACAACCCAGCCACGCCCGAACAGTCGAAGGACCGGGCCGCCCACAGAAAAGGACGTCAAGCCACAGAAAAGGATTTCAAGCCGCGGCAAAAACCATCCGCCTGACCGACAAAAGTGACCAGCGCGTGCATCAATGCTGCATCCATGAGCCAAAACGTGAAAACCAGTTGCGGAAAATTGTCCAGCTGCTAACGCAGCTTATTACGGCGATGATCCCCAACTGACCACACGAACCCAGTAGGGGTTTTTTTATTTTTTTATATATATATATAAGGTCGGCTACGGCGTCCATAGCCATTTTCTCCCCAAAAGTGAAATAAAAATGTGTCCCAAAAACAACACCCAACTGACACCCAGAAATTATACTACCAAAGTTAGTGGTACTTCAACAACAGCCGTAGAGGCAGCGGAAAAAAAACCGCCAATATTGTCGCTAGAAAATCAAGTATTCTATACCCGCGCATTAATACATTCATTATGTTGAATGTTAGTGACGTTATGAATTGCAATATAAACTTGACCCACAATTCCAGATTGTCAAATCAAAGCAACCGCTAAAAACTGGCTGAAAAATTACATTTGAAATATGGTGGTCGTAAAAGTGAAGTAAATAATGAATACATGTGGAACTAAATCCAGTCATTTGAACTATGGCATCAGCATCATGCCAATTATTAAATAAAAAGGAATTTAAAAATGCATAGGAAAATGCTCGTAAATTAGGCTGTACAACGGAAAGTCCAGAATTTATCACAACTCTTAACACAGCTTAGGTAAATATTGCAGTTGAAGTTTACATCGCGATACAGTGATTGTGTTAGTGCGTGCACTTTAGTCCAGCTGCAATTCATACTGAAGTTTTATAGTAAAATTAATTGTTATAATAAGGAATCCTGATTTAGAAAACTGTGCTACTACTCGAAATCAGTTCCGATGCGTTTAATGTGTTAAAGTGTGTCCGCATCGTTTGCTTTAGTAGTGGCAATATTAGCGGAGATTGTGGTTAGGTTGAAATGCTGCCTGGACCAGAATCTTCTTGTTATAGCATGAGGCAGCAGGATTTTAATTATTATTAGTAATAAATAAGCTGCTTTCATAAGCGCCGAATTAGTGACGACAAGTATCGCGATGTAAAGTACTTCTAATATGGCTTCTTGAAACGAAAAGTTTCTACCTTAGACCATTGAATACACTCGTTTTAAGTGAAGAATTGAATAGTTATTTACAGAATATGCAACAGTAAGCAAAAAATACTGTTTTGCTTATCATAGGCTACTATTTTAACTAAGTTCGACAGAAATTTTGGGAAAAAAACAACAAAAAAGGGTTAGTTATCTTCGGTTAAATTTTAGTAAAAATAGTTTTTAATGTTACAGAGAGTGTATAATACGAAAAATTGTATGCAACAATAAATTAAAGTGAGGTAGAATCGAAACCGTTACATATTTTTCATGAACATACAAAAAAAATTCGCACACGACTATTTTGTCACTTTTAGTGAACCGATTTTTGTGCTGGTATACTCTTAGTATAGTACATTCTTCTCAAGCCTTGATTTGTATAACAAACGGAATTACTCTGTGATACCTAAGGTGTCATACCATTTCAAGTAAGCGACTGAAAACGTCTCTTCGTGAACTTTCCGACAGTAGGCCTACGATTTAAAAAAATTAAGGTTAAGTACAGACTTAAATTTCCCGTTTCTTAACTATTATTTGTCAAGTGTATCAGTTTTAGCGCTTTTAAACTAAACACACAAATTCAAATATCACAGCATTTTTGCAAACAATGTTTATGATGTACATAAAAACAATGAGTAAACTTGGCACTGCCATGTACGAAGTAAGAAACTCTTCGGAGTTTGCGAATTTATAATGGCAATTTCTAAAGGATCAATTCGTTTTTCGGGGATAAAAATTATCCTTTGTCACTTCGCATACAATTTACTAACTTCGTGCCAAATTTGATTTAAATCTGCTTAGAAATTATGGCGTGATTGAGGCTGACAGTACATCCAAACGTACATCCAAATTTTCTCATTTGTATAGAGATATATCATCATTATTTAATTAAATTTCCTTTTAAGATTTGGGGTGTATCAATTGCTTTAAAATTTCGTTTAAAACATTAAAATATTTTGTGCAACAACTCTACGTTCAATTAATTTCTGAGAATTTATTGTTCACGTTTTATTTAGTATAATTTAGTTCTAATCCGGTAAATTGAAATTATTATGCTTGATAACGTGAGGCCATAAACTATACGAGCGGTTTCATTTTGTAGTATTAGTGTCGTCGTGTCTCATAGACGTAATTCTAAACCAATTTTAGAGAAGTAAAATGGATAATCTTTGTACTTCACGATAAGCGGTTGAACATATAATCCTTGCTTCACTAACAGAATTAGTTAACGCATTTATATTTTGTATTTAATTTCGTTAGCGTAAAATTCGTTCAGTGGTTCAAAAAACAGAAATCATTCATGAAAATACTTCTGGAACTTATTGTTAAATTAAAGTTCCTTTTTAGTTTGAATTAATTATGGTTGGTTTTCAGCTTAATCTCAAATATCTGAGCTCTTAGTAATTTTCTTGTTTAGACGTTTAAAGAAATATCTAACCAGCTATGACATTTCCATGAAAACATAAACTAATTTCGTCTCTAAGGTTTATCGTATATACTCACCTCCATTTGCTCGAAAATTTGGGTTTGTTTGGAATGGGAAGTAAAGCTGTTGGATGAAACATTCTAGCTACTCTGGCTGATTATGTTAACATGATAAGAAACGTTCGAAAGCCTTGCATGTCTAGTCACCAGTTCATTATTTCAACTAAGAACACAACGCAACATTAAAAAAAAAAAAAAAAAAAAAAAAAATTATGCGAAGAGCGAATTCAGTAAAGGGATGTATTGGGTATAGCGTCACCATTTTTCAATAGCTTCGAAACAAAGCTATTTACTCATAAAGGTTTCATAGATATATTTAGTGACGTTCTAAATCTACTGCACGAAAACTGAAAACATATTTGTTCCACTTTGTCAAAACTATTGAGGTAATATGAACAATACTACTAACTACCTGAATGTTTCCAGTGAATCAGGTATTTTCGTTGTTTCTTTTATTTAACTTCAGGCCTACGCGGGGGGAAGTCATTCTTAAGAGTGTCCAAATTCAGTACAACCCGCACTTCCTGCGGGCGACGAGAGAGTTGGGGAAACATGCGAGCGGCAAGAACTTCCGAGCAACGTTCCGTGTCGTATTCTTTACGCAGCGTCCTATTCACCGCGAGACATAACTGAAACACGCAGAAATTTTTATACCGCATTGAATGCGCGCCTCCGGAGACAATAGTTACCAGGGCGCAAAATACGACGACTCGCGTCGGTGGGAAGTTTCGCGGGAGGTGTCGCAGGGCGGAAGTTGGCGGCAGTAATTCAGGGAGGGCGCCATTCAAATTTCACGGTGAGCTGTTAAATCTCCGGCCGCTCAAAGGAGGGCGGTCTAGACTCGCACTGCGGCCAGAATATTGAGACTGCGCCGGCGTGCATGCGCCCCCACCTTCGCACTCTGCTGTACAGCAGGTAGATTACTGGGCGCTGCTCTGCGGGTAGCCTCAGTACCAGGCGTACGACGCGTATTCGTGTCACGCAGAGTTGCGGCGAGCGTGCCTACCAGGCGTCGGGAGCGAGGGTATATGCCATGACCCAACAGCTCGGCCGAAAGACGTTATGTACTGGAGGGGAAATAATAACACAACGCACTGAAAGATTATTTCGCAATCTTTTTTACTGGGTAACATTAACAGAAGGAAAAGAAATAATGTATTATGTGTTTCTTGGGAAATTTTTGTCTCATATTTGATGCGTTTGTAGTAAAGTAACTAAATAATTGAAGATAAATTATCTAGCCAGTTAAAGACGTAAGACTATTGCAGCTTGAAATAGGAGATAAAAGTACAAAACCAATATCAATCACACACTTAAGGAGGGTTCAAATGGATAACTCCAATATAGTCGTTTGCTATCACTATATACCATTCAGTGATTGTGAATATATATATGCAATTTTACGTCTTACATTTTAATTTTTTGTCATCTTCCGTTTCTTTTTGTTGTTACAGGTAAGATATGGATGACCTCGATTTAACAATAAAATTTGCTTTAAATTCTACCTTTTTCGCTCTAATGGTTTAACAAACCTATGAGTCATAGATCTTCGCTGTGTTATTAATTGATAAGAGATGAAGCCATTGTTTAGTTGGTTGATTTCACTCTATTTATCATCTCTGAAAACTGTTGCATATACCATTACAACAATCATAGAAAAAATGTACAAAATTATTTTAGTCAGTGTCACTTATCCGAAATTCGTTCTGTGGCGTTTTGGGCCTCTATGGAGATGCAATCTTGGATAATTATTTTTGAAATTTTAACGTTTTTGATTGGTTGTAAATATCAGTTGAGCCACAAGGTCAAGTGGGATCGTGTAACTTACGGGAAGGAAGTGTATTGTAATAAATACAATATAGGGGGTTATCCAAATGTGAGCGGAAAACGTGAGTTGCCAAAAACGGGAGGGGGGAATTATTAATATAATCTGAAAAAATCAAAAACATATAAATGTGCTAATCTAAAAGGGGATCTAAAGGGTTACTAACTAGAACCATGAATTTTAGACACAAAATAATACCTCATTTATTGAGTCTTATGGCCTTTACAAGGTCGGGTAGTAACTAACGTTACGTTAAACACAATTGAATCAGCAAAAACAAGCAATACCCGACGTTTACAATTCGCCGGTGAAAGCAAACAAAACCGAATGAAATATCTCAACAAATAAAATACAACAGAAAAGTTAACATTGAATAATATGGCAACACAGGCCATCAAATTGAAGCTAACATTTTACTGTACAAAGAAAAATCCCAGGGGCGCCGTATAAAGTGAAAGAAAAGCATCAAAATTGAATTAACAAATAGCAAGATGCTTGAAAATTTTAAAGTGGAATACAAATTCAGCTAGCTCAGAATTTAAGTGACGGGAACAGAGTCTTAATCTCAGGCGTCGCTTAAGGGCTCACAAGTCTGTTAAAACCCAATGAATAGTGACCGTCGTTTCTGGTACATTACCATGAAATCATCGCCGTGTTGGTGAGCGACATATACAATGTCACTGCAGCTGTGGAAGCTAAATAAGCGGCTACGACCACGTTATTAGAATAACTTCCAGGTAATGGCAGGCATGCCACTCAACATCTCGCTTCCCAAAGCAAGAATGATCAACCATACAATGATCATCAGTCGAGAGCGTGTCGGCTGACACGTCCGTTCATCAGCTCGTCTTGGACCCAAGTGTAAGTCTAAGATGGCTCCTTCTTCCTCGGCTAGTTGCACTCCACATGTAAAAGAACTCCACGGAATTAGTATTGTAGACCCCAATAAATGTTCAGGATTGGCTATCTACACATTTCCGTCGTCACGTGTTTAGTATCACGCGTCGCATTCGCCGTCTCCCTCCGCGCGTTTTCTACTTGGCCTTCGGGGCAGTAGCGGGGTAGGGGTAGGTCATCGTCCTATTTCAAACGGAACTGAAGCCGGGCTGGCCCGGCGCCGCCGAGTTGCCTCGCTCGCCATTGTTCCACCCTCAACCGTCCGAAATGGCAGTTTCCAGCCTTCAATATTCAACCTTTCTGAGCCATGAGTGTACAGAAAAATTAAATTTATAACAAACTATAGCTTTGGCCGCCCTGGTTTAAACATACGTTTAATCTATTCAGACAACCCTCATTATTTACAATTATTTACACGTTGCAAGATTAAATAATTAATAAACTTGAATATAATAAAAAAAGGATTATGAATATAATTAATAACAATTTAATTATATTCATTGTGGGTGACGCTGTCACACCACAGTATGTTACCAATGTCTGAGAATCGTGTAGGCGTTATTGTATTGTAATGTTGTGTCCTATAATTTAAAAGCGAAAAGTTGCCAAAAAAACCTAGTTTAAATCTAGGAAATTATGAAAAACGGCCCGCCCGAGAACCTTAACGACAATGGCTGGTATGCATTTATGTTCTGTAGCGAGAATTTTTCATATGATTTTAATGTATTATTCAGATTGTATTGCGCCAATATTAAACAAACACAGCACTAGAGAAAGTACAGTTTGATATATGAAATACTGAAATTTAAGTCCCAATTTGTCACCACGACACTTAAAGGACATCTTGAGATTGTTAATAGCTAAATCACTCATTAGAACAGTCCTTAGTTTGTCTAAAGTAATGTATCTGTGAACGAATGGCGCTATGGAATATATAGTTACAGTTCTTAAGACCGATTGTATCATTTCGCACATTTTATGTTTGCAGAAACACTGAAATTTTTACCAACATCGATGAAAAAAAGAATTGCGTATGATAATCGCTTGCCTCTCAAAAGGTTTTAATGGTAGATTTGATTGTTATATTACTATCTTAATTGTACCTATTGCAGCAGAGTTTACCATATTTTTACCTCCCTTGGTAGTATAAAGAAAATAAATTTTATATTTGAAAAATCGAACAAGCTTAACATCCCTAAGACATTATAGTTGTATATCATACATGAAAACATTATAAAATTATTTTGAAACTATACCCTGTGTCTTAAATGAGGTTATAACCATAATTTCTTGAACAAATTACGCAGGGAATGCTACTGTGAAAATTATAGTATTTACCCAAAGTACACGGGAAAATAACTATCAGCTAGCTGGTTAACACGCTTTTGATTGTACCTTACAAATTAGGTTGAGATGAAGAATTGGTCTAATCGTAACTTCCACTTTTTCTAACGCATTGAGTCATCAGTGCGCTGGATATGAAACGGTTCAACGAATTTAGGTTAAGACTCGGTCTGTACGTATCGATAGTTATGTTGCAGTTCCTATGTTGAAGGTTTTTTTGTTATCATTTAAGAGAGTGCATCGCTAGTTTGTGATATAAAAACAACAGCCGTGGCTTTTTAGCTCGAGAAGTACGACAAATTCTTCGTTTGGATATTATATCTGTTTTTGGATGTTACATACGTAACGTTAACGAGTTTTTATAACCACTTAGTGATAATGTCTCTCTGTTTCAGTTACATTTATGAAGTTAGTTGCTTGTTCCCACAAATCCGAATATAACTTGATAACACGGGTTTCCATTGTCCAAGTTTACCCCCTGGGCGCAGGCTGGCTCCAAGCCAGATACTGTTCGCCTGGCACGAGCAGCGGAGAGAAGTGCCAGGCAGCCACCTTGGACCGGTAAGAGGATTAGGAACCGGCCACTCGGCTAACAGCGGAGTAAGCCGTGCAAAGGAGGAGATACACCGATTCACAAGGTTCCGGCAGGCTCTTCTAACAGGTGTTGCTGGATTCTGAAATCCAGGTACTCAGCTTACATACTTCACGACGTTCAGAAACGGCAATGCGAGGCCTATTGACGAACAACAGGAGTAATAATCAATTCTCAGACTATAGTTGCCTGCAGATTTCAAAGAACGAGGGGTAAGGGTAGTGTTCAAGCTTATTCAGAGTGTTGTACACAACTATACTGTTAATTAAAAAATGATGGAGTCCATGAGTTTCATTCTACGAACATCACAATTACCTTGGGAATTGGGCTCCACCTTAGTAGTTATTCCGTAATCTCTCCTGTTACATGATTGACGGCTACTTCTATCAGATAATTAAAATAGTATATCCGGAAAACAGATCCATGAAAAAATTAAAGGTATCAAATCAAACATTGGAAACTTTTAGCACCATCTTACTTGAAACAAAAGATCAGTAATTTCAGAGCAGTTGTTTATTCCGATAATACATCAGTGAAGGTGGCATTAAACTCCGTTAATTTGGGCCACAAGCTCCTGGGTAATTCATCCACTGTAGAGAGGTACAAATCGACGCCATGTTTTCTTTGGCCACAGTTAAACATTATCAGCGCATTGTCCTTGGAGTGGTAAATACATACTCCTAATACGGTTAAAAGTGACTGCAAACATGAAGATAGTAAAAAATTCTTGGTAGTTATGAAATCTTCTACCCACTATGACTAATTCTTTCCACTATACGCAAAAGGACGTGATACGGTGGATGAACTTATGGCATTTTTTTGATTTACCAGTAGCAAGCAGCTGGATTACATACACTGATCAGCCAGAATATTATGACCACCTACCTGATAGCCGGATGTAGGCCTTTGGCACGGATAACAGCGGTGACGCATCTTGGCATGGAAGCAATGAAGCCTTGGTAGGTCGCTGGATTGAGTTGGAACGACACAAAGGTCACCTAATTCCCGTAAATTCTGGGGAGAGGGGCAATGAGCTCTGACGCCACGTTCAATCACATCCCAGATGTGTTCGATCGGGTTCAGATTTGACAAGTTGAGGAGCCAGCACATCAATTGCAACTCGCCACTGTGGTCCTCAAACCACTCTATCACACTCCTGGTCTTGTGACATGGCATATTTCAGTCGTAATTGCCGATGTCGTGGTGTTAACATTTGCACATGCATGGATCGTCGACTGCGGAGGACCATCGTTAGGAGTGTTCGGTGGTCTGTGTATTCAGATACACTTGTACTCTGCCCAGAATTAAAAAGTCTGAAATTAGTTCCACAACAGTTCGTCGCCTGTCCTATTTTACCAGTCTGTCCAGCCTACGACGTCCGACAACTGTAATTAGGGGTGGCCGCTCAACCCTCAACGTTTGGACGTAGTTTCACCTTGGTATTTCCACCATGCCGAGCCTCTGGGCCATCGCAATCTGCCCTGAGTCAAACTCAGATAGATCGCGCGCCTTTCCCATTCTAAACATGGATAGCAAGCTCACTGATACTACAAGCACCGTGCGTGTATCTGACCAGCAGTCATTCCTCGTTAGGTGATGATGCTGTCGCCTGGATTGGTTTATATCGATAGTAGGTAGGTAGCCATGATGTTCTAGCTGACCAGTGTACCTTCATTTGCATGTTGCTCCTGCTAGCAGTCGAAATAATTGCACAAGTTGTTAAGTAAGTTTTTAATCGACGTTTCAGTTAACGTTGGAAGAAGTTTTGTATGCAACACGTCAGGTTTAAGTTTACAATTACCAGTGGATCCATTTGAACAAAATGTTGATTTATTAGTCTGAATACACTGATACTGCATTGAGAAGAATAAAACATCTGCAACCATTAAAACCAGTAAGAGATATAGGATACAGCAAGGGGGAAAGTTCAGTAATAAACTCAGTCTTCTTTGCGTTGAAAGATCACCAAGGAGGATAGGTTTTAAGCAATGATTCATTATCAGAGAACTGTAAACTCTACTGTGAATGTTTATAGAAATACACTTGCCCTAATCATGGGATTTCAGAAAACCTCTACAGGAATCACATTAACATGCCTACAAAACTCTGGGGAAAATTGAGACGTTACAAAGATCTAGGGAAGGAAAACAGCGCAGCTCGGAATTTGCATATAATGAAAGCTTATAGTGCGCACTTTTGGTCACGAACTTGTAAGACGGCGAAGTTATTCATAGCAGAAAGTCGACGTAGGACGAATTCACTGCTTATACTTTACGGAGTCGTTTATTGGTATACTGCGCCAAACGAATTTACTGCATCCCAACAACAGCCTTCCGACATAACGCTTAATGCCTTGCAGCTCCGAGGTGAGAGAATTCAAGCCGTTTACATTTTTCTTCTACAACATTTCCCTTTATGATGCGGCAACGCTGTTGCGTCGTCGCGAGGAAATAAGGGCTGATGTCTTCTTAACGGCACGACTGCTGCCTTATCTGTCTACGTGTAGCTAGGGGAAACAGTCAGACTATTTGCAAGATTCAAGATTTCCCTCAGTAGTGGCCTGCAGTAATGAAAAGCTTGTAATGGAACATTTTTGCTTTTCATGACAGTTATTAACAAATGAAGAATAACACTTTTAGAAAGGTATGAAAATGAAACCAGTTTAAAGCGTGATATCACATCAATTTATAAGATAACACCTTATATCAGGTAGATATTTAAACTGAACGTAAAAAGTTCTTGTGCCACTGGTTTCTTTTTTTGAGTTTAAGGCAGTTCAGCAATGTCTATGGAGTCAGATTGGCGGTGCCAGCTTAAATTAAGGAGAATCTTGCGGTGCGACTGAGGAATGTTACTTGCATTAAACTGTAGAGTCATAGCTACAACAAGACGAACCAAATAAATGGTGATTTATTGGAATACGCTGTAAAGAAATAATAATAATTATGATCTTACATGATAATCCGACGAAAAGGAATTAAATCGTATGAACGCCAGTTGTTAAATGGTAAAATGCAGATAATCAAAGAAGTTATTTATTTTCAATGAATGTTGGATTTTCTTGCATTAAATGTAACTAACATTAAAATTACAGATATTAGCTGTATGGTAAAATTTTCTATGAAATTTTTATTGATTATTTCAAGATATTAGAGAATAAATAATACCTTAAAATCCCACTCAAGTTTCGGATTGAATACTTCTTAACCAATTTTAAAAATTATTACTAGTGACGCTATCGATCACTTGTCTGTAGAATTCATTCTAAGATACATAGATATTCCAATAAATGCTATAAAACGATGTAGATAAAACAGTGGTTGCTGAAACGTTGACCATTGTCATCAAGGTTCCTATATATGCTTAGATGAACCAACTTCGTCAAGTGGCGGCAACTTTCTGGGTTGATATTATGGAAGAACTGGGTTTCCACTCTCTATCCAGTCGTCTAGATTTCGGTTTTACATAGTTTCTCTAAATCACTTGATACTAATTATGTGATAGTTCCTTCATAAGGATCATGACCGAATTCCGTGCTCCATCGTACCTAAAATTTATTCCCAGTCGATGAGGGTAAAGTCCTAAAACCAAGGAAAAAATCGCTACAATGAAATTTTTGTTGAAACAACGAACATCGTAAGTTAATGACAAATTTTCGATGATTTGCGCGTGTAACTTTTTTTTTTTTTTGCTGTGGGTATAAAGAATTATCTATATTTTCCGTACTTGTCTGTATATTTTAGTTGGAAATTAGTGACCATCTCATAATATTCCTAAGTAAATACGAAAAAAAAAAGCTATTCAGGTGGCTTGTATCGCTGAACTGATATTGCTAACGAAACCAATTAAACTTTCAGATTATTTGTAGGCATGTTAATTGTGGCAGTAACAGTAACTCATCTAAAGCTCTAATTTAAATTTTCAATGAAGATTTGTGTACGGATAATCTTATATATGTCTTCACAATTTCATATGTGATATTGATAGGTATATGTATAAAACGCACTCAACTTGATAAATGCAGCTAGTGTCACTTGGTTTACACTAATTTCAATGTTTTTAGTATAGTTTCAAGATTTTTTTTTTGAGTGGATTATTTGTTGGTTGGGTTTGTTTAACTACTAATTAATTTTTTATAGCTTTAAAATTTGTTTCATGAATATAATTTACAGCTGGGTTAAAACTTTGAAAATTTATGCAGGGTGATAGTATTTTGAAATAACAAGTTTAATGCCTGTGAGAAAATACTATTGTGTTGATCTGTTTACTGGTTAGGTGTGGCACCTCGTGCTTGATCGAAGAATTTACATTATCTTTTCAGTGCCGTGGTCAGGACAAATTAATTGTGAAAATCGAATTTCGGGTTATTGGCTGTTTTACATTTTTGCGATCTGTGATGCTAATATAATCAAAGCCGTTAAATGTGGTAAATATTGAACGAAATAAGAGGCTGATTCGCGAAATGTGGTTAGCTAGATTTTATCATTCGTTTTATAAATTAAAAAACCTTATCGGTTAGAAAAAAAGTGCGGGAATTTTTGTAACTGAAGTGAATAATATCAATGTTTGAAACGGAATTATAGACGTTCGCGCGGAAACTGTTTAATTTGAAGCTAAAGTGCAACTGAAACCATCAAATAATATTTGGATCTTTAAAGAGGCTTGTTTAGCAAATTTGAAATATTTAATTTACGATTTTCTATCAAATAATAAGTTACATATCACTCTTAAAGTTAATTTGGCTTTTTTTTAAAAATTTTAATGCTCATTTTAGTTGGAAATTGTTTACATA
The DNA here is from genome assembly GCA_031002005.1 of Vandiemenella viatica. NCBI lineage: Eukaryota > Metazoa > Arthropoda > Insecta > Orthoptera > Morabidae > Vandiemenella > Vandiemenella viatica. Next base: position 302,946,692 of record JARYHS010008074.1, read on the forward strand.
CTATTTCTTACTTACATTTTACGAACGATTTATAGCACATCGGCAACTATTCGCACATCGTATTGGCATCACAAGAGACAGTATATATATATGTGTGTGTGTGTTAAATGGCTGGGCTAATATATAATTCAATTAGATTTATGTCAACATGTAGCATTGTAATCTGGGTTTCCGATTTACAGGAACTGCTGAACATTTTAAACGCGGATAAAACAGTGCAATTATATTACACAATATATTCAAGTTAGAATTTCAACTAAAGGGAAGCGAATTGTTTATGGCTCACCATGGCATTCGTCTTAACAGTAAAACGAAATCTGGATAGTTAGACCGGAAATGAATGTGGCGCCCTGAAGAATGAACAGTCCAGAGCATTTCACACAGCGAGAGCTTATGCTCCACACTGTTAGTAAGTGAAAGAGATAAATATATATTGTTTAAACTTTTAATTAGTGAAAACGTGACTAGATACTGCATAGAAAATTTGTGAAAAATAAATCGGTCTTGCATTTATTTTTGGTACTGAGAATGAGGTAACATCCTACAGCACATTTAAAGGATTCGTCTGCGAATGTATGATGAATCAGCCATGAAAGAGAATTGAGCATAACTTTCTGTGTTTTAACTATGGAGTGATTAATTTTAGTCGCAAAAATTATATTCTGACATCCTTTCCTCTTTTCGTCTTGTATAGTAGCAAGATCATAAAAGTATTCTATCAACTCGCGGACTGTTCCATCCGCAGGAAGAGAAAATAATTATACTAATATATTAATATAGTTAAGCCTCTCAGCATTTTATTCGACAGTTCATGTTTTGTTATTCTCTGTTTATAGATGTTGCTGTTACAGAAGTTTAATTATTTAAGTTATCAATTTATGTTGTTGCAGGTGTTCAATGTTTTTTACTTTAAATTAAATTTTGAAATTAACCAAAAGGAAAGGACACTTTTGGTTTTAATATGCAAGTCATTTATGAAAAGAACTCAGCATTCAAACACTATTTTTCTCGGAGCTCAGAAGATAATCAAAAAGTATTGATATCGTAGCGGTGTATAGTTTCCCTCCATTTTCAGCTTGAAATAGATATTTATCTACATTTTTTTTACATCAATGAAGAGAATAATGTATATTTGAATAAAAAATCTTGGAAGGAAATGGTCGGTAGAAGACTACTTTAGAAGAATCTGTCGTGCTCTTTTTAGAAATTTAAGATTTTCAATCGTCTAAATTATATGAAACTAGACGACCCGTGCGAAAATTTCGCGAATAAAATACGATGAATAGTGAGGTTGAATATAATGTCACCAAGTTCAGTCATTACTCTTCATACTCCTACTTCATTTATCGATTTTGGTTAGAAATCCAGGGAGATAAATGGCTCGAAACACAAAAAACGTATTTTAGAAATATTGACATTTTTGCTCTTTATGGGTCGAATAACGAAAAATTCCTTTCTTAGAATATAATGTTACCACGGCGGAAATCTTAGTCTTTAATACGATATGTCATTTATCTATATTGATTAGATATCAAGGGAAATATAAGGCTCGTGACACAAAAATACGTTGTAGAACAATTTATACTTTTTCCCTTTAATAGTTGAATTCCAAACACTTCATTCTTAAAATATGATGTCAGCAAAGCTGAGACATTATTCCTTATAATCGTACTTGATTTATCGATTTTGGATAGATATCAAGGGAGATAAGTGGCTCGAGATACAAAAAACGCATTTTAGAAAAATTGACTTTTTTGCCTTTTATGGGTCGAATTACGAAAAATTCCTTTCTTAAAATATAATGTTACCACGGCGGAGACCTTATTCTTTAATATGATACCTCATTTATCTATATCGGCTAGATATCAAGGGAGATAAATCGCTCGTGACACAAAAATCGGTTATAGAAAAATTTATACTTTTTTCCTTTAACGTTTGAATTCCAAAAACATTCTTTCTTAAAATATGATGTCACAAAGCTGATACATTACTCCTTATATTCCTACTTCATTTATCGATTTTGGTTAGATATCCAGGGAGATAAATGGCTCGAGATACAAAAAACGCATTTTAGAAAAATTGACATTTTTGCTTTTTAAGGGTCGAATTACGAAAAATTCCTTTGTTAAAATATAATGTTACCACGGTGGAGACCTTATTCATTAATATGATACCTCATTTATCTGTATCGGTTAGATATCAAAGGAGATAAATCGCCCGTGACACAAAAATCGGTAATAGAAAAATTTATACTTTATTCTTTTAAGGGTTGAATTCCAAAAACATTCTTTCTTAAAATATGATGTCACAAAGCTGAGACATTACTCCTCATAATCCTGCCTCATTTATCGATTTTGGTTAGATATCCATGGAGATAAATGGCTCGAGATACAAAAAACACATTTTAGAAAAAGTGACATTTTTGCTCTATATGGGTCGAATTACGAAAAATTCCTTTCTTAAAATATAATGTTACCATGGCGGAGAACTTATTCTTTAATATGATACCTCATTTATCTATATCGGTTAGATATTAAGGGAGATAAATCGCTCGTGACACAAAAACGCATTGCAAAAATATTGATACTTTTGCCCTTTAAGGGTTGAATTCCGAAAACTTTTTGGCTTAATATATGACGTCACTAAAGCGGAGATCTTAATCTTTAAAACGATACTTCATAAAACGGTTTCAGATAGGTATCCAGGGAGATAACTGACTCGTAACACAGAAAACAGCATTTTAGAAAAATTTACATTTTTGCCCTTTAAGGGTCGAATTCCGAAAACTTTCTTGCTTAAAATACGATTTAACCAATTTGGAGACCATAAGCTTTAAAATGACACCTCATTCATTGATTTCGGTTAAGTATGAAGGAAGATATAGGCTTGTGACAAAAAAATACCTTATAGAAATAATATATATGATTTATCATTGAATCGTGAATTTATTTCCATGTAGAAATTATGATACCCAGGAATACGAAGACATATTCTTACCTTGTACCAACTGGATAGAATTTGAAAACATGGGTTCCGTTTGTTAGGGTATTCATAAGTCGTATATTTACTAAACATAGGTTTTAAATTTTTAAAAAAAATATTTATTTACAATATACGTCAACAATCTAACATTCTATTTTCATTCTCTTTATTGTTGTAAATACTTCAATGGTTCTAATTACATTTAGACGTTTAGAACCAATAATAAGGACAATTCGTGTGTATTAAGAATAAATTAATTTTGAATCGGAGTGGGAAAACAATATTAAAAAAGTTTAGTGAAGTTGCGAAGAAGCGATCATAGAAAAGTTCCGTTGGTACAGGTAGGGCGTCAGGCGACTAGTTGGCGCCAGACATCCTTTATTAACGGGATAAAGGATTTCGCTCCTTGCACAGTGATCTCTCATGTCGAGCTCAGAAAATAGTCTTCTGTATCTCGAAGCAGCGTTCAAACCATTGAAAAGCTTCACAGGTACCTGCTTTTCAAAGGATTGGCTATTATAATTTTGGATTGGTTAGTGAGAACAAAGCAGTATGGAAACTAAGTTTCGGCCATCTTACAACCATTTTGTGCTTGAATGCGTAACTGGCTAGATGTATGTTTTACTGGCTGCCCAATAGTTATGTTAAATGCTTGCTTTTTCTGTTGCCTGGTATGGTTGTATATAAGCGGTAAACCGGACGAATTCGAGTTGTATGTATCTGGATAGTTTCTGATACAATAATTTAAAAAAAATTTACCATCGCATTTTATTTAATCATCGCGTAAAACATTCCGTCAAACGAATCTGACTGAAGAGCAGCTGACGATATAGGCTTGGTTCTACCTGTCCTTATAATGGAATATGCAGCTACCTTATCCATTTACTGAGATGTTTTGTCGAGGAGGGACGATGATGGAGAGCGAAAAGCATCTCGGGTTTCGTACCTGTCGGACTTGTGGCCGTTTTCGGTGTTCAAAAAGATTACGGTAAACCACACCATACTACCTGTTCTACGAATTATCGTGCAGTAGAGAAACCGTAACACACTCTTACTAATCATTTCATAGCTATATATAAAGAATCAATTATAATCCGTGCTGTGGTGTTATTTGATTAGATAGACGGCGTAATAATATTTTAATTCGTGCCATTTCCAGGCGAAATTATTTTATAGAAAAGTATGAATAGAAAAAGATTTATTCTAATTTTGATGGAACATAAGATTTTATTTCATGTTTCAGCATTGGGTAATGAACAGGCCAAGTAAATATTTTTTGGAGTTTTAAGGGTAAATCTCAACATTCTGATAACGGTGATTTTGAACAAGTGTAAATAATTCTGGAATTGGTAGTGCGATATATATGTTTGTATAATCAATTTTGCTTGTTTGACATATCAGATTTTTATATAATGATTAAATGCAGCTTGTTACCTAGCTAGAGATCTTTCATTTCTCGATACCGTGCAGGAAAATTAAAAATTAGAAGCATTAAAATAAAATTAGAATTAATTATTATAAGAATTTCAATAAGCAAGATAAATTACTGTTATACTTGGAAGGCTGTCGCTACGAATGGACCTGCTGAATATCAGAAAACCCTTGATGATGATGATGATACTTGGCGCCCAATGGTCCTAATTATATTTAGATGAATGCAATACAATCATCTAATGTTTTGTTCAAAAGTTAATGACCAGGCTTGTCATTCAAAAATAAGACATTATTTTTCATTTGTGTGTTATTAATAAACTGGTCGTTTGAAGAAATGTAATTAAGACCATAGAATACATATTGGTCAACTTTTAATTAAATTTATTGAAAATTGATGCTGGTGTTTCTAATTATTGAACCCTGCAGCTGATCCTGTAATTTGAAGTACTGATGAACATTATCCATATTTTCTCCTCTTAATGCTTTTTGTAGTGAAATACTGAGACATCTTGGTCTAATACGGAATTATCGAAAAATTTTACCCTTTGTTCGTCGAGCAAAGACTTCTTATTTGGAACGAAACTGTATTCCTTAACGGTATTGTTCATTTCTTAGTAGAGATTTTACAATAATGGTAAATAATATTGAACCTAACTAAAATAGAGAAGTGCTTTAATAACAACATTCTTGTGTTTGACAGATTAAATACTCCAAGCATTAATATTGTGACTTCAAAAAGATAGTATGCGAATACTGAAATAATGTTTGCTATCATAGTCTGTTCTCAAACATCGTAACACCCGCAGTCAAAAATAGCGGTAAGCTATTGCCTCTTTCAGTTTCATCAACATTATTTCCTTTTCCTGAAGGGTTAGACTAGTTTTGAAGGATGATTTATCAATGCGTGCCTTCATAAGGGTATTTAAAATGGAATCCAATTAGCCATGGTTTACATCGAGAATAATTGCGGAATTTTTCTGCAGTAAACGGAAAACTATAGAAATGAAATATGTAGCCTATCCTAACGAGTGTAAGATGGAGCCTCATAATCTATCATAATAGAAACAACTGATACATATTTGCTGTTGCCGTGGTAAAGATATCCTGCAAGAAACTTCAGTTCTCTCCAATCTTCCATACGGAGTTTAGTAGCAGGCGTTAGTATAATGTTTATCACGTTACCTGTGTCTACGTCGGTGAGGATGCGGTCCCTGGGTCCCCTGATCCAGGACGTGACGACGACGTAGTCCCTGACGAAAGAGGGCACGTGGCAGCGCATCACGGCCGTGTTGCCCACCATCACGAACTCGTCGTACACCTGCACCTCGTAGAACTGCTTCACCACCGCTGTCAACAGCGAGGCAGTAAGTTAGGAGGTTAGACCTACAAGCTAGTACAGAGGACGACGACGTAGTCCCTGAAGAAGGAGGGCACGTGGCAGCGCATCACGGCCGTGTTGCCCACCATCACGAACTCGTCGTACACCTGCACCTCGCAGAACTGCTTCACCACCGCTGTCGACAACGAGGCAGTAAGTTAGGAGGTTAGACCTACAAGCTAGTACAGAGGACGACGACGTAGTCAATGACGAAGGAGGGCACGTGGCAGCGCATCACGGCCGTGTTGCCCACCATCACGAACTCGTCGTACACCTGCACCTCGTAGAACTGCTTCACCACCGCTGTCGACAGCGAGGCAGTAAGTTAGGAGGTTAGACCTACAAGCTAGTACAGAGGACGACGACGTAGTCCCTGACGAAGGAGGGCACGTGGCAGCGCATCACGGCCGTGATGCCCACCATCACGAACTCGTCGTACACCTGCACCTCGTAGAACTGCTTCACCACCGCTGTCGACAACGAGGCAGTAAGTTAGGAGGTTAGACCTACAAGCTAGTACAGAGGACGACGACGTAGTCCCTGACGAAGGAGGGCACGTGGCAGCGCATCACGGCCGTGTTGCCCACCATCACGAACTCGTCGTACACCTGCACCTCGTAGAACTGCTTCACCATGCTGTCGACAACGAGGCAGTAAGTTAGGAGGTTAGACCTACAAGCTAGTACAGAGGACGACGACGTAGTCCCTGACGAAGGGGGCACGTGGCAGCGCATCACGGCCGTGTTGCCCACCATCACGAACTCGTCGTACACCTGCACCTCGTAGAACTGCTTCACCACCGCTGTCGACAACGAGGCAGTAAGTTAGGAGGTTAGACCTACAAGCTAGTACAGAGGACGACGACGTAGTCCCTGACGAAGGAGGGCACGTGGCAGCGCATCACGGCCGTGTTGCCCACCATCACGAACTCGTCGTACACCTGCACCTCGTAGAACTGCTTCACCACCGCTGTCGACAGCGAGGCAGTAAGTTAGGAGGTTAGACCTACAAGCTAGTACAGAGGACGACGACGTAGTCCCTGACGAAGGAGGGCACGTGGCAGCGCATCACGGCCGTGTTGCCCACCATCACGAACTCGTCGTACACCTGCACCTCGTAGAACTGCTTCACCACCGCTGTCGACAGCGAGGCAGTAAGTTAGGAGGTTAGACCTACAAGCTAGTACAGAGGACGACGACGTAGTCCCTGACGAAGGAGGGCACGTGGCAGCGCATCACGGCCGTGTTGCCCACCATCACGAACTCGTCGTACACCTGCACCTCGTAGAACTGCTTCACCACCGCTGTCGACAACGAGGCAGTAAGTTAGGAGGTTAGACCTACAAGCTAGTACAGAGGACGACGACGTAGTCCCTGACGAAGGAGGGCACGTGGCAGCGCATCACGGCCGTGTTGCCCACCATCACGAACTCGTCGTACACCTGCACCTCGTAGAACTGCTTCACCACCGCTGTCGACAGCGAGGCAGTAAGTTAGGAGGTTAGACCTACAAGCTAGTACAGAGGACGACGACGTAGTCCCTGACGAAGGAGGGCACGTGGCAGCGCATCACGGCCGTGTTGCCCACCATCACGAACTCGTCGTACACCTGCACCTCGTAGAACTGCTTCACCACCGCTGTCGACAACGAGGCAGTAAGTTAGGAGGTTAGACCTACAAGCTAGTACAGAGGACGACGACGTAGTCCCTGACGAAGGAGGGCACGTGGCAGTGCATCACGGCCGTGTTGCCCACCATCACGAACTCGTCGTACACCTGCACCTCGTAGAACTGCTTCACCACCGCTGTCGACAACGAGGCAGTAAGTTAGGAGGTTAGACCCACAAGCTAGTACAGAGGACGACGACGTAGTCCCTGACGAAGGAGGGCACGTGGCAGCGCATCACGGCCGTGTTGCCCACCATCACGAACTCGTCGTACACCTGCACCTCGTAGAACTGCTTCACCACCGCTGTCGACAGCGAGGCAGTAAGTTAGGAGGTTAGACCTACAAGCTAGTACAGAGGACGACGACGTAGTCCCTGACGAAGGAGGGCACGTGGCAGCGCATCACGGCCGTGTTGCCCACCATCACGAACTCGTCGTACACCTGCACCTCGTAGAACTGCTTCACCACCGCTGTCGACAACGAGGCAGTAAGTTAGGAGGTTAGACCCACAAGCTAGTACAGAGGACGACGACGTAGTCCCTGACGAAGGAGGGCACGTGGCAGCGCATCACGGCCGTGTTGCCCACCATCACGAACTCGTCGTACACCTGCACCTCGTAAAAACTGCTTCACCACCGCTGTCGACAGCGAGGCAGTAAGTTAGGAGGTTAGACCTACAAGCTAGTACAGAGGACGACGACGTAGTCCCTGACGAAGGAGGGCACGTGGCAGCGCATCACGGCCGTGTTGCCCACCATCACGAACTCGTCGTACACCTGCACCTCGTAGAACTGCTTCACCACCGCTGTCGACAACGAGGCAGTAAGTTAGGAGGTTAGACCTACAAGCTAGTACAGAGGACGACGACGTAGTCCCTGACGAAGGAGGGCACGTGGCAGCGCATCACGGACGTGTTGCCCACCATCACGAACTCGTCGTACACCTGCACCTCGTAGAACTGCTTCACCACCGCTGTCGACAACAACCATAGGTAAAGTAAGCATTTTGCTCACAAATGTCTAAGATCAGTTTGTTTATGCGAATCATGTCAGGAATGGTGGATGTTAAATGCGTCTATTCCGCAAAATGAATTTGGTAAAATGATCGCGTGGTAAGAAATAAAAACATTAAATTCGCAGTAAAAGTAACTACGCTTTTACTATTGTGCTGAAGTTATACTTTTAATATATATTTGTGTGTATATGTGTATACTATTATAATGGCATAGACGGGCTATTTCAAAATGATCCTTTTTCCTTTAAACAATATTTTTCTTGTGAAACAATATATTTTACAATTACGAAGGCAGTTAAATGAAATGTGTCTGAAAAGAGAATTCTGTTCAAAAGAACTTTTTTCCTTATGGCTTTATATCTCGTCGGAATCATCAGAAGTGGGAAAGTATTGGAGCCAAGAAACGGGAAGGAATTATCGTATTGAATTGTTGAAGAAACCATCCCAGCATTCGCCTGGATAATTTTTTGGAAACTGTGGGAAACTCAAATCTTGATGGCGGGACCGAGATTCGAACCCGAGTCCATCCGAATGCGAGGCTCACCCGTGGCGTTCCGTATAAACACGGGATTTAATACTCAGTTTAAATGTTCAAACACGTCTATGGAAGTTACCATAAATCAAACTAAGCCACCACGCTACGACTATGAAACTGCAATAACATAGCTATATGCATTCAACTTGTATTTAGAAGAAGCAATAAAGGAAATAAAAGAAAAATATTCATGTGGCATAAGTGTTCAGGGAGAAAAAAAAACTGTATGCTACGATTTGCTGATGACATTGTCTTGTTAACAGAACGTGCTGAGGATATTGACAAGTTACTGAGTATCATGAACAAAATACTGAAGGATGATTTTGAACTGAATATAAATCAAAGCAAGACAAAAATGATGAATGTAGCAGAAATGATACCAATCACAGTAAATTACATGCAATAGGAGAAGTAAGTGAATTCTGCTACTTGTGAAGCAAAATTACAACCGACGGCGGAAGCAAGAATGATGTTATAAGCAGAATAGCACTAGAAAAAAGAGCCTTAATGAAAAAGAGGAATCTTTTAGTTTCGAATATTGATCTACGGAATTGGAAAGAACTTTTTAAAACTCTTTGTGTCGAGCACAGCACTTTATGGTAGCGAAACATGGACTTTAGGAATACCAGAAAGAAAGAAAATTGAAGCATTTGAAATGTGGAGCTACAGAAGATTTCTGAAAATTAAATGGACAGAAAAAGTACGAAATGAACGAGTTTTAGAAATAATGGGCGAGGAAAGAAGTTTGTGGAAGAAGCTAACAGAAATAAGAGACAGGTTGGGAGGTCATATTTTTAGACATGCTGGATTGGTTAAATTGTTAGTGGAGTGAACAGTGGAAGGTAAGAACTGTAGTGTGAAGCCGATCATTGAGGACGTGGGTTTTAACGGATATGTAGAGATGAAGAGGTTAGCACAAGATGGGATGGAAGATTGCATCAAACCAGTCAAAAGACTGATGACAGCTAAAAAAAAAAATGCAATTGTTAAAAGCCTAAAAATATTAAGAACAAATTTCTCAAGACGTATATCATCATTGTGAAGAATCACCAAAAACCATCGAAACGTTGGCAATCTTGCAATTATAATCCTTTTCCTGGTCCTATAGATGCTTTAATTGGTTGCGTGCTTGTATCTTTGTCGACCTCACACTTATTTCTCCCTCGCCACATCTTAGATTTGAACCAGTTCACCTAGCTTAACATGGAAACTTCACAGTATTAACTCCAATATAGTAATCCTACTATAAATTCAAACCAATTCTTACTCTGGTTCTCTGCTCATGCTATAACATCCCCTTCAAAACAATGACGACTAAAGAAATAAGCAAATTTAAAAATACTACTCCTTCTAGCAATAGTTGACCTTTCTCTTATTATTTTAACTTTAACTTTAATTAGTAATAGTTTGTGTAATTTGCTTAGTGGTTGATGGTCACGTATTAATTTTAAGCAGATATTGGTTAGTAAGCCCGGCAGTGCGTCTCAGTACGATGAGGCGCCGTACACCGGATGGGGAAGTACAACGACGCAGGGCACGTGTTCAGCAACCGGCTTTCAAACGGTTTTCCACATCCACCAAAGTGAATTCCGGACTCTTCCGAACTCCGCCTCATAAATTACACATTTTACAAATAAAAATTATATATATCACACAAATAACATAGTCACGCGTTTCACAGATAGACGGGAGCACTTCACTATCCCCAATAGTATGGAGTACGACCTGGCAGTAGGTATAAATTGTTTGGAGTCAGCAATGGATAGCGGCTGCTAAACAAAACGCTCCATTTTTGACTATACCAACGATGAGTAAACCCTATAAAAGACAGCCGTCCACAAAACGTTGAGAAAAGCTTATGAAAAAGAAAACAATATTTTTAAACCGAATAATTAACCTATTTTTTTATTTTTTTTTATTTTTTTGTAAAAGCTCAAATATCTCTTTAACACCTATGCCTTGTTCATTTCCGTAGTTTTTATTATTTCCAATTAGAGCATTGTATACTAAAACTGATCAGTTAAAATATGAAAACTGTGGTCAGCTACGACAGTGGCGTAAAGAAGCAGAGATAGTACACATTGTAGAGATCTGCCCACTTAGGATTATGAAAGTGACATGAAGGCTCTGCATCATCTGATACCACATGCTATTGCCTGGCCGTCAATTTTATGTACTGAATTTTAGTTTGCAATAATTTTTGTCTTGTATAGTTTGCTCCTAAAAAAGCCATTCAGTAGTAACAATAACAATAATCACGGAAGAAGAAGGCTATAATATTTTGGAGGGAACTTAATCAGCACGCTCAAGATGTAGATTTTGAAACAGGTGGCTTGCAGGAAACTTTGACTTCATGAAACACGTAAAAGGAAGGCTTTGTATATTTTTCTACTTTTTTTTACACTCTCTTTCTTTTAAAAGAGAAATAGTTTGCTGCAGAGATTAACCGCCAAATGCGCTTTTGAGTACTATATTACGTGAACTATTCACTGTTTCAACACCAACTTTCCACGCAGGAAATTATTTTTAAGACTAATTAAATGTAATTAAAGCTCAGTGAAAAGATTTGATAAAATCTGTGTCGAATGACTGTAGAGAATATTTTCACAAAAATACCTGTGAGCAGTGTTACTGAACTTTATTTATCTTCATAGCGTTGGGAAGTTTACTGTTCATAATTAGTTCTAGTAACCGGTTCATAAGCATGATTTTTATTATGTACTGTGCATTACAGCTACAACATTCATCGTTTCAGAATCAGGTTTATAACGTTAAGCTGTGCGATTCCGTTTCGTCCATGATGTAGACTACCGAAGCAAAGCAGGTTGTCATAGTTAGTAAAAATTTGACAAGATCATTCTTTAAGGATCAATTATTTCACGGAATAACTACATCTGGATAGACCAGTAAATTCAGGGGAGTTATTTTTAGTTTGAACTTTTTTAAGACTGGGAATTAAGAAATTTTAGCAGTGTAACCTTTTCAAAAAGACCTTATGACTGGTAAACATTTTCCCCAGATTAAAATTCTAATTCTTTTCAATCACCCTGGCGGGTGAAGTGTTAAAGGAATTATGAACACGCTGTTTCGAATTCCAGCCTGAATATTCAAATTTGTTTTCTCACGATTCCATGAATTACTCTAAGTGTATGTCGGGATGAATCCTTAACGAAGGCCAGTGCTTTTTACCTTCCGACAAAGTTGTCCAAGATTTAGTGACGAGTTAATCCCGGAAGACGGAAATCATTTTTTGCTTTTTAATGTTTTTTTTTTTTTTTTTTTTTTTTTTTTTTTTAAATGAAAAGTACCTGCCACAACGCCTCATTGTGTATGAGTTTTTACAGTTAAAATTCCAATTACATTGTAGGTAAAGCATAGAATAATAATGTATATATTAGGAATATTTGATGTGATATTAACAGCAAAAGTTGACGAGAAGATCGACTACACAATTCAGAAACCTCGTAGGAAGACAAACTTTGCAACCCGCATATGCTTTTTTTTAAGCTATTCTTCAGTTTCTGATTTCAGATACTGTTACCTGTTACTGTTGTGGGAAGAATTTCTGAGTTATTTACTTTGGCTAAGGTCCGCTTGAACGGAGACATAACTCATGTCTTTTTAGTAAAGACTGTAAACGATGCTTCAAAATCTCTCCTCAACTGAAAAACACAATATGAAACAACTCCAGTGAAAGAAATGATGTGAGGTATATTCAATTTCTGGTAGATAAAATGATACTCGTAATTCTACTTTAATAATCCGAAAAGAAGGGGGCAATGTTCTAAGAAAGTATTTATAGGACTGAAATAACTTCTCACTTTCACCAATTATCGAATCAAACGGTAATCTTTATTATACATGAAATCTTTCTTTTCCCGTTATATTAGCTTGTGGATAGACGGATAGTCATAACACTATACAAAATCCTTATCGCCTTTTATTTTCTACCATTAAGACTACAGCTGACACCTTTCACTCTTAGCAGGGGCAGTTGGAAACAGGAAGATGAAATACTGGTAAACATAAGATACGGCCAGTTACTAGAGCAGATACCAGAGGTTTTGGCAGTAATTGCTTTCGTGTGGCAATAATGCCAAAGACAATAAAATGATAACACTATGCAGAAAAGCATGCATCTTCCATTGGAAGACTCGTCTAATGTCACATATTTACTCTGGTAAACGTGGAAATATTGCTAGTATCTAACTAGCTTCTCGCTACATATTATTACTATGATTAATTACCATGGTAATTAATCATAAATGAAAATTTCGATACCCTATTTTTTTCTGTAAGCGCGTTTTATTTATTATTATTATTATTTTGATTTTACTGCTTGAGATATACTATTCAGAATATGCCACGATAGCTTATTTAAGTGACAACATTCACATTTCTTTATTCTTGAAGTGTTAATATAAGATCGTTATTTTCTGTTCTCTTCCCCATATTACTCTTAAATCTTCACGTGCAACCGATTCACTCATGGAACTTACTCTGACTTTGTACGTACATTAAATTCAAGGATTTGATAAAAAAAAAAGTTTTGGTTCAGCTTGTCTGCAGTAACATTCAAGTGCTTACCACCCATTCAAACTTGTTATTGCTGTAACTTTACATTGACACGGTCCTTCAGCGCTTTGGAACCCGACTTTGTGATTCTTACGTGAGGTTTTTAGGCGCTCGGCATGGCAGCCGCGGCTTTTTGTCGGCCTAACTCGTGTTATTGCGAGTGGCTACGGTGGTTTCCTTGCTGGAGAGCGGCGCGCGGGAGCTGCTCCTTCAAAGCGAGAGAGGCGCAAGCGGGCAGGTGGGTGCTTTGCGCGCCCACCGACTCGTAAATAACGCGCCCCGCGCGGCTGCCGGGCGCGAGCATGCAAATGCCTTCATTTAGCGTCGCGTCAGCCGCTGTCGGCGCGGAAACAGGCGCTCCGCCCGCGGCGCCGCGCCGCGCAGGGCTGCGATTTGGCCGCATTTAAATTGAGCCGATTCGTCTGTCGGCTTCAGGCAGGCAGGCAGGCAGGCAACCGCCGCGCCGCTCCTTCTCGCTGCGCCTGTCGGATTTGTGGTAAAAGAGAAACTAACGACCTGGAGAACGTGTCGCACCGTGACTGATTGCAGAAATCCCATCTGCAGTAACAGATGAAAAGCCGTGAATGGTTAGCAACCACCCACAAATCTCTCTATCGAACCTTCATCAACCGAAATGCTCATTTTTTAAAATTGTATAGCTAGAATTACTTTTCGTTTCGGGCACAGTACATACACCTGTCCCTTGATTCAATGGTGCGTACATTAAATAGCGGTCAGGAGGTTCGTTCATAAATAAATTACAAAATAAGTCTAACCATCATCCATTATGTTAGTTGTGGCTTCAATATGCCTTCGTTACTTTGACCTCCTTTCGTTTCTATTGTCACCATTGGCTCGGACATAGTTTTGGCTCATGCTGCCGCACTTTTATTTATCCTTCACTCAGCCATGTGCCTGGAAGAGATCAGTCCAGTTCCTTCTGTAGTTAGAGAAAGTATCTCAAATGTTATTCGCGGTTTTTATTGAATTGTTAATGGCCAAGTAATAAATAACCTGCTACGTCGTGTATAAATCATATTTCAGTCGCTCAATCTATTTGTCCAAATCGTTGTTACTGTGCAATTTTCACTTCCTACAGCAGCACCTAGCGTGGTGACTGAGCAGTAACGCGCAATCGAGAGGAAGCGAGCTCGAATTTCCCTCCGGCCATACAGATTCGGGATTTTCTATGATTTCCGGAAACAATTTGAACGGCATGTCCTGTATTATTTTACGTTTCTATGTCTTCTTGCTAAATGTATAAATTGCCGAATGATCCTAGTGAATTGTTGTGAGAAATATTATATCTGAGGTATGTAGTTTGTTCTCTAAGCGGTGTCTGTTCCTCTAAATTCTTTGACTTTTGATGTTTTAGCTTACATTAAATCCCCGGGCAATCTGATTTCTTTTATGTACTGCCTCTTGTGTTTCATCTTTTAATCTACCTCAGCACATGGAAGTGTCTTAAAATTATTATATTTCTCTTTAATGAAATTTTGTCTTAAATTCATCTACCATCTTACTCAAAAAGTTTGACTTCATAATTTTAAGTTAATCGGTTATTACTGTTATTATTAATTTCTGTTTTGTTTTATGCTTTACGGTGCGATGAGCGATGGTAATGGATGATGGCAAGAAACAGAAAAGTATTCGGCCTTGACCTTTTGAAAGACTCACTCCAGAATTCAGCTAGAACGATTTCTGGAAACCACAGAAAATCAAAATCTGGATTTTCGGTTGCCGAAATAAACCCTCGTCCATCAGAATGTTACCACTCACCCACCGGGTTAAGTCGTTGTTATTCTAATTAAGGTATTTCTATGAATTTATTTTATGGAGTTGATCGTTTGGATACATATTCTTCAGCTTGCTGTTCTAGAACCATCAAAGATAGTATAAAAGTGTTCTCACGTAGTGAAGATATGATTATTTTACAAGTTTTAATTTCTCAGAGATTATTAATAAAATATTTATAATATAACTGCAAGCATCTATCACAATTATTTATTTCAGAAATACTTAGTTCAACAACTACAATTCGCATTGACCCTCTTCACCCTCATCCTGTCTTGTGTTTCGAGGTACTAATATTTTTTTTTGGTTTTGCCATTAAACTGTATTTTCAAACAGGAACCACATGATTTCTATGTATCCATTACGAAAATGTGATTTAATGAACGCTATACAGGGTATGTAATATTAGCTACTAACTTTGCTTACCGTATTATGTAAAAAACATAGAAGCAGTTAGCTCTAGTAGAAGTTATTGATGAAATGTAATTCAATTACTTTTCCAGTCTTAGGAGTTGAACGTCAAACTAAAATGAATTTAAAATTATTGAAAAAATCATTAAAAAGACACAAATAAACTAGTGTTTGAAGGAATCTAATGGAGTAAAATCTGGTAAAAAAAGGAAGTGTTTCTAATAAGCGTGAAAATTCTGTAGGATTATAATTAAGGAATTTGGTTTTCCGTGTAGGTTGGTACCTGTATACCAAATGAAATTTTCATTCGAACAGTTATTGTCAATATTGAGATTTAATATAAGTGTTGTGATGTGTAAGTTACTACAATGTACCAAGTAAAATTTTAGTAATTAACAATATCTTACTAGAGAAAATTTTCGAAGAAAAGGTGATCTAATAGCTTGTTCTAAACGAAATATATCCAGTACCTAATTATATCGAAAATCTGAAAATGTTTTTAAGTGCAATGCCTTTCACAAATTATTTCAATATCAAATAGTTTTTTACCAAATTTCTCTCTCTCATCCGTTCAACACGCATGAAATGTTAACTGAACAAACACCAAACTGTAAAGTTTTAGGGAGTCTTGGTAATTATCTCCTTTGTTGAACGGCTTCCGTACTTTGGCCTAATGCTTTATCCTCAGACTGATCCTGACGTTTGTTTTGTGAGCTGTATCGTAAGCGGCTCTAACTGGGTCTAAGCTGACACGTGAGCCGACTGCTTCTCTGAGGGAGAAAAAGTACGTGGTGGTGGGGTCAAGAGAGAAGCCTTCCTTCCCCTTCTACTCCATTCCAACTCTGTTTCGTGACGAGAAAGTGTTCTCTAACTCTGATACACGGTGCCAACTTCCTACAGAAAATAAAGATACTAAATCTGTTCTTATCGAGGGTTGGACTAATTTCTGGCTGATCACAGCTGGTACAATACGAAGTTGTGAGTCGATACACCAGGTGGTATTTATGTGCTTGATATTATGGAAGAAGTAAAAATACAAACTTTTATTTTTACCGCTATAATTGTAGTAATTTAACCACAGAAAATACTGCATGAGAGCAAGCAAATGATACAGTGACTCAATGTGTCACCTTTTCATTTTCAATACAAGAATTTTCAGACATAAAATATCATTATCAACGTTATAATTTTTTTATTATGGTATAGCGCTGAAATGGGCCATTGGATATAATTATTTACAAGTTGTGTTAAGGAAATAGGTGAAAGTTAATATTACATAACATCGTCGAATTTGATTGTGTTTTATTTCTGGATGCATCACTATTTATTTCAAGTGCGTGGCATAATATTTTTTCCTCAATACTCTTGAATCATCTTTCCATTCAGTGACAGAGTTTTTTCATGCCGTTGTAGCACGTAAGCTCAGTGGCATTAAATCTAAGGAAAAATATAACAGAAAGAAGAACAAGAAAAAGAAAAAGGAATAAAATTGACATTCCATCAAATATTTTCCATTGTTATCGACATAAGTTTTCGTTAGCTGTATATATTTTCTTCATTTTTTGCAAGGGGTGATGGAAAAATTATTATTGTATGCAATGATAATAATGTCATTGTAATAATTGCATTTTGTTTCAAACAATTTTAAAAAGTCACGGCATTGAACAACTCACTGTAAAAGTTTTACGCAGTGAATTAATAAAAACGAATATTTCATATGAATGTATGTGTGTTTTATGACTTTTAAAACGACAGTTATATCGCGAAATAAAAAACGATTAAGTACTTCGGTTATATGAATTTCCGTAACATGAATTATGGGTGATTTGGTAATTTCCCTACAGAGAACAGCACAGTTCAAACAACGTGCTAATATGTGATTGGGGGAAAGTAATTAATATTTTAGCTTGCAGTGGAAATGCGTGCTCAAATCACGATATTGTTAGGTAATATTTATTTTATTGAATACTTATGGGTAAGTTGGAAAGTAAAACGTATTCAAACTATGTTTTTAACTTAATACAGTTTCCCTACTATGGATGGTTTTATTTTAATTTATGATGTAGAGATAACGAAATTAAAAACCACTTACTAGAATGAGTGTCGCTGACTGTTGTGGATTGTTTGGATTTCTGCTATTACATATACTTTCATTCTTATTATGGAATGTAAATTATAACGGTGGGAACTTGAGTAAGTACTGTACATTTGCGTTGACTGTTAATGAAAACTTGCTGCTGAACGTAGTCAGACTACCAGGAACTAAGCCAGCGGTAGGACGTTAATTCTTCAAGGTATTCAAATCAACTTTATGCTTCAATCCCCTTCCCCTTTCCCAAAGTCGGCTTACAAAATATCCTCCGTTAACGAGCTCACATGTACTAGTATACAAAGCAATACGGTTTCACGAGAAATATGAATATGAATTAGGTTGGAGTATAACTGTTCATCGAATACAGGCGGATATAATATGTCCGCAATCGCAAGGGTTGAAGAGGAAATAACGGAATTACCTTAGCGTCTATTTTTATTTTGTATTAAAATCTGAAATAATGTTTAAATACCTTGTTGTATGTCCTTGACTTATATTTTTGATAGATAATGATAGTGATTTCATGTGGTATTGATGATTTAGTGACAGAGCTTCAAAATTTTTTACACCTCTGCTGCTAATTCAATGCGACTCGTAATCCTATTTTTAAAACAGATATACTTCTTAAGGTGAAACGTGGACACAAACACAAGGGAAGGTTTAAGAGAGATAATGGTGTGGCTTATGTAAAATCAAACATTATTTAACTCGTTATCACGAATTTGAATAGCAAGTCAGACATCTCTTCACTCGTTGTGAAAGCATAAGGCTGGCCGTCCAGTGGACGCGTATTCACGCGAACACGTGATCACGCCTTTACGCGAACTGAGTTGGCGCGAAGACACCCCGTCCACTGAAAGCAGATTCGCGCGACTTTGTCGCCTGTTGTCCGTGTATCCCGCAACCCATTCCATTTCTTCTTGATGTCAGTGAATATAAAAAAAGAAAAGAAAATAATAATTCCTTAATACATATTTATTTAGTTTTTAATTAAGAAAATAAACTTCTTTGTAAATTTCTTCGGAAAATTTTCTAATCTCACATCCTATCATTGCCGACATGTTCTACTCTTTTAATTCATTTTAATCTTATACCGCATTAGTATTTAACATTACCTTGAAAATGTACTGGTATATGAAAATTTATGTTAAGAGAAAAAAAATTGCTTAAAAACAGAACACGAAAAAGTAATTCTTAAGGGCGGCTGAAACGATTTCCAGCTAAATTCTAGTAAACTAGTGGCCTTATATAAACCAGGTGAAATGAACTACGCTGTAGTTAATCTTTATAAACTGACGGCATTTTGTTCGTAAAATTATGCAAAATGTTAAGTAATTTTGTAATTTTATCCATACGACAACAAACATAAACTTAATATAATATATACTATAGGCACTGTTACGTATTAATGATTAGACACCACTAATTACTATTTGCATAGTAAATATAACCTGCGTCTGAGAGAGAAGCGAAGAAATAGATTGGAAATTTTATAATTATTAGATGGACGTATTGTGTTTTGATGGATTAAAATGGTTTAAATGAACCGAGTAACTGTTGTGAATGTATTAAAAACAAGGAAGACCATGAAATATTAGAGGAACGTAATTAAAAATGTTACGTCAGCCATAATGTTTTGAATGAGATTTTGAAATTTTTAGATGTGTTTGGTTTCGTAAATGTGCTGCTGGGTGCTTGTATATATTTTCTATTTCCATTTAAAAATGTTTCTTACTGGTTTCAAGCAATTTTGCGTAAGTTTTAATTGTTTTTGTTCAATTAGTATCGTTTCCGTGATTATTGGAGATCAAAATAATGTCTGTTGGAGCCTTTACTTTACATTCTCAATATCCACCGTGTGAAGCACGTGTTCGCGCGACCAAATCCAAACAATTTCGGACCTCATCGCCCTCGCGTATGATCGCGCGACTCAAGCGCTCACAATGGACGGAGTCGCATTACATTCCCTGTGTTTCTATTGGAGCGATCTATTCCCGCGTATACAGGAGAAATCGCGCGAGCATTTTTCGACCAGTGTTGGTGGCACTCGCCGTAAGAGACGGCGTTGCTCGGTGGAGCCACCTGCCGCTTTGTCGGCGTCTGCGCGGCTGTTTGATGGCGGTACTCGAAGAGCTTAACAAGCAGCCGCCACGGCACCGCGGCAGAATTAATGGCTGCAGAAATGGAAGACGACGCCTCTAGGGAACTTAATTGGACGCATCTTTGATCACGGGCTGGCTCCGCCATTGTGCTCTCGGCGCTTATCGGAAGGAGGCAATATTCTTCTTGTCGCCCGGCCCCTCGGCGACTGGGTGTGTGCTAAGAGCTTAAATGTTGCTTAGGGCGGCCGTCCTTTTGATGTATAAAAGCTGCTAAAAGGTATTTCCCTGCTGAGAGGAAAGTAAGCTGCGATTCGCGCCAGAATGTGATTGAATAAGAAAACCGATGACGATAATATGGAAAGAAATAACAGAGATTAATCTAAGACAAAATTTGGTTTCTATTCCGTTAACCGTTGCTTTCGAAGTTTAGTTTTCAAGATCAGTATACGTGATATTGTACACACCGCAACAAAATCCTGCAAAGATTACGTTTTCAGCTATAAACTTTTTGAAGCTATATAGTTTCCTGAAACATATTTCGGCTGTTTGCAGCACTATATCTACAACAATTAATTACTAAAATAAATCTACATCTGTTAACTTCATGAGATAACGAAGATTGAAATTTCACAAACGACTATCAAGAAACGAATACAAGATGTTATAAAAATTTGTTCAGTAATAGAAATTGAATCCTGTTTCAGTGTAATTTCCTGTAACATCTTTTCAGTAATTTGATAAACATACAGAACTAAATTTGATACTAATAGGTTAAATAGAAGTTGTGTTTTACTAAGCGTAACGGATAATATGAACACCCTTTCAACATTGTAACTCAAAAAAGAATAAATAATGTTAGTTAGTGTGACATTAGTCAGTTTATAAAAAAGTTTAATTTTTTAAAAGCTACGATGATATGATTGTAATCCCATAAGCGACAGATTTTACCAGGAAACTGAAATGGTATAATCTTGAGAAATTTGCATGACTCACTTTAGTCTTCTGAAGAATATTTTGTAAAATTAGAACATCCTACAATAAACCTTTATTTGCTTACCGGTGCTGACAGTATATGAGGATCAAGTTTAAAATGAAATGGAGAAGAAAAAATAGTCATGTTGTGATAAATACTTGTGTAAGAAAACCGTTTCGCCAATCGATATTGTGGAAACGTCAGGTTAACTGACAGCACCACCGGAGAAAATGGACATTCCAACGGGGGTAAAGCATGTCAGTGGAAACAATCACTGAGGAAAATGTTGACAGATACAGTCCATGAGTTGATGATGGCATGAGGAAACTTAACAGTTCGGCACATTGAAAAATATCAGACATTCGATAATCAACAGCTGAAAGCTTACGAGTTTGGAAGCGAATGATTTTAAAGCAGACGAAAAGACAGTCAGGTCCTTCCTCAACGAGACATTCCTCGGATTTTAAGTATAGCGAGCTGTCTGTTGTAGTGGTTAAAAAACTAAACTCACTAAATGACATAAAAACTTTTGTCGAACTGGCGTTTTGGTTCAGACTTTGCCACTTATGCCTCAAAAGACTTTACGTTATGGACAAGGAAATATTGAGCCAAGGTTTTACGATCACTTAATTCTGTAGCTTGCCTAGTTAAAAATACAGTTAATCAAGTCACAAAACGTGAGATAGGTATACTGTTACTAAGCATTTACGAAACATTACTGTAATGAACTCCACTTTATTCCGAAGTAATGAAAACTTACAAAGCACAGTTCATTAATACGAAACCATGATCAGTTAAATCAGATACTGTCGGATTTCAATTAAAATATAGACAAGTCTTGGCATGCAAATATCCATAGTAAGCACACTATCCGCGTATCAACAACAGTAACTTCACAAGCATGTTACTTCCATAATCAGACACAATATTTTTCAGCCATGATACGATATAACCCTTCTTTGCGCGACCAACAATGGTACCTCTAAGCATCGAAGGATCTGATAATAAACCAACACTACCAACCTATATTCCCCCAAAGAATACAAATATTACTCTTCTGTGGAACATTTGATCAATATCTCCATTGCAATCTTCTGTTGAAGATAGAGAATTGAATCACTGATATGTCGTGTGGAAACATCGTGTTCGCTCTGCGTTATATCTGATAGCATAATATAAATTTTCCAGTCTTAAAACAGTAGACTCTAGTTACGTAACAATATACAGGGGTTAGACAAAATAATATGAACACCTAAAATTTATGTATTATTAATTTATTAATATGGTGTTCTCGTAGAACAGCTGCAATTCTTCGCGGAATAACTTTTTAGTGTCTGAATAGTTTCCAAAGGAGTGTTGTCCCATTCTTATACAAAAACATTCGCCAATTGCTCCAATGATGTTGGAGGTGGAAATCTGCTTCTTATTCTCTGCTCCAAAACTCCCCACAACTGTCTGGCGACTGTGCTGGACAGGGTAGATGTTTGATGATATTCCGATGCCCCTCGAATCAGGACAGAATCTTTTTGGCTTTGTGTATGGGCGCATTATCATGTTGGAAGATGGCAGTGTTTGGCAGCAGTATTCTAGTCATAGTAAGAACTTCATCACTGAAGATATCAAGATATTCATTCGCAGTCATCCGGCCAGTGATATGAATGAGAGGACCAGCTGAATACCACGATATAGCAACCCAAATCATAACGGCACCTCCCCCAAGCTTGACTGTAGGACTCAGGCAGTCCGGATCACAGGCTTCTTTTAGTGTTTTGCATACTTAAACCCGGCCGCTAGTAGGAAACAATGTGAACGATGATTCATCGGACCATACTACATTCTTCCAATCATCAAGTGTCCAGTTTTTATGATCGGGGCACCACTTCTTTCGCAGCTTAGCGTTGGCAGCCGTTATAAGGGGTTTTGCAATTGAAGCCCTCCCATGAATGTGAGCTTTGTGGAGCTCCCGCCATACCGTTTTTGTCGAAACAGTATTACTCAGGTGCGTGTTGAGTTCTGCTGTCACTTTTGCTGCGGTAGTTTTTTGTTGTCTTGCCACAACCCTTTAAATGTTCGTTGGTCTCTGTCTGTTAACTTTGGTTTTCATTCACTATTTCCCTTCCCTGACGATGTTTTACCATGTTTTGTGTATGCTATCATTACCGTGGATACTGTCGCTCGTGCGACGTTAAACAGTTTAGTTGTTTCTGTCACAGACACTCCCGCTAACAGAGCTTCAACAATTTGCCCTCTATCGAAGTCTGAGAGATCACGCAATTCACCAATCGCTTGTTATAACAATCACAGATCAAAGCGTATAATACACTGACATATGACAAGACCTGCCACGTCAATTATGCCGTACATGTGCATCGCAGTATCCAAACAGAAGTAGTGGTGCCAACATGCAACAACCTGTACTCTATCGCATGGTGTTCATATTATTTTGTCCAACCTCTGTATCATAACCAATAAACAAAAAATGTATTCAATATTATTCAGTGATGTTTTTGAAAAAAGAAATCTTGACACAACATCATATAACAATAAGAACAAGGACTGTATTGACATTAATTGAATCCTATGATGAGGGCGCGCTGAACGGAAAAAATTCTTAGCTTCAATTTTTCTTTATTTGTTTGTTACAACGATCTGCAATTAATTAGGCCCGTATGTTATATTAGAAACTTTTATGTAACCTTCATTTTTACGGTCAAGTTCACCATTATAGATAACAACTCTCTTTCCGTAACAAGTATAAGTTAGCCTTTTTGTCACAGTTGTTTTATCAAATGGACCAGAGTCAGAGTCTAGAGTTACAACTAATTATTTTAGAAATGACTATTTCTTCAACACTGAAAAACCTGAAATACCAAAGGGCACGTAAAGCGCCAAAAGTGTCTGTTTCTTATGCGCCCGACAGTGTTTATTTAGATGAAAAACATGTTTCATGAAGAGACTGTATTTACAGGTAAAATCAAAGGGAAAGAAATACGCTTTCAAAATAAAACATTAAACTTTATGGAATTATACAAATATTTCTAAAACAGTTCTTTTCTAAGCTACGGCATGGAAAGAGAATCGTGGATGTAATGTAACCAGACGGGATATAAAAAAAATTTCATTTATACATTGCAAGTACCTCTAGAAAAAAATTTAGCATATTTGAAGCACGTTCCTTTGTCGTAAACAAAGCGACACGAAATACGAAATGAATTCATTATTAACAGTGTTTTGCATGTCAGAGAGGTACATTAAACACTGAACAATCTTTCCTCTGCTTTGCATCACTGCTACAGAGATGGGTTATGGGTCATTTCAATACTATAATTAAATGTTGCACAACACTGAAATCATGTCAGCGCTACTATTGAAACTACACTGATTTGGCCATCCCACGAAAGGTAATAGATCAACATGTTTACATCTTATATACATTTTACATATAACTAAGTGTTTACCGAATGATAAATTCAGCCATGCTGTTCATAGCAAACTGTATTTTGATTATGAAACAAACGAAACAAAACAAATTCATTTGTTCTGCATTTCTCATTCTTCAGTGACAATCTTCTCGTGCTTTAATAACTCAACGGTCAGCACGTTGATATACCAGCGGTAATTAGTTTAAGAAGAGAATTTAACTCAATAAAATATGAGGTCTGGTTCCAAATGCCAATTGGCAGTTTAAAAACCGTTATAACACATCATTCATCTACAACTAATCAGCAGTTACACGTTTCTATTATCTCTTTTCATATTGTACGATAATTTTTTGTAATTTAGTTACTATATTTAAAATTTTCACATCTATTACAGAGTAATTGTTCTCTTATCGATTTTCAAAAATTTAGAGTTTTTATGTCTTGTTATTTGTTAACTGCTTTCACCAGGGCTAAAAGAAATCACATCTCAACAGTATACCACTTGCATGTTGGCCACATACAGTGGGAAATTCTTATATCAATTTTTTTACTCTGGCGAACAGATAATCCTCGACTTCTACAGATAAGTACAATGTAATTTTGCTGCTTAAAATAATGTTGAACACACATAATGTCTTTGATAATATGTGAATAACTTCTCTGTTGTTACTTCGTTAATATGCAATGAAATAAACGTATTAATAATCATAGGTCGTTAGTTAATGGTGATAAACCGAAAAAAAAGACATATATAACTTATGGTGTTAAAAATAATATTACTAATTAAAACAATAACCATGATACATCACATTATCTTATATATAAAAATGAATTGCTGTTCGTTAGTCTCGCTAAAACTCGGGAATGGCTAGACCGATTTGGCTAATTTTGATCTTGAAATATTTGTGGAGGTTCAGGGAAGGTTTAAACGGTGAGAAAAAATTGCGAGGAAAATACTAAAAACGACAATTTAATCTTATATATAAAAATGAATGTGAGTTTTCTTTATGCTCTATGTGCTCCTAAACCGTTCATCCGATTACGGTGAAACTTTGGTGAGTTGTCTAGAGCGTTTCGGAGATGGTTCCTAAGAAATAAAATTTCAAAAAAACCACCCCTTCCTCCCCATAACACCCCATAATTTAAACAGCCCAACAGATTTTGTCCGATTTCCACCAAAATTTGCACACGTATTCTTGAAAACAAATTGAAATATATTGCCTGTATATGGTTTCCAAAAACGCAACCCCTCATTCCCTTCACATCCCCCTAATTTACACAAACCCACAGATTTTATCCGATTTTGATGGAAATTTGCATATGTATACTGTAAAACAAACAGAAAAAATACTGCCTACATTTGGTTTCCAAAACCGCATCACGTTTCCCCCTTCCCACTCCTTAATTTTTACACAAACCTACACTTTTTATCCGATTTCCATGGAACTTTGCACATATATATTTTTTTAAAAGATTAGTTTAACAAAAACCCAATCCCTATCCCCTTTTCCACCCCAAAACCATCCCCTCTTCCCCTTTATAACCCATAATTTAAAAAATACACTCATTTTATCTAATTTTGATGGAAATTGGCACACATATACTGTAAAACAAATATAAAATTACTGCCTACATGCAATGAAACAGTAATTAAAATGTATACATGTATATCTAATTTTTACTAAAAAACAAACTTTCAAATGTATTCATTTAATCTAATTTACACAAACCCACAGATTCCGTCCGATTTCGATGGAAAATTGCACACGTATAATATTAAATATACAGAAAAATACTGCGAATATATGGTTGGCAACACTGCATGCCTTAAACAATTGACTATCATGAAATAAAAGACGCTACTGAGTTTTATTTTAACGATAAATAGTTTCAGTCTACTTTGGAACTTCGAATAGATAACATATATCCACAACATTCGGGCGGACTATCGTGTATTACGATTTTAGAAATACATAATAGTGTCACTTGGAAGTCTTTCAGTGCGCGAGAACTTTATTTACTGTTATTGTTTTAAAATGCCAAGGAGAAGACGACCTGACTTAGGACGTCGAAGTCAATCAAATGTGCGACGAGCTACGTCACGTGCAAACCGCACTGATGACCAGCGAGAGACGGATAATGATAACTTTCGTATTAGTATGGCAGAATTGCGTTCCACAGTGAATAATAATGAAGTAGATAGGCTTAGAATGGAACGAGTTCGGGCACACCAAACACAACAACAGCGAGCACGACTTAATGAAATAGAGCGATTCCGCAGACGCAGTGTTCCTGTAAACCTGGAACGAGCAGCATTCCACTACGACCCGGAAATAGATTATTCTGCCGACAAATCCGTAACAATTGGGGAAATGACAACCATTTGTCAATATTGTAGAGCGTTAAAATACAGCGGTGAATCTACTGGATTATGTTGTGCTGGTGGTAAAGTAAAATTGCCACAATTGGTCCCACCACCAGATCCATTACGCTCATTAGTTTCTGGTATGGGAAATGACTCTAAACACTTCTTGGCCAACATCCAAAAATATAACAATTGCTTTCAAATGACGTCGTTTGGCGCCACGCATATTGTACAGGACAATTTCATGCCCACTTTCAAGGTAGTATATCACAATTGTTTTTGATAAAATTTGTATTTGTAAATAATTTAACAAGATCATAAACAATTGCAGATACAAGGACAAATTTATCACCTATTGGGAGCGCTGCTGCCACAACCAGATGCAGATCATCAATTCTTACAAATTTATTTTATGGGCAATCAGGATGCCGAAGTTGATAAGCGTTGTGCTCATAATCCAACAGTGAAGCGAACCATTGTCCAAGAACTGCAAACGTTTCTTCATCAGAACAATGACTTAGTAAAAATGTTCAAAATGGCATTGGATCGGATGCCATCGGACAGCCATAATATCGTCATTAGAGCTGACAAAACGCCTGCTGGTGAGCATGCAAGGAGGTTTAATTCTCCAACAATCGACGAAGTGGCTATTGTCGTTGTTGGAGAAAATTTGCAGTCTAGAGATATCGTGCTTCATCGTCGGAACAATGAATTGAAACGTGTGTCTGAAACGCATAGGAGTTATGACGCGTTACAATATCCATTAATCTTCTGGCAAGGAGAAGACGGATACCATTTTAATATCCAAATGGTTAATCAAGTAACAGGTAACTAGATTAAACGATATTAAATAATAATTTTAAAATTCAATATATCTATGTAATTGTTTCCATTTACGATTCCAGGTGCTGAAACCAACAAAAAAGTTAGTGCAATGAATTTTTATTCATACAGACTCATGATCCGTGAAGGTGAAGTAAATCACATTTTAATGTGTCAACGGCTTTTTCATCAGTTTGCAGTTGACATGTATGTCAAAATTGAGACTGAACGATTGACGTACATCCGTTTGAACCAACGGCAGCTTCGATCTGAAGAATACATTCATCTCCGTGATGCTATTAATGTCGATGGCAACGTAAATAATGTGGGAAGAATGACAATTTTGCCAGCCACTTACATAGGAAGTCCGCGCCACATGCACGAGTACGCGCAAGATGCGATGTCGTATGTTAGACAATATGGCCGCCCAGACCTATTCATTACATTCACCTGTAACCCACAATGGATAGAAATCAAGAAGGAATTGCTACAAGGCCAAACACCACTTGATAGACATGACATCACTGCCAGAGTTTTTAAACAAAAATTGAAATCTCTAATGACTTTCATTACAAAGCATCGTGTTTATGGCCAAGTCCGTTGTTGGATGTACTCTGTTGAGTGGCAAAAGCGTGGTCTTCCACATGCGCACATATTCGTTTGGTTAGTTGACAAAATAAGGCCAGATGAAATTGATTCCATAATTTCAGCTGAGATTCCCGATGAAACAGTTGACCCAAAATTGCATGCAGTAGTGACTAAACACATGATACATGGACCTTGCGGAATTTTCAACAACAACTCACCCTGTATGGTCGACGGCAAGTGCTCCAAGCGATACCCGAGAGACCTGATTGATGAAACCATCACGGGAAATGACGGTTACCCACTGTATCGTCGACGATCAGTTGCGGACGGTGGGCGATCGGTAGTTGTGAAGGTAAAAGGACAAGATTTTGAAGTAGACAATCGTTGGATTGTGCCGTACTCGCCACTATTGTCAAAAGCTTTTGAAGCTCACATCAATGTGGAATATTGTAACTCCGTCAAGTCGATAAAGTACATATGTAAATATGTTAACAAAGGTAGCGACATGGCCATCTTCGCTATAACAAATACAAATGATGAAGTATCTCGGTATCAGATGGGTCGCTATATAAGTAGCAACGAAGCTATTTGGCGCATATTTTCTTTTTCGATCCTCGAAAGGCATCCTACAGTAGTCCATTTGGCAGTTCATCTAGAAAATGGACAACGAGTGTATTTCAATCAAGAGAACGCGGCGGATAGAGCGGCACGTCCACCATCGTCCACATTGACAAGTTTCTTCTCAGTTTGTCAAACAGATGTTTTCGCACGCACTTTGCTGTATGCTGATATGCCACGCTATTACACGTGGAACGCATCATCGAAATCGTTTCAGCGTCGGAAACAAGGAACACCAGTTGAAGGACGAAGGACACCCAAATGTATTTGCCTCAGACGCTCTAGGTCGCATATACACAGTTCATCCAAATAACGATGAATGTTATTATCTTCGATTGTTGTTGGTGAATGTTCGTGGTCCGACATCGTTTCAACAACTTAGAACAGTTGATGGACATCTATGTGCGACTTACCACGAGGCGTGTCAACTACTGCAGTTGCTCGAGAACGATTCGCATTGGGATAATACGCTCAAGGAATCCGTCATTTCTTCATCGCCGCATCAAATTCGCACATTGTTTGCGATTATAATATCAACATGTTTCCCCTCGAATCCGAAAGATTTGTGGATCAAATATAGGATGACATGTATGAGGATGTTTTGCATCGTGTGCGTTGTCAAACTTTGAATCCTACACTACAAATTACTACAGAAATTTACAATGAGACATTAATAATGATAGAAGATATGTGTTTATTGATGGCTAATAAAGTATTGTCGTGTTTGGGCATGACATCACCAGATCGTTCTATGCGCGGTGCATTTAACCACGAGTTACAAAGAGAAAAACAGTACGATATTGAAGTATTGACCGAAACAGTTCGTTCAAATCTTCCGCAATTGAATGAACAACAAAGAATTGCGTACGATACTTTGATAGAAGCTGTCTACAGTGGATCTGGTGGAATTTACTTTCTTGATGCTCCCGGGGGGACTGGAAAAACGTTCCTAATTTCATTGCTGTTGGCAAAGATCAGATCGCAAAATGAAGTAGCCCTAGCGTTGGCTTCATCTGGAATAGCTGCAACATTGTTAGAAGGTGGACGAACCGCACATTCTGCCTTAAAATTACCAGTAAACATGCAAATCAACGAAGTACCAGTTTGCAACATCACGAAAAACAGCGCAATGGCGAAGGTTCCACAGATATGCAAATTGATCGTTTGGGATGAGTGTACGATGGCCCACAAGAGGTCACTGGAGGCATTGGACAGAACGTTAAAAGATCTTCGTGACAACCAACACATTTTTGGTGGAGCCATGATTCTGTTGTCAGGTGATTTTCGTCAGACTCTTCCAATTATTCCCCGATCAACTGTTGCTGACGAACTAAACGCATGCCTAAAGTCATCTAATTTGTGGCGGCATGTAAAGACACTCCAATTAACAACTAACATGCGAGTGTTTTTGCAACAAGATCAAACTGCGGTTGTGTTTTCGAAGCAGTTATTAGATATTGGAAATGGTAAGGTCGCAATTGACACCTCGACCGGATTAATTACACTACCCACGAATTTCTGTCTCTTCACCGACTCAAAAGAGGAGCTTATTCAGCGAGTTTTTACGGACATAGAACAACAGTTTAGTAACCATAGTTGGCTGAGTGAACGAGCAATATTGGCGGCCAAAAACAAAGTGTCGATGATCTCAATGCGACCATTCAGAACTTTCTTCCAGGAGAGTTGTTTTCATACAAATCAGTCGACACAGTTACAAACCAGGATGATGTAGTCAATTATCCCACAGAGTTTTTAAATTCACTAGAATTGCCTGGACTACCACCTCACAATTTACAGTTAAAAGTAGGATCATTTTTGATTATGCTGCGTAACATTAATCAACCTCGACTGTGCAATGGAACGAGACTGGCTGTGAAAAAGCTAATGAATAACGTGATCGAGGCCACGATCATCAAGGGAAAATACAAAGGTGAGGATGTCTTGATTCCGCGTATACCAATGATTCCAACGGATTTGCCATTCGATTTTAAGCGTAGACAATTTCCCGTGCGTCTGGCCTTTGCAATTACCATAAATAAATCGCAAGGCCAGTCGTTGAAAGTTTGCGGAATCAACTTGGAGTTTCCCTGTTTCGCGCATGGACAATTATACGTCGCGTGTTCGCGCGTCGGACAACCATCGTCTTTATATATTTACGCACCGCAAAAAAAGACAAAAAATATAGTTTATCAGAAAGCTTTAAATTGATTAAGTGTACAAATGTGTTGTATTTAATATAGATAAAAATTTGTATTAAATTGAATTATTAGCAAATTTCGTTTAAGAACCAACCGAAAGTGTGAGATATAGTATGCTGAATGTGTGTGAGGGTATGCGTATGGGTGTATGTGAAATGTAAATGTGGTTTTGTTACTAAAACATATCCGTCCGAAATAAAATTATTATTGTTTTACATTCGTCACAAAGTAACAAAATGTTATAACAACTAGGCCATGAACTTTGGTTGTCCTGCCGCTCGATCCACTTTTTTCAAAACGGACAATGCATATTACATTACAGACCAAACAAAAAATTGTAGGCACCTTAATTGTTGACATAAGTGTCTGTAGTAGAACAACTGCATAAACCGTGACGTGCACAAAAGAGACACAACTGTACAGTCATGACAATAAAGAGTTTTTGATTTGTAATGTCAGGTCTTGCCATCTCATGATGTAGGTGATACGAAGTTCACCGGGTCAGCTAGTTGATTATAAAAATAGCAAATTCCTTTTCTTATTCTATTATTTTCTCAGTTTTCTGATTTTTGTAAAGTCCAAGAAAATAATTGTTTTCAGAGTAAAATAGGATATGAAGTTTAGATGGAATGTTTTATCCGCAATCGAAGAAAACTGGGAACTTAAGGTGCATAAAATATAATTTTTCTCTGCACGATTAAAAATAATTCCTATTTGTTATTCATATAGCAAATGCATCTAGTATTTTGTACATCGGCAGTGTTCGCCTTGCACCGTGTCCGTAAGAATTATTAAGTCTTTGACGAATTTCTAAACGATGCTTGTTGGTTATTGCTCACATGATTCTAAAAATAGTTTTTTGTTACTTAGATACCTCACCAGCTTGTGAGAAAGTTTATAATTTCTTTCCGTAACAGAATAGAAAATGAAAATTTACAAAATAGACTGAGGTGTTAAAAGTGATGGAATACCTCCTAACATCGTTTTGAAATGCAGCACCCCGATACTTAGCGAGGTGGATGTGTGGTAACGCTCTGGCCTCGCATCAGGGATGACGCGTATTCTAATGTCCGTCCAACTATCCAAATTTTGGTTTTCAATGGCTTCGCTAAATCACCCCAGGCGAATTGCAGGGTGGTTTCTTCAAATTACTTATAATTACTTCCCGTTCCTTCCTCCCAGTCCTTTCCCGCCTCTAATGCACGTCGAAAAAGCGTAATGCAATAAGAATGAATGCCTATTTGGTATTTACACTCTACTCATTGGAAGACCCCTGAAAAAATATTCAGCCATACTTCGTCTACGGTCGTCCATAGTAAAATTCCGAAAGTGTTGCTAGTTTAGGACGGTGTGCACGGCCTTTCGATCATGTTCCAGATATGTTCGATTCAATTCGTATCTAGCTATCTGTGTGGTCAAAACCATTCGCAGGAATTGTCCTAAAAAATGATGTGAAAGATTTTGGTCTCGTGACATGGCACATTATTGTCCTGAAAAATTACATCATTGTTTTGGAGCATAAAGGCCATGAATGGTTGCTAATGGTCTATATATAGTGGGGAAAAATCATTTCAAATCAATGATCAGTTCGGTTTAACAAGAAGACCATGCGATGAAAACATAGTCTACACAAAGATGAAGCTACCATCTTGCTTAGTTATTCCATTACAACTTGGGTCCATGGTTTTATGGGGCCTGCGCCACACTTATGAACTGGAATTACGGTTCATCCGACAGCGCGTTCTTTTTTCAGTCACCTAGTGTCCAATCGGTATGTTCACGAGCACAGGATGGAGCTTAAGGCGTTTTGTTAGCAGACATTCGCGTTAGTCTTCTGCTGTGATTCCCATCAACGCCATATGACGCTGCAATGTCCACAAGGACACGTCTTTCGTACCATCACGGTTCTATAGTAAGCTCAGGTGAACGTACCCCGTATCATAATACTGCGTCCATGGCGCGATGCATACTTCGAGCACCCTTCAGGTTGAGGACGGTATATCCGGACACCAATCCACCTGGTGTAAAAAGAAACGCGATTCGTCCGACTAGGTGAAACGTCTTCATTGATCCGCGGTCCAACCGCGATGATCTCATTCGAGTGCCAGTGTAATTGACGATATCATTGGTACTACAAGGGAAAACGCACTAGCTCTCTGCTGCGGAACACATGCGCTAAATGGTGCGTTTCGAAACACTTGTTACTACACCACCATTGTACTTTGCCACCAGATACGCCACAGATCGGCCCCTATCCTGCTTTACACGTTCTGTAACGAAGAAGAGACGTCCAATATTTTTTCGGCTACTCCTGGTTTCACAGTCCTTGAACCATTTTCATAGAGGCCCACTACAGTAGCACGCGAACCGCCGACCATGCTCGCCGTTTCCAGGATGTTGGTTCGCAGTCAGCGGGCCAAAATAAACTGCGCTGAGTTCAAAGTCACTTCAGTCAGTGGATTTCTCCATTTGCGACGTATTGTCGATAGAACGCGTACCCACCCCTCCACCTCTTCCCATTCATCTACGCTCCGCTTATACACTTTTTTCTCCCGCATGACCGGCATTCAAACTATCGGTGGTCAGTGGTCATAACGTTTTAGCTTATCAATGTACAATGAACTATGCGATTAGTATAGATTTAGGCATATTTCTAGAAATTGAAAGAGATTCGAAAATTCGATGAAACACATCTCGCGATGATGTTACACAGTTAATCCAAATTCTCGAGTGATGGAAAATGAGGTACGGTTTGTGTGAACTACTAATTGCGTTGTTTCTGGATTAAATTTATTTTTGTTTACACTGTACCAGCAGTTTTTTTTTCCTGCACGATTTTTACGGCAATCATCCATGAACAAAATATTTTCTGTATCATCTAATAAGAACTAGACTTTATTTATGTTACGTTTAGCAACCACATTCTTGAAGGGACATCATGTTTAAATGTTACAATCGTGAGTTTTCCTAATCTGAACCGTTCGGTGTTACATGTTGTATTTACATTTTCAATATACGCATGTAAAAAAAGCTTTATGCTACTTGTAATAACAATGAATTCTAATTTTCTTAAGTTAATATTTTGATCGACAAATCTAACAAATCTATAGGTATTAGAAAGATCAACAAGTTTTCTCAGGAGTTTATATTTTTCGTTGTTTGAAGAATACTTTCTATAACAGAAACAATAGTAAATCTCATAATTACACAATTACGTAGTCTTTCTCGGCGTTGAGGATATAAATAATTTTCTCGGGTGACTAGCCGAGTTATATGAGTGTTATAGTTACACGATATTTCGGCGCTCTCAATCGTCGGCGCCATCTTCTGGTGAAGTGAGGTCAGGAACGTGCGAAGTTGCTGAGCTAGACCAGATTACCGCTGCTAACCTCTGATTGGTCGGCTGTAGAACCAGTCGTAGCAGGGGTCAAATCTCGTTGCGGCTTGAATCGATGCCAAGGTGGAGTTACGGCTAGATTTGATGTCCTTTTTTACATAGCATGTAGCGGACGGGCTTAAAGTCATCGCTCCTTCGAAGATGATATCATAAAACAAAGCATTCACCATAAATTGTTTATCAAACTGATGGGTAACTGATGATATATAATAGTAAATCTAACGAAAAACGTTATCAAAATGTAAAGAGAATCTTACTGAACGATTCAAAATTATGTAAATTTGTTTCCTTGGAAGACCTTGATAGAAGTGAAAGCAAACTATAATCCTTCAGGCAGAATCATTTTATCGTAGAAATATTGAGCAAGTTAAGAAATATTGTTTATTCAAAAGAGAAATTCCAAATGTGACTCATAATTCTACTAATGTTGATAAATTTACTAGAAATTCAGGAAGCAGAATGGCTCATAACTTCTCTACGTCACCACAGACAATATTAAATGAAAATGACGAGGATAGTACACTGAAAATTTAAAATGTGTTGACTGTTTTATGTGCAAAGAAGTGAAGAGGTTAAACGTCGTGCATGGAAGAAATTATCCGGCACAATATCCGAGAAGAATTTCTTGCATCGTACCCATTATTATATACATATATTTTAAAATGTGATACAACATAATAAAACATACAGGTATATGAATATATAACATTAAAGATTGTTAATTTTTTAAATACAGTTAGTTGGAATTAATAAAATTTTAATACGTAAATGAATTATTTGGACTGCAGTATTAAGTAATCATCCATTTTATGTACAGAATGATACAAAAATACATATATGTTAGAAGTATAGTGAAAAACCACATTATTTTTATTCGGGCTTTACGCCTCGTATATGTCGAGATCATTAGATGGGGGAAAATAGAGGGGGCTAGGAGTGGGAAGCAATTCGGCCATGCAGTTTTTAAGAAGCCATCCAGCCATTCGCCTGCAGTTATTTGGGTGGAGAAGCCATCACTACCTCCCTAATCGAGGCCAGAGCGTTACAACTCACGCACCAAGCTCGTTTCGACATTTGTAGGAGACTGATTACAAGCCGAAAATTGTTTCCATTGTGAACTGTGAAGAGTATTCTGAGACAATAGACAAGAATCTAAATTAAAAGTAGTTCATGTACACGAACCTGAATGCATTTCAAGTCTGATGGTATTCGGTATTATTTATTTATTAAAAAGGAACCAGAAACATATTCTAAACAGACCAGAATGATGTTCCCGATGTATCATTTATGTTTTTTGGTTGGTTTGTATTTAGGGATTTATGCTTCGTTGACGTTGAAGTCATGAGAAGCATGAAGATTTTGAAGAGAAGGCACAGGAAGAAATACGACCATGGCCTATTTAAATACCCGTCACAGCATTCACCTGAAGTGATTTCAGAAAAAAATCATGGAAAACCGAAATAGGAATGCTGGATGGGGATTTGAAAGTACATCCTCCAGAATTTTACGCCCGAGCATTATCTACCTTTCACTCACTCGGTCCATCGGTTCTCTGTGTACGCATTATTGTAAAGTTTCTGGGGGTGAATTTCATCTCAGAGATGGAGTATTTCTGCTCAAGCTGTTTCGTGGCTTGTTTTTGTGCAGACTGCGCGCACATGTATAACGAAAACTTCATAAAGCTGACGATATGGCCTCTCGGGCAAGTGATTCATATAACCTCACTGATGTGCTCGGAGCGTTATTTGCTTTTTGCTGTTGTCAGCACACATGTAGAACATGTACTCAATGAACGCGCTGTTTACACACTGCAAACACATAACGATATAAACCAGTTTCCAAGATTGAAAGATATGTTGATTTTGCTTCAGTGATGAAAATATTTATTTTAAAAGAGGCTGTTTATAAATAACGTACCGTTAGTTTGCAGCCGGAGATAATATTGTGTGCATGCATAACAAAGGAACATCGATTTTGCCAGTGTTGCAACTGCATATATTGGCAGCGTCATAACAAATGTTGGCGTTTCAATTCTTGTCATCAGAGGTAGGTGGGAAAGCTTTTGGAATGACACGAAGTTTACTCAATAATAAATAATATCAGAAATGATTTTTCTCGCAGATTCATCTCTCAGCATCATACCCATTTGTGAGAACTGAGTCTGTCCCAGCGTGAAGTTGTTAAAAAAAATTTCTCGAGTGTTCTGCCGGAAAATTTCTGCCATACAAGACGTTTCAACAGCTACCTCCGCTGTCTTCATTTGGTGAAAAGTCGTGCATGGAAGAACGTATACGGCACAACACCCGAGAAATTTTTTTAATATCGTACCCATTGTTATATATATATATTTTCAAATGTGATTCAACAGAATCAAACATGCAGATATATGAATATACAAAAAGATGAACCAACAATTTATAAAAATTTAGAACACATATAAAAATAGAGATACAGCGTGTAGTGATACATATTTGTGCATGGGAAGTATAGTGGATCAGCGATTAATGTTCGAAAAATCTCCGCTTCGAATTCCTGTCTTGGCAGGCATTTTCAAAAACCCTTAACCCTGCTTTCACCTCTGATACATCTTGCTGTGCATTGTGGGATACGCCAGAATGCTTCCATAGTTCGGATTCAACAGCTGCATTTAATTCCGTTCACCAGTTACCATTTTTGGAACGTATAGTGTTACTTTACACTGTAGGTCCTTTTTACCCAGTGAGGAGGAAAGGTACTGGGCGTCCTACCTCTGATACCAAGCTTAGTAAACCTACTTCGGGCGAATCAACCCAACTATCGGGTTGAGAACCAATCTTAGCTTCTAATTTTCTAGGTCACAGAGCTGAGTGAGACTACTATCCAGCCAACCATCAGTATGTCCGAGAGGGTTAAAGCATCAAACCTTTGGTCTCGGGATCAGGTTAAAATCCCGTACCTGGCGCACCGGCTGGTTTCTAACCATATAGGAAATAGATCACATGTTTCACAGACAAATAGTGCTCAGAGTAGGCCTGCCACGAAGGGGGTCTCCGGACAGAAAACGAACAAGCAAACAAAAAGTGTCCACCCAAACAGAATTTCGATACCATGTTGCTTTGATCAGACCAAGGACAACTATTTTTCCCATTATCGCCTGACGCAGTGGCTCTATAAATACGAAGTGTACTTACGTATATACGAAAGTAAGTAAAGCCACTCTTTTTTGGGGATAGGGGGGTGAGGGGGAGGGGGAAGTTCAGTTGGAAATGGTATTATTGTTTGAACTCCATTTTTATTTTGTTTATATCGTTGTTCCCCTAATAAACAGATGCACAATATTCATGAACAGTAATTACTGGTCTTTTGATTCACACCAAGTTCCGTCAGGTTTATGTTTCCTTGTTCCTGATTCTGATTTGAGCTTTCGAAACATGTTAGCTAAACGTTAAGGCAGATGTAACCCAATATTTCTGCTTCATAGGTTGCGGTTGCCTGGATGTCCTTGTTGGCCAGTCTGAGCAATGAAAACACGATACCTCACATTAAGCATTTTTTTTTCAGAAAAAGTTTTGTGATTAGTGCTTTATTCCAGAGATATACATCATTCAGAATACCACACACAACCTTCAAAGATGCTGCCTATCCTTCGGATAGTAGTTATTAAATGAATCCCTCATTCTTTTTTGGAAGATTTTACTATGTAACCTTTGGATAATAGTTAGTCAATGAATCCCCCATTAATTTTGGGAGGAATTTACCAATAATACAAAACAATCTAAAGCATCATTGCATCTTCAACGTGGAAAAACTTAATTAGTTTACG
This sequence comes from Vandiemenella viatica, assembly GCA_031002005.1. NCBI lineage: Eukaryota > Metazoa > Arthropoda > Insecta > Orthoptera > Morabidae > Vandiemenella > Vandiemenella viatica. Next base: position 302,984,862 of record JARYHS010008074.1, read on the forward strand.
TATTATATTTTTTGGCTTACAGACATTAAATCATTAAAATTTTTATATGGATATTCAAAGAGAAGTGTTTGTCTTTTAAGACTGGAAAGATTTGCAAGATTTGTTCATACAGCTGACCCATGTTTAATGAGAAAGAGGAAACCGTGAATATCAGTTGTGGAATTTTCTCAACAACGGTGGTAAGAGGAACACTATAACTAGAGCCATGACTTCTGAATGATGAACGATCATAGCGAAGAAATATCAGTTTAATTCATGAAAACTTCGTGAATCTTGAAGTTAGTAGGAAATGCTGTTAATTTATTGCATTCAACTTGCCGGAATGTTCCAAGACAGTTGCCGAACTCGAAAGCGCAGGGAATCCAGCGTCGCCGGCGGACCCTTTTACAGAGTGCTTGAGAAGGGGAGGGGAGGGGGGGCGGGTGAGCGGCTAACGCATATCAAGCGAGGTTGCCAGCTCTTTAGTTGAGAGCCTGTGACAACTTTCCAGACTGGTCCTCATTTTTTTCCTCACAACACAAAGAATGTGGGATAATGGAAGCTTTTGTTGGAGAGAAACATTTTAAACGCGAAATTACAAAATGAAATGCCGGAAATTTACAGATGGGTTGAAAGATTACTAGATGTTTAATTGTTTAATATAAGTTCTTAGCTAAGTGAGTCATGAGACAAATCAAATAATAATTTAAAACTTTTTATTTATCTGGAATAAATTGTATGAAATTAGGTTTTGAATTTGTGCGCAACTGGATACAGTGCATTATCCCACTCTCATAAAAGTTCCAGATCACTAATTACAAAGGTTTCGTGAAGAGGTTTTCGTGTGAGGATGGTGCTGAAGGTAGAAGATAATGGGATCAAAGATGCTATTCATTTCCGACAGTACTAGGCTCATTGTTCATTATTTTTGTTGACTGAATCTGTTGGTGGTTTACAATCAGAAGTTAGTTTGTTAGCAGGTTCCAAAAGTCGTGTGGTATGTTTAAATGATAGATGGTTTTGAATAGTTACAGATGAATCTGAACAGAATATGTACTACTACGTAATTAAGTATGGCACGAAGTTAGGTACCAACAAGTGACATCTTCTTAGATACAAGTATAGGAAGACAAAGGCTTTCGAATATTTTATGATGAAGAGGAAACTGCTTGTTGGAAGCATAAAATTAAAATATCTTCGCGTGGTTACAGAATCCTGCATCTACGAGACACAGAGATGAGTGACAAAACTTGGAATGCAAAATCTTTGGCTATTGGTTGCTTGCGCATGATGAGATGGTATTAGATTCACATTACGGGTATCAAATACAAGGGTTAGAGGCATTCGAAAAAAAAGGAAACTATATTTTTTGTGGAAATAACCCTACACTTAGAAATTGATATGAAAAAGAAATTGCGTTGGGAGTGATTGGACAAGAAGAGATTGGTGAAGGGAGTAGTGGATATACAGAAGGAATACAATTGGAATACAGATTGGACTGAAATTGAATCAAGAATTAAGACTACACATGGAAGGAAAGAGAAGACCATGATCATAAACCAGAAATTTATTTCAGATATAAGGAAGTCAGGGAATGAAATGAATAATCGATGGAGGTATTAAACAATTAACTGAAATGTTTGAAGAATTTAAAGTCAAAATTCGCGTGCTGCATAAGTAAGTATGTAGTTAAATTGAGCCGGATGCATAAGCTCTATAGAAATGGAATATCAACTTTCCGTGTGCTATTAAAGTAAGCGCAGTACAGATGTTGTTTTTCTGTATTACGTGGTTAGCGTATGCAGTATAGGGCAGCCGTATTGTGCACCGGAAGATATGTCTAGAGTGAACTCTTATCGCACCGCTGAATTCGTGACTGATTACTGCGAAAACTGGGACGGAAATGCTGAAAGACCTCTGGGAAAAATGGGATAAGTTCGCAGGTGCGGCTAGAAATGGGCACCGTTTGCAGCATAGCCAAATAGTTTTCTATCTTCAAATAACTGATGAAAATTGTCTCTGGAAATGTACGACTATTTATGATCGCTTATACAGAGAGTGTGGGTTCTAGATAAACGATGCCTGTACATTTAAAGTATTTTAAGGTATTGGTTTCAGTAATGGGTGGAAGTAATTCGTACAACTGCATTTTTTAATTTACCGACACTGTGTGCTAGATTATTTTAGTTATTGGGTACCATTAAAATCAGTGGACTTGTATTTATAAACTGCATTGAATGAACTCTGTAACTGTGTAAATAATAAATAAACATTCCGATAACATGTAAGAACGGAGACTTGCAATGAAATCTTCACAGGTGTACCGCCGGATTTCGTTGTAAAACTTTGAAATATCTGGTGGAACATTCGTAAATATTTGACTACATCACGATAAGAGATTTTATAAGATTTTCTGTAATCATACTAGAAATTCGCTTCAATTATGTAACCTACACAAATAGGATAGCACAGAGGATCTTGAACGATTTCAGTTACCAAAATTACGCTGAATTCTATTTAAATTATTACTACATTATATGAAAATGATTACTGCTGTAACGCAACTATTAAATGTGTTATACCAAAATCAAAAAGGTGTTATCTTTTATTTAATATTTATAAACCTATTTCGACTGATTGTTGTTATTGAACGCCGCAGATTTGTTTTTCGCCTTCTGAATGCAGTTAAACAAAATTAGTTGTATTTTATTATGGTCATCTGCACAGGATGTTGTCTAATTCCACAGTGCAGTGTTGTTTAGATGCTGTTATTTCATTTATAAATATAATTTTAACATTTGTTACTGAATTATTATCTTTTAAAACATTGATACGTCTTTAAACTTGCTTCCAGACAACACCGTGATATCAAATTCACATGTTAAGGTTGGTGTTGCAGCCACTAATCTACAGGCTGTATATTCAAAATATAATTATACCTATCCATGACGAAAGGATCGAAAAAAAAATTATGATGAGTAGGCACCATGTCAAAAATCACGGGGGACTGGGTTAAGTGTCGAGATTTTGGGTTCATTTGACAGGATCTCAAAAATTTCAAGCAGTATAACATACGACGCTGTGAGGTTACAATTCTTTTTGTCGTCTCATTGGACAGTTCCTGCTAATATCCAACGATGTACGTAACATTAGTATGATGAAGTTGGGTGGGGTTGAAATTGAAGAAAGTTAACGAAATGTGACTCATATTTGTATTGGTAATAAGGTTTGTAAGAGCATCTCACCAGAAATTCGGTCACATGAAACACAACAAAAATTAATTAAATTAAGCGCGTTAACGAAAGCGCCAGTGCTTTTGCCGCTAAACTGGATGAGTGCATGTTTTTCACAAAAGTTTACATTCATCGTATCATATAGGCCATTTTATCCTCATTAGACAAAAGCAATTGCAGATATCGAAGGGAGAAAAGTGTTCAGAAAATGTTACTGAGGTAAGGGATCTGTCCAAAGAAATAACAGTCAGAAGAAGAAAGGTATTCATAGAAGAAGAAAAAGCAAGAGTGGTCAGAGAAGATAGAATACTGGCGATGGAGGACATAATCTCAAAATACGAAATGAAGCTGAGTAATCGTGGTCCATAGACGGCTAAATCGAAAATCAAAAAATAACAAACAAACCTACAACCAGGATAATTTTTAAATATTTTTGGGGAACAATCAGTAATCTACAGAGAATAAAACAACTTTTTTTTTTTTAAATTGTCTGTCGGCTTGTTTGCATGTTGGGATGAACGGGATTTACGTAAAAACTACGATCGGAATTTGACGAGGTTTCGACTAATGTACAGCATCTTGCTCCGGGGGTAAAATAGGAAACCTTTCATTTTTAATTAACGTAGTAACGCTGGTAAAATTGAAAATAATTTCTCGTTTAACACGATTCACGAAAAACTACTGGTCAAAGATTGATGAAGTTTCCATTGATACACTGCCCGTGGTCATGCGGGTAATATGTTTCCTTTTAATGTGATGAAGAAAAATTGAGAAATTTATACAAAACTGGAAGTGGGAATACAATCTATATATTTAATGTATTTAAAAAAACGAGTTTAGTTTGCTATTCGTAGGATATATACAAATTAGGAATCTACTGTTTCTTAAATTTGTTTCCGTCTATTTGACAGAATGGGATTTTTGAAAAAACTGTTTCCAGAAGTGAAGTAGGGTATGTTTAATTTTGATGTTAGGACGGAGTGTCCAGAAATTAAAAATAAAGGTTTATAAGTGTTTACAAATTAGTATCCATTCTTCGTTAAGTAGGAGGGATTTTTTTTGTGGATTCGAACATCCTATGGTCCCAGGAGTGTACAAAATATAGATTTTAATTTTATGTGATGTTGCAAAGGTTACAAATTAAGTTAAAATTGTTAGGAAATCATTATCCATTTTTCGTTGAACGCGGTTTACGTAAGAACTACACTTACAATTTTGATGGCGTTTCAAATAGATCCCATGAGTTGAATAAGGTACAGTACATTTTACTTTCATGTCACGTTAAGAATTCAAGGGTTTCAAAAAATAGCGACCATTTAAAGATAAATTAATTCTCGCAGTCGAAAAATTTAGTGTGGTTTCAGTATCGTGCGGCATCGTAGTATTTAGCAGAATTTTCGTAATTCACAATCTTTAATTAAACACGTGGGTAGCGTATGCTGCTGTATTAATCATGTTTACAGGAACAAAATCTAGTGCTTTTTCATAATATCATGTGTATCAAGATCATTTACAACGATAAAAAATTGATTTTAAAATGTAACTGTAAATGTAATAACCTCTGTGTAATTATAATAACCCTATTTGTATCAGTTCTGAATTATACACACAATGAAAAGCTATTGATAAAAATAAAAACTTATGTGCTTCTGACCTTAATTTGTCACGCGAAATGTGAAATCGTATATATAATTTCTAAAAGGTACTTTTTTGTCACAAGCCATTATTCCCTTCATACCAAACCGAAATAAATAAATGAGGTATCATTTTAAAGACTTATGTCTCCGTTTTGGTCACACCATATTTTAAGAAATGATTTTTTGGAATTCAACCCTTAAAGGGAAAAAGTGTCAATACTTCTACAACGGGTTTCTTGTCATGAGCCATTTATCTCCTCTGATATTTAACCAAAATTGATAAAGGAGGTGTAATTTTAAAGACTAAAGGCTCCGCTTTGGTCACATCGTATTTTAAGAAAGGAATTTTTCTGAATTCGACCAGTAGAGGACAAAAGTATGAATATTTATACAACCTTTTTCGTTTCACGAGCAATTTATCTCCCTTAATACATAAGCGAAATTGTTAAATGAAGTATCATTTTAAAATTAAGATCTCCACCACTTAGGTAAAATCACAAATTAAGAAAAATATTTTTCAGAATTTGACACTTTAAGGGCAACATCTATGAAAGTCTTGGGTTTGAGACAGCTCTGAGCAGAGCCACAAGATATCAGCGGCACGTATGATAAAAATATTAATAAACTGCTTCACTGCCATCGACAAGGACTGAGCGCGTTACAGATAGATAAGCATCATCTAACACAGATATATCAACATACAGTTTTTTTTTTCAACAAATTGCTTTTAATTTTATTTGCTATAGAATTATTACGGGCTACGATCATTGCAACACATATCCCAGAGATATGGATATGTTGTGCGTATTTTGTTCAGATTAGTTGTATTGCATTAAGGTCAGTGACAGCTTGCCATATATATGTTTTATGCGCCCAAAAGGTTTTTTAATTGCTTCGTAATATGTTGCAAGTATTTCTTTACGTACCTATTACTCTAAACAAATAAACAATTGCTACAAATGAGACGGGTTATTCTTTCATCATATTAAAAACTGCCAACTGTAGTATTCATCATATTCGAGAAATTTTCGCCCAACTCATCCAGATTCTATATATTCTGCTAATTACACTGAACGCTCTCCAGTGGTTGGGATTTAACATGGTATCCTAATGATAGGCTATATTCTTCAGAGTGATAATAGAAAGATATTATTATTTTTAATTACGTTAGCTTCTTTAAATTTATTCAGAATAAGATGTTATTTTCCTTTGTGAAGAACGGACGGAGCTGCCGAATAGCGCACCACACAACTGCTCTCTACGAAAAAAAGAAACATTTGCTATTTGTTTACATTTAAAAAGTAACTCTTCTCCAATTTCAATTGCTAAACAGACAGAAATTCAGGAAAGCTACAGGTCCGGAGATGCCAACAGTTTACGGAGGACGGAGCAGTTGTGAAGTAGGGAAGATCTGGGTTGGATATTTCTTTTGCCCCTGATGGTGGGCAGCCTGCCACACACGATGTCGCCTTTGAGTGTGTCAGCTAAACTACACCTGCTGCTTCTACTACCACACTGAAGCCCTGCTGCTGCCCAGCTGGCCAATATTGGCTGCGCCTCGGAAGAGGGGTGGGGATGGTGTTCAATCTCGAAGGCTCGCGGCGACTATTACACGCGGCCGGCCGGATCCTGCTGAGCCGACAGGATGGCTCACTGTGACACCGAAACGACGCACGCGTCGCTACATCTCTGAAGAAAGAATTCGTTTTTATTGCGTGCTTCGAATCAGAGGTTATGAAAGCAGATGTGTGTTCCCATCGTAGAGAATACCAACGTTATACATCAGTTATTTGAAGTATGATACTTGTATTGCTGTTATCCACTTTTGTGTTACCTATAGTGGCTTTTTTTTTCTACTTGGCTATAAATTTATAACAAAAGACCAAACATAAACAACAGCTGAACTATGTTGTGTGAAATGTTGTATTATTCTACGCTAAGTATACTGATTTACTGGAAAGTCTAGTCAGGTGATTAAACTGTGTTATATATAATTTTTAATAGATAATACGGGACAAGAACTTGTAATATGAAAGAACTAGCTTATTAAAGCTAAAGAACTAACTTTTTTCAATAGTGATCATTAGTAATTTGAAATATACTTTCTAATTATATTGATATATTTCTTGAAATAAACACTCACCTTCCACTACTCTGAGCGATCATTTTACATAAATGGTCTGATTTCTGGTTCATTATCAAATAAATCAGTAATTTTAAAATTCACCAGTATTAATTAATTACTACTGATTTAGAATTTTTAAATAAAAAATTTCTCTGTTTAATTTTCATATAGAACGACAGATATGTAGATACAACAATTATTACATTTAAAATTGACCATGGGCCTATCCATTTCGCCCATACACTTACATAAAAAATTGAATCAAAAAATTATTTTACTCACAGTAAATATAAACGAAATTCGAAAACTATTTAAAATACGGCATTATCAATAAATAAAGTTCAATATTTAGGCAGTCACTCCATTTTACAATTACATTTAAGCACACAAGCACACGAAAGTAATATAATACCGACTAGCACTTAGTTCGATTTTATGCACGCGCTATGTCTGGGATTTTAATTTGAGACTTAAGCAAGTGACAATCTTACGGGTTTTCAGAGGTTCATTGATATCCTTATGGGGTAGAAAAGAATGGACCTGTCGTATATAAATTATTTGCTATGCGTTTTGGGGTTAGTCTGCCCTATTCAGGAACTACTCAGGGACGAGTCATCAGAATGTATAGAAACATTCTACGTATCAGAGCGGAGAATGTTAGAAGTGTGAATAGGGCAGGTAGGTTAGAAAACTTAGAAAGGGAGATGGAACGACTTAAGTTAGATGTTGTTGGGATTAGTGAGATTAAATGGAAGGACGAACAGGATTTCTGGTTTAGGGAATACAGAACAATTAACACACAAGCTGTCAATGGAGTCACTGGCGTAGAAGTTGTAACGAATAAGAGAGTATGAAAACATGCGAGTTATTATGAACAATTTAGTGACAGGATTATTTTGATGAGGTTAGAAACAAAGCCCGTCCCAACCACATTAGTACAAGTATATATGCCAACGTCACAGGAAGATAACGAAGAAATAGAGAAAATATACGCTGAAATCGAAGTAATAATCCAATATGTGAAAGGGGAATCCAATACTCATGGGTGATTGGAATGCAATAGTGGGAGAAGGAAAAGAGGGAAATACTGTAGCATCTTTTGGTCTTGGAGAAAGAAATGAAGGAGGAAGCAGGTTGTTAGAATTTTGTGAAAGATATAAGCTAGTCGTGGAAAACACACTGTTTAAGAACCATGCAAGAAGGATATACACCCGGCAACGCCCAGGGGTGCAGGCAGATATCAGCTAGATTATATCATGGTCAAACAGAGATTCAGAAATCAAGTTCTAGACTGTAAAAAGTACCCCGGAGCAGACATATACTCTGACCATAATTTGATAATAATGAAGTGCAGGATAAAATTCAAGCGAATAAGGAAGCAATGTAAGCAGAACAGACGGGAAGTGAATAAACTGAAACAATCTAGCACAAGAGAGAAAATTGCAGAAATGGTAGGCTTAGGTCTAAGAAGTAATTCTGAAAGGAGCTCAACCGTTGACGAATGGAATGCATTAAAGATCGAGATAATGAAAGCTGGTAACGAAACACTAGGCTTTAGGAAACAAGCCTCTCGAAAGCCTTGGAGCACAGAGGAAATTTTGGAGCTGATGGATCAGAGGAGAAGGCACAAAAATGCTCAGGAGGAAGAGAGCAATACATGCAATTTTGAAATCAAATAAACTGTAAATGCAAAAAAGCAAAAAAAAAAAAAAAAAAATTGCTACAAGAAAAGTGTGAAGAAATAGAAAATCAAATGGTCATAGGTAAAGTTGATGTTGGATACAGGAAGGTAAAACAGAATTTTGGAGAAATGAAGAAAGGAGGTATAAACATTAAAGATGCCGATGGGAAACGTCTTTTAAGCTCAAACGATAGAGCTAACCGTTGGATGGAATATATTGAGAAACTTTATGATGGGAACGACTTGAACAATAGCGTAATGGAAAAGGAAGATAATGTCGATATCGATGATTTATGAGATCCTGTTTCGAGTACAGAATTCAATAGACCTTTTAATGACTTGAAAGCAAATAAGGCAGTTGGAATTGATGAGATCCTTGGAGAACTTCTAAAATCCTTAGGAGAAGAATTAATCGAAAGATTATTCAAGCTGATATCAAACAGTTATGAAACAGGAGAAATTCCAACTGATTTTAATAAAAATATCTTCTTCACACTTCGGAAGAAACACAAGCCGACAAATGTGAGAGTTATCAAACCATTAGCCTAACATCAAATGCTTCAAAATTACTGACCAGAATAATATACGGAAGAAGGGAAAGGGTAGTAGAAGAGATAATACGAGAAAATTAGTTAGGGTTTAGGAAAAATCGCGGACAAGGGAAGAAATTCTGGCTTTAAGATTAATATTCGAAGGGCGGATCAAGAAGAACAAAGATACATTTTTGGAATTTGTTGAGTTAGAAAAAGGTTTTTATAATTTTAGGTGGGACAAGATGTTCAAAATTTTAAAGAAGTAAGGTCATAAAAATCGAGATAGAAAAGTACTTTATAAATTGTATAAGAATGAAGTTGATATAATAAAAGTAGAGAACTATGAGCGACATGCATCAGTTAAAAAGTGTGTGGGACAAGGTTGTAGTCTATCCCCGTTAATATTCAACTTGCGTGTAGAAGAAGCAATAAAGGAATTAAAAGAAAAATTTTCATGTGACATAAGTGTTCAGGGAGAAAAATTCAGTATGCTACGATTTGTTGTCTTTTTAGCAGAACGGGCTGAGGGTATTTACTGAATGGCATGAACAAAATAATGAAGGAAGAAATTGGATTGAATATAAATCAAAACAAGAAAAAATGATGAAATGTAGCAGAAATGATACCAATACTAGTAGATTAAATATAAAAGTAGAATAGGATGGAATAGGAGAAGTAAGTGAATTATGCTACTTGGGAAATAAAATTTCAACCGATGGTCGAAGCAAGAATGATGTTGAAAGCAGAATAGCACTAGCAAAAAGAGCCTTCATGAAAAAGAGAAATCTTTTAGTTTCAAACGTCGATCAATGAATTAGAAAGAACTTTTTAAAACTCTATGTGTGGAGCACAGCACTTTATTGTAGCGAAACATGGACTTTATAAATACCAAAAAGAAAGAAAATTGAAGCATTTGAAATGTGAAGCTGCAGAAGAATGCTGAAAATTAGGTGGACAGACAAAGTACGAATTAAACGTATTTTGGAAATGATGGGTGAGGAAAGAAGTTTGTGGAAGAAGATTACAGAAAGAAGAGACATGCTTGTAGGTCATGTTTTGAGACATGCTGGATTGGTTAATTTGTTAGTGGAGGGAATAGTCGAAGTAAGATAGAGGAAGACAGAGATTAGAATATATGAAGCGGATAATTGAGGACGTGGGTTGTATGGGACATGTAGACATGAAGAGGTTAGCACAAGATAGGAAGCGATGGAGGATTGCATCAAACTAGTCGAAAGACTGTTGACAGAAAGAAAAAAAAAACACATCCATTGTTAATTTTCTTAGTCAAATTCGATTAGAAATAATTTTTTAACCTCCCTTTCATTATTTTATAATTGTTTGCTGCCGTATTACTACTATTAAATGAAAAGTTTGACGGTAGACTGCTACATGTTTTATCGATGAAGATATGCTCACTGAGTAATATTACCTAGATGGGAATATAAAACAAGTCACTAGAAATGCAGATTTTAGTAATTGACTAATTTACACAAAAACATAATAATAAAAGAATTCACTTAACTCGAGTGGTATCTGTGGAAATGCTGTCGCATTAATGTTACATATAGAATTGCGATATAGGTGCATTTAGCACGAAAATTTTATATTTTAAAGAATCTTTCTACGCAATTTTCAACAATAAACACGATTCTAAACAGTAAGTTTGGCAGCCATATTTATGCATAAGAATACAAAACAAATGATTACCTTACTCTAGAATTCTAGTTCTCTAGCCGCACAAGTAACATCAGTACATTAGCCAAAAACAGCAAACTGGACTTAGTTGCAACACAATGTCCGTATTGATATTTGATAGTTAAATGGAGTTTTTACTGCTTGCATTTTGAAAAACTCTTTTCACAATGATATGATTTTGCTCTCTTCATAAACTGCAGTATAAATTAAAAAATTTCAAAAGGACTCCTCATGGCTGGTGGAGATTCCAGATTCCATTACCTGATATCTAGGAGGAATTAGAGTGATATAAAGTGATAGTATATTGTCTTACTATGGAGTTTCGATTTGGCGTGAATGCCTTCTCTGTCGTAAATATACCCTGGCAACTTAACATCGAATCCAAATTACGAAGGGTGCTAACACAATCATATGAAAAAAGAATAAAATTTATAAACAGGCTGCAGCAGAATTCGATTAGAAAATCTTCAGTTTTAGAGACGAGTGACTTAACTACTCAGCTGCAAGATGAAACAGCACCATACATACCATAACCTCATTAGTAAATTAATACAATGTGCTCGGATGACTAGCCGAGTTAACGAAGTGTCTAAAGGCAATATTTCGGCGATGAAATACACCGTCGCAATCTTCACCAGATGATGGTGAAAGTGATTTCGGTCGCCAAAATATCGTGTGTAAATACCTCGTTAACTCGGCTAGTCAGCCGAGAACATTATATAAAATTTCAACGCTTCGTTCTTATTATAATTTATACACTTCGATATTTCGGGAACAATCATTAATACCAGAGAGAAGAACATTTAGAGATTACTTCTACTATGCTATCTAAAAGTACCTCCTAAGCATTTTCCTTGTTTCAAATCCAATGCCAGATTTTTCGTCAACAAATATTTTGCTGAGGTGTAGAGCCAGTGGGACCCCTCGTTATGGGCGAATGGAGTGTCATCGTAAACTGTGCGCCCTTATCTAAATTCGCAGTGCGTAACCGTGTTTAACACGACCTCTCTCTCCTGCTACCCCCTGGTCGCCATTCTTTCCGTTTGTGGCTCAGCAGCAGGATGACTCCTGCTCTCATTTCTGGCTGGTCTAAGGCATAACCCCGGGCGCTGCGGTGGCAGTAGGACGCCTCGTTAAGAGAGAGAGAGAGAGAGCGGTCATACGCGACATTTCTCCGGGGCGTTGGCTGTAAAGGAGCCGGCCACCGCGATAAGCCGAGCTCGCCCTGGCCCTGGTCCAGACGCGGGCTGCGTCGTCAAATCACTAGCCAAGCTGCAAGGAAACCACCGGTCAAATCCTGTAAGTGGAAGTGAGAAAATACTTTTAGTCTGAGATTGTAACTATTCTGTGAGTAATAAATTGATTCTGGATTAAAAAGTAAGAATTTATTAGGAAAAACCAGGATTAAATCCAATCAGAATTAAATTTGAAAGTAAGACGCATATACAGGAGTAAGTAACGATGTACCTCCGACATTAAAGAAAAAAATGTCTGAACTAAAGCTTCACAAAATTTAAGAAAGTACAAATTTTAGAATACAATCCAGAAAAAAGTTCCGTTATGAATGAATCGAGATTGAATGTAAACAGAATACTGAAATCCGGATTTTAACTGTATGAAAGTGAAATATAGTAACTAAATAAAGAGAATGTCATACTAATTTTGTGAAGGATAACTGATTGCATACATTAAGGATACATCGAAGCAACTCAGATGTATCAATACGAAAATATAGTCATCGTGTCGACAAACGTTGCTATATTCTCGGAGACTATTGTAGTCAATCACGTGCAAGAGTTCCAAAAAATCTTTTAGATGATTGTCTTGAAACGGAAGTATGTTAAAGCACTGTCCGTTTCCAAGGATGGGTGTTTTTATAGTTAATTTCTCGCTATGATGGTACAGAGGTCGCTGTTTCACAGAAACGACAAACTGGGTAAGTTTTAATGCCAAACATGTTACAGGTGCAGTTTAAGTTGGAAGGGAATAACATCAGCTTGTAGGGGCAGCAAACAGTAAATTAAAAACAAAAATTCTGTTGAAAACCTACCGTAAATCGGAATGGTAATCATATAGTGTTATACACTGTATCGGTCTCCAGAAAGAATTTTATAATGCTGTGTATATGTACGTTAGGCCGTAGAGTTTTGGAATGTATCCAAAAGTAAGTTTTTCCTTTGGATAGAGCACGTTGTTACCACCACTTGTCGTATATTGAGTCCTCCACTGCCCTCTAATGGTTGCCTCATACAAGTTTGATGCATTAGGTATCTTGCCACACTTGAGGTTTTGAAACAGCTTCTAAAGACAGATGAAGAAGAAATGAACAACGAAATGCAGGACGCAGTGTGATACAACTGCACTTAAGAAACGCAGATTATATCATTGAATGTAATATTCTAAATTACATAACGAAGATTACATCCTGGGTCAGATTTATGTGTTATTTTGTTGGTGATAAAGCAGATGAATATAGAGTTTTTCTTGCTATAATAATATCTAGGAAAGTATTATAGTGCTACAAAGACAACCATTATCTCTCTAACGTTAAGTCAGATCAGAGTCTTAAATTCATAGTTTCCTATCATTCCATCAGCTTAAAGAGAAAGAAGATGAAGGATACGTGTAAATACATTTTAAGCACGTTAATGCAACTAACAATCACGATCCATAAAATATCTAAGAAATTCGGCAACTGAATTTTGAAGGAACCATCGTGGTACCCGTAAACCATGTAAAACTAAAATGAGGTTGCGGAGATCTGTGATAGAACCGTCATCCCCCTGAATGCTGGATCGGAGTGTTAACTGCTATACAACCGGCCTTGGTGAAATTCATCGAGAATTTTACCGAGGTGTGGGTAAAATAAATCTCTAACATTCCTCTACAGTGCCAACTTACTGGCCTTTTCCGGCAAGTTTACACATCGTATTTTTGATCACTCACTTCCAAAGTCTGACGAATTGTAATAGCCGCTTAGGGAACTATCGCAGATTTTGCGTTTCGATATGGCAAAGCTTGCTTCTTCTATGTGAAACATGAAGTAGACAGACGTTCCGAAATTCTGTGACACGTCATTAGGGTAACAATAAGTTGTTACTATTAGGCCTATCGAAAAAAATTGACTAAAACGTTCTGTTTCATAATTAAAGCTAGAAAGATTCGTAACTTCTAAATCTCAAGAGACAGTGGGACACAAGGGCGAATCTTACTACTTTTTGGTGGCATAGCAACGTTGGGATCATTAATAATTAACAGTTATGGAAATGAATTGAAATTAAATATCCGTTATGTGAATTCCGAATATTCGAATTGATTTACATACTTTATGACTTGTACACGCTCTGTTTCAGAATAAGTAACTAACTGTGCATGCATTTAGAAGAGCAAAGAGATACGGGCTAGGGGAGAGCTAAAAGTTCTGTACGAGTTGCGAGATTCAGCACTTAACGATCATAGTTTATTTTCTGAAATGGTAACTGAAGCTTAAATTAAAAAGTACGGAAAATATTTTTAATTAATGGTGTACGATGAGAATTATGAAACGGTGGAAATCGACACAAAACACACTCGATAATGCTTTGTTGGAAAGGAAATTGATGCTATTTTGAATTATTTTATTTGAATCGAGACAGGGACTTTTTGTAAAGAAGGAGTAATGATTTTGCTATAGTAATGGAACGTGAAACATGTTTCTATCTTTCATTTTGTTGCAAGAAATTCTTATGAGTTAGTTAGATAGCAACACTTTGTTCCTGATATGGGTGTAAAGTATTGTATATAAACCGAAAATGAGACCGATGTAAAAAAAAGACATCTAGATGAATGAGGTTGGCTTGGAGTATAGTTCAGAGATGCTGGGAAATAAGATAATCAAAACTAATACTAAAATCAAATGAAAAAACACAGTAAAATTATGTTACTATGTAAATAAAAACCTAGTACAGTATATGAGCAATTAATTTAGATAATTAATTTAGTGAAAGCAGGATAACACCGCAGTGTTTAGGGAGTGCTGTGCGTACTGTCCTCAACAAAATTAGTAACCACAATAATTTTAAAAATTCGCAGCATTTTTTAAAGCATAAATTTTGTATGAGTAACATTCATTCAATGAAACTTCATTGTTCTTGATAACATCACTTGTTTGATATATAATTGTTACGATTTGCGATCTGGATGTTCAAAGGGAATTGCAAGGCACATTATGTTGAAGGATATAGCTAACGATAATCGGCTTCAGTCAGTAATTGGTGGAATTCAATGTCTTCAATCAAACACTGAAAATAAGAAATAGAAAAAGAGTTTTTGGTTTCAAGTAGGTTTAATCTGCATCGTAACCATAACAGTAGTGCAATAATCACCTTCGCGAAACAATATCGGGTTTGAAACAGTCTTATCAATATACATACTTAAAAATCATCAATGCATTTGATGTATGATATATGTCAAGTCTTCAGAATTAAATTTTATGACGTTGAGAATGATGGGCAGCTCAGTGACAAAGAGAAGGAGACATCACTGCTAATAATGGTGACTGCAACTGCTCATTAGGATGCGTGGGTAGCAATTTAGGCTCGTTTGGCTACTCTACTATATTAATACCCACCAAAAGCCACGACGGTTTTCAATAGTACGAATTAGATTTTAACTTGTGCGTTTTACTGTCCAAATGTATATTCTTGTTCTTAATATTAATCCCGCATTGCAGGGTCTGTTTTACTGGACTTCTTCTTCCATTTATGCCGATCTTGTGCATCTTCAGGTGTGGCATTGACTAGTAGTATGTCCTTCAGTGAGGTATCCAGCCAGCACTTCTTGGATCTCCCTCGTAAACTTCGACCCTCCGGACTATCATCAAGTGCTGTTCTTGCAACTGAAATGTTGTTGCTGCGTAGTACTTGGCCGTAACATCGCAGATGACCCTCTGGCATTTTCTCAGGGATTGGAGGCTCATCAAATGCCAACCGAACGTTCTCATTCCTGATGCGGTCCAATCTTATGAGTCCCTGTGGCCAGCGAATCATCTTCATATCCATGACACGCAGCTGTTGTTCATGTCGTTTCGTGACTGGCCAACGTTCGGTTCCATACAGTGCCACTAATCGAACTATGGTTCTATAAATCTTTGTTTTAAGGTACAGTAGCACCTTCCTGTCGAATAGGACTCCTGTGACCTGACGCCACTTCATCCAGGCTGTGTTGACTCTGTTTCGGACGTCTGGGAGAGTCTGATCATCCGAACGGATTATTGCTCCCCGGTATTTGAACTAAGATGACTTACAGAGTTGAACGCCGTCAATATTAACAGTCACATCACTTGGAAATCCGTACTCAATGTACCCGATCTTCCGCAGATTAAGTCGCAAGCCGTATTTGTCGAGGGAAATTTCCCATCGTTGGATTTGTTGTTACAATTCTTGACGAGGCTCACAGGCGACCAAAATATATCAGCATAGATCAATGAGTAAGTAGTTCTGCAGGAATGGTGTGAAGACAGGATAAACTGGAGTGAAGGCAAAGCCAATTCCTGATGAACACCAACTGTGGTGTGAAAAGAGTCAAAATTTCCTGCAGCTCATCGAACATAACTGGTGACATTCCGATGTAGCTGCTGGAACCATTTAACACTATACTGTCTCAGTGCCTACCAAATTACATCTAGCGGTACCCTAGCGAAGACCTTTTCAAGTTCTAAAAATGCTATGTACAGAGGTTTTCTCTTTTAAAGGTGCCTTTCCATCAAAAGAGGTATGGCGTGGATAGCATCAATCCTCCCTTTGCCTTTTATGAAGCCAAACTGATTTGAGGCAATATTAACTATGCTTCGAAGGCGTGCATTAACAATGCGCTCAAAAATCTTCATTGTGTGGCAAAGAAGGCAAATCGGTTGATAGTTGGAGCAGTTTTGCACACCACCCTTTCCTTTCCAAACGGATATTATAACACTAGAGAGCCAATTACAAGGTGCTTCATCTTGATCTATGACCTTGTTAAAAAGATTCGCCAGAAACTGAATTGACTGTGATCCAAGCTTCTTCTATACCTTCGATGGGATATCATCTGGTATTTTTATACATTGATATAGATCAGTGGTTCCCTGTTAATGTATATTTTCGAAGGCTGATATAAAAGATAGTAAAGAAATGGGTAGTCAAACAGTTATAAACGGTTGAAGGCACAGTGCAAATACGCTCTCATGAAGTCTATAATTTTTATATAAATCAAAATACAAATATCAAAAAAACAATAGACTTATACAGATCAGGTACGAAGGGTATACATTCAGAAAGAGGAAAATATTATCCATTGAGTTTAATGAAGCTATACATTATAAGCCGTTTTGTCAGCTGCCAAATGCTTTTGATCATAATTTCGCACCATTCAGTACTTGGATCCTTAAAGAGCCGAGTATCGCGAGACTAAGCCCTAAGTTTTCCCACTGAGGACCCCTACCTGTCTGGTAATACTGTACCGCGTTACTCAAAAGCACGGGTTATTCAGTCTTTTGACAGTATCGAAGAAATTCTTTAAATGTTTACGCATATACACACCTAATGTGACCAAGGTTCTGCTGGAGTTTATTGGTGCCAATTTAAAAAAATGTCCGCTTTAAATGATACTTTTTTATTTTATTTTTAGTTAGATATCAATTTACTTGTTTGTTATTTATTATTTCATAACCGCAATTAAAAATATCTTAACATTCTTTAAATGAAAATGTTTAATTTTTTAACCAACAAGCTTAAAAATGTTTAGAATTAAAAGTAGTGGTCACTTTTATGATAAAATTTATGTAATACTGAACTTCGTTATAAAAGATGTTGACATCTAACTCTACAGAGATTTTAGAATCCTCCAGTTTTAAATTTCTTATCGTACATAAATGATGGTCATTGTAAGATCAGTTAGCAGTGTATCACTATATGCATTAAACTTGCTGCATATATATACAGGGTGTTACAAAAAGGTACGGCCAAACTTTCAGGAAACATTTCTCACACACAAACAAAGAAAATATGTTATATGGACATGTGTCCGGAAACGCTTAATTTCCATGTTAGAGCTCATTTTAGTTTCGTTAGTATGTACTGTACTTCCTCGATTCACCGCTCGTATTGTGGACGGCTGTGATACAATTCGCCATTCTCAAGGGCTGCATCAGCGCATCAGGGATTCCATGCGACGGAGGGTGCATGCATGTATCCTCGCTAACGGAGGACAGTTTGAACATTTCCTGTAACAAAGTGTTTGAAGTCACGCTGGTACGTTCTGTTGCTGTGTGTTTCCATTCCATGTTTAATGTGATTTGAAGAGAAGTAATAAAATGAGCTCTAACATGGAAAGTAAGCGTTTCCGGACACATGTCCACATAACATATTTTCTTTGATTGTGTGTGAGGAATGTTTCCTGAAAGTATGGCCGTACCTTTTTGTAACACCCTGTATATATATATATATATATATATATATATATATATATATATATATACTGATCGAGGAAATCTATTATATTTTAAATGAAATCTGCTTTCCTCGTTTCATTGCACGTATTCTATAAGCCATTGATATAAACTTGCTGATATTGGCTTGCATATATATATATATATATATATATAGACATTATTAATATTCTGTTTAACTTGAGATACTTTTTTATGAAAGTTTGAATTATGCTCAAATTACATCCAGTTTACTGATGCAGATGAAACATAGGGATGTAAAATAACTATTAAGAATTTTTACAATAATATTAAATAAAGTCCATTACTAAACTTGGCAGTGCAGTTAAAAGATTTCTGAGAGAAAGTATTGTTTGTTTTTCTTTAGGATCGAACACAGTCTTTCACCAAACGCTTTATATTCTCTATCCGAGTGTTGAAAATGCCAATACTTTATAGTCTAGCTGATTTCTGAACAACTTGTAACGATTATGTGTGGTGGTAACTGGGAAGAGTAGTAGGCAACTATGATCTGTATTTGCTACTTCAAGAATCGAAAGATTAAGCATTAATTATTTTGCATATTAAAGGTGATCCCATGCTCGTTAAAACCGCAACTGACATAATAATCTATGAATGTTAAAAAAAGTTTGAACGAAGTTCCTTAATAATCACAAAAATAAAAACATTTCGTGGGAGATTTTGATTACTTTCGAAGAATGCTTTCAGACTTAAGAATTATGTGGTTAATCCGTACGTGTTATGCAGCATTACGTTCTTTAAAACCTATTTTCATATTTTAATAACGTTTTTAATTTTTTTAACAGAACTACCTTTTCTATTAGTATTAGATCTGTATGTTTGTTCATGTCAGAGACACATAGTTTCTCTGATGAGGATATTTACTCTTGAATTTTTAGTTCTGTTCATAGTAGCTCGATACTGTCAACCTCGGAAGAGAATGAATTTTAAAAATAGTTTGGACTCGAGTAAAACTGTCAACTGCTTCGTACTGATTAAACGTTGGATATGAAATACCTGAAGCAGCGTTCTAATTAATTCAAAACATTTTTATGTACAACATTTAAATTTTTGATATGGTGATATTACACATTATTGTTGTTGAAGGTTAAAGACTATTTTTTACCAGACGAAGCGGCGAGGAGTACATTGAGGTTGTTATAGTAAATTGTTGGCCAAGATATCCTGTCCCCAGATAGAAGACCCTTCGTATTCTATGTTTACCACATTCTATTTTATCGTAAAGCGAATATGTAAATATGTAGAAGAACACACTTTTTTAAATCAATTTTAAGGACCTAAAAGTAAATGCAATTATATTTTTTACTGTGGTAATAATATCTTGGATTATTTAATTTTACCATACATTTATCATATTTGCAATATTAAACAATCTTTCAAAGTAATTATTAAATCTTCACAAACAAGGAATTTTTTAGAAATGAAGTAAAGGTTTCCTAATATGAGGCAGTAATTATATTTTCCTTTGATTTTTTTATTACCAAATAATTACATTTGAACATGTAATTTTTACATATTCATTGAATTATGATATCCTTCACTCATTTAACACTACTTATGTTTATTTTTACGACATTGCGGGCAAATAAAATTGACCCCTGTGACACCGCAATGAGCTCAGCGATAACATTTCTTGCACTGTGCCCATTTTTCCCCGTGTTTGTCGTCAGAAAAGAGCCCTGTACGGAACAGACACTGCGTCATCGTCATCACTGCTGTCTGATTCACCACTGTCATCAAGATGGACATCGGATGCCGAGTCACTAGACCATTCTTCTGTTTTAGGTACGCTTTGAATATTTTCCACTCTTCTCCAGAAATGACTTTTGGGCTGCTTTCTTAGCTTCAGCCGCTGATTTCTTCTGTTTAGAATCTTGCAATCGCTTAATGTAATGAGATGAAGTTAATAACGCAGCTGAGCACGAACGCGATGTTAGACCTTCTTGACTATCTCCAGGTGGCTTCGCCATCTGTGGGAGAGGTCTGATGTCTGCAGGGCCGACAGCTTGACCAACAACACGATCACCAGTTTCATTTTCGTTTTCGAGGAGCGTCAGCATGACAATGAATTGAAAATTCATGCTCGCTAAAGATGTTTCTGTTGCATGGGATGAGACCTGTTTTTCTGAAGGCATTTACAGATGCTTCCATTGTTGCTGCTCGGTTGTAAGCAGCCCCAAATAACCTGGCTATTAATAATGGGTTACTTACCAACCATGTTTCTATCTCTTGGGCATAGTAGGTTTTCAAAGGCCCCATAAATCCGACATCAAGTGGCTGCATTTTATGCGTTTGAATGAGGTGGCAAACATACAATATGAAAATTATTTTCACGTGCTCTATCTAACACGCCGAGATTCTTCGTGTAGGAATAATGTCCATCAAGAATCAAAATGACAGGGTCATTTGTAGATGGCTTTACGTGGCCCACAAAATGAACAAACCACTGAGTAAAAATAATAGTTTGTATCCAACCACTTTAATGAAAAGCTGATATTGGTCCTGCAAGTGCACCGTCCATCAATTCCTGTTTCATATTCTTCCTTGAAAAGACCATTAGTGACGGAACATATGTGCCAGCTGCGTTCATATACGACATAACTGTGATGAGATTTCCTCTTTCTGCCGAAGTCAAGGCAGCACCTTGTCTCTTCCCTTACATAGCAATAACCTTGCTGTGTTTGTGCTGCACAGACGTCATCCCAGTTTCGTAAACATTGAAGACTCGGTGTGGGTTATGGTTGACTTTAGATACCACAGATTCGTAAATATCAAAAAATTTCCCCACATTTTCTGGAGTAAAAGCTTTCACTCTTGCTGCTGCAAGACCCTGAGGAGTTCTCATTGATAAAATGGGATGTCTCTTAAGGAAAGCTCGGAGCCATTTCTTTCTTGCTGAAGCATTTTCTAAATTGAAGGGATTCTTCAGCCTATTCCTGACAGCTAACTGGAGGGCCATGCTTCTGATATTCTTAGATTTAAGAGCATAAAATCGCTTATGGTTACGATGAAATATTCAAGGGCGTACCGCCGAACTGTGTTAACTACACCTGAAAAAGATTACAAATCAAGGCGTCGATTTATTGAATGCTTATATCACAGTTCTGTGGTACATTTACGAAGACTTCATTGAAATATGTAAATTTGTATCGGTTTTCATTTATACATGTTCACTGAAACCTTTGAGGTATGGCATTCCAGTTTTTAAGAAAAAACGCTTTCTAATTCTCAACATAGGCAAAACAGCCTTTAAAGACGCTCGTCAATAATTCACAAACTGTAAAACGGTGTTTAATGCTGCAGCTGTATCTAATCCTTTTTACCATCAAAAGAACTAGTTATTCAGTTACACCTAACAATAGATTCTTGTAAAAGTAGCCGAACAATGTTCAGAAATGATAGAATTGTTCTGAAGTCTTTTACTTTCACCGTAGTTATTCTTTCATGACAACAATTCAGGAACAGAGATTTTGCTAAAGAATTACACGGTTTGTTATTTTTCTCTGATATTAATTTCTGTATTACTATAGTTAACATAAATATTCTAAACTATTTTCTGTTTGTATTGCGTCTGTGTTTTAACTCTTAATAAATCTTCTGCAATCTCTACAAATATCAATCGTAAGTTTCTGAACATTTTGGAGAGATATATTACTAGTAATCTTTCATGCTTATTTCTGATTTTTTTTTAATCGCCACATAACAGTAAAGTCTTAAGATTTTTTCTGTCACACGCAAATCATGACTGGGAAAGTTTCTCTAAGCAAATAACATCGAAAAAGAAACGAAATCTTGAGAGAAGAGGGAGTCTTAATTTGTCAGAGACAGTTGGTCGTAATCAAAGGAACCAGGTTGTTGGCAGCACAAGGAGACGCTTGGAGCCTGCGTCGTAATTAAATTAGCTGCAGAGCTTGGTGACCGGCGTGGACTCGTAAGTTAGGTACGGCATCCGGGCTGCCTTGTCTAGTTGGGACCGCGCCGAACTAAGTGGCGGTCGGCCGGGCTATTTGGCCGAGTGATGCGCCTCGCCAGCTATTGTTTGCCGCCAGTGACTAATGGCAGCCATTGCCAGAATCGATTGCCGACCTCCGACTCATCGACACGTCGATCTGATCTTCTCCGAACAGAGAACACAGCGGCTTTGTTCGACAATGGAAGCTTTGGGGTGAGAGGCCCTTGGTGGGGTTGTTTGATTCAGTGAACGACCATGACATGTTTACTGTTCCCTGTATTTATGTAACAAGCGGCATAAACGTGGCGATTCTATGACCGTTATAACTGAACAGTGGCTTTTTGGGCTTTATATACAACAGTAAGAAATGGCTATTCGTTACATTTAAAAGGAATAAAAAATGATGTATGCAGATAATAGACACAATACTTCTGACAGATAAATGAATCAGATAATTTATCATTATAACAAAAATTTTGTTGCCTAAAAAAAGATAGGTATTTTTTTCAACTTTCACTTCAAATTCAGGGAAGTTGTACTGCTATTATTTTTTTGTTTCGTTACTTTTAAAACAGTATTTTTTTTTAATGATGAATTTGTGATAACTTTCTTGTTCGATGGACAGGAGGATTATGGTTGATAAATCAAATTAGCAATATCAAATCGGAGCTTCAGGTACCTATTTTTTATAGTTAATGCCTTAATCAGATTTAGTGAAAATGTTGTTATGTGCTATGCTACAGTTAATTTCTTTGCGTGACTATCGTGGTGTGATAGGGCAACGTTTTGTGGGGGTTATATTTACAATGAACGTCCTATTTATTCGGAAACACGTAACCGAAAAAACAGAATAATACATTTTGAGCAACAGCAAATTCGTACCTATAGACACAGTGATACAATTTTATTTAATAGTACAGCTCTTATGAACAGTTTATTGCATAGCTAAGTAAAGATTTTCATTTTTAACAGCACATTGAAATAATCAACTTATATTGAGAGTGTTAACTCCCAAAGCTCTCCGCTGATCGCACTATCGAAGTTTCGTCCGTCGGTAAGGGAACCTTGAGCTTCATGGTCCTCAGCGACTTTCGGAAGAGTAAGCGGGGTTTACCCTCCCTCATCCTTCATTCAGCATTTGGTCACAGCGCAAATAACACACACACATTACAGATATGCACACAACATTTACCATCTACATACGCTTCCAACACTGACTTAAATATCCCAAGACACTTTTTTAGAGGAGTTTCTCCCTACATATATGCACCGACACCTGGGTCACCGTATATGACGCCCATCATCACAATATATTCACCGAATTCTTCAAAACACAAAAGTGTTTTATGCCTTTTTAAGATAACACTTAATAGTCGTATTCGATGTAGAATTTCAACTTCCAAATTTTGGCTGGTAGTTGGTTTTGACTCATACAGTAATTGTGATACTCAACGTAATGTATGCGCCTTGTTTAGAGTTCTCTTTATTTGAATATAGTCGGATAGAAATAATTTAGAGTTTTTACAAAGTAGATTCTCAAACTTAGGAACAGACATTTATGTAAAAGAGACAGTGCGACTCCTTCTACTTGAGGAAACAATAGCCTTGATTTCCTAAGCATTAGAGAGCGTTTTTCAAGATTGTCAGAACAAAGAAAGGGGGAAATTTTTAACAAGTAACGTGACCTGCAGTCATAATTACATGCCAGGAAGAGTTCTGAGGAAACTGTTGAATGACCCAATTACTGTAAGTTGGCAAACATACACAGATAGTCATCATAACAGATTGGTATTTACAGTATTCAGTTGTGACTATGTGGCTTCATAAATTATTCAGTGCAAAAACCAAATCCTCGTGATTGTCAGTAGAGATTTAATCTCGTTTCGAAGGGAAAACTGCATGAGTATGCAAATGAATTCATGTTACTGGGCATTGGCCATAGAAAACGTGAATGCCTACTGTGTTAGAATTTTTTATACCCCACGTGTGGAAATGAACTGAATAGCGGGAATTGTGAAATTTTCAGAAATCAGAGAGCTAAACGAATAGTTTGTTATATTGCGTATATTTAGTAAAGGAACAGCTTGCGAAATTTTCTTAATTCTAACGTAATGTTTCCTTACCTTTTAAGGACAGATTTTCAGTTCATCGCATAGAGAGTATTTTTTTAAAACCCTTAAAATAATGTGCAGATCATGCTTATAAGATGAATGAAACGATAAATAGCAATATGTTATGAAATGTAAATAAATGTTATCAACATTATGAGTCTATTCGAATATACAACAATTTTACGTATTTTAATCGAACATAATTGCTTGAGTAAAAAAAATACAGCAAAATTCCTGAAGTTAAGCCTCCATATTGGATTATATTGCTGCCTTTGTGTCTCAAACAAAATTCTTTGTTCGGTATCTTTTGCTCTATCCATTTTCATCAGAGATTGACAGAAATGTGATACTTGAAGGCAATATACTTAGCTAATTTTAATTATACTTTCAGTGCAATTAAAAAAATGTTTTTCTTCATAAATAGTCGGGTTTGGCATTTTTAGGACCATTTGAAATCTAGTTTTCTACATTAATTTATTAAATGTTTTTATCCAATAATTCTACCCTAAAATAATGTGCAGATCATGCTTATAAGATGAATGAAACGATAAATAGCAATATGTTATGAAATGTAAATAAATGTTATCAACATTATGAGTCTATTCGAATATACAACAATTTTACGTATTTTATTCGAACATAATTGCTTGAGTAAAAAAATACAGCAAAATTCCTGAAGTTAAGCCTCCATATTGGATTATATTGCTGCCTTTGTGTCTCAAATAAAATTCTTTGTTCGGTATCTTTTGCTCTATCCATTTTCATCAGAGATTGACAGAAATATGATACTTGAAGGCAATATACTTAGCTAATTTTAATTATACTTTCAGTGCAATTAAAAAAATGTTTTTCTTCATAAATAGTCGGGTTTGGCATTTTTAGGACCATTTGAAATCTAGTTTTCTACATTAATTTATTAAATGTTTTTATCCAATAATTCTACCCGTTATTAAAAACATTTATTTTTAGTTCCGTATCTTTGAAATGATGTTGGTTATGGATTTACGTTTCGTCTGTAACACTGACATTTGAAATCTACGAGTACAGTTCACGTTAAGTATCTAATAATACAGGTTTGTGTTTGTTTGTTTCTTGTGACTACAGATAATTAGGAGCAAATTATGATATTTGACAAACACGTATACATAACTTGAAGCATTTATATCGCTCCTGATTATCCACTTTTAGAAGTATTAATTTTGGTTTTGCAAAATCGGTCGGCTGAAGCATAAATCACACTGTCAGGCACGAGAAATGTTAATTTAATGCTGTAGGTATATTAATGTGATGTCTTTAATTACAGTTTGTTTTGTTATTAGTAATTATACGAGAGATCGAAAATAACGTATATACTCAAATGTTGTAAATGCGAAAGTAACTCTGTCTCTCTGTTCAACTGTAACGTTTTCATCACTGAACGATAAACCCATCTTGACGAAATTTGACAAGGAAATACAATGTATCATTAGGAAGGACATAGGCTAACATATTTTGTCATGAAATTTTTAAAACTAACCTAACAATGACAAACAGAAAGATAGCTTGTGTGAGACTCTGTAATATTATATAGGTGATTCAGGCTTCGTTTCTCTTGCAGTTTATAGAATGGTATGCAGATGGCTTACCCGTCATATTGTCCCGATTTTGTGTTCTTTTACGTAACTTACACCTTTCTATATCAAATTTCAAAAATAAAAATCTAAATGAAAGCATCGAAGTTACGTGTAACAGCTAGTTATCAATAATCCTTTATACAAATGTCTTGGAGTTTGTTGTTATTGGATCAGGAAGGCTCCTGCAATCTCGTCCATAGCAAACATTTTGTTCCTCCTTATTGCTTTACTCCTCGCGGACGTTGCAGTCATTAGAGGCAGGAAACGACAATGGAAAGGGAACGGGAAGTAATTTTCCATGGCACCTTGAAGGAACCATCGCAGCATTCACTTGGAGTGATTTTGGGAAACCATGGAAAACCTAAATCTGGATGGCCGGACGGGGATTCGAGTCCGCGTCCTCCGGAATACGAGGTCAGAGAGTTACCACTCACCCATCACGCTCGGTTCCATAGTAAACAAACGCACATATAATGGGTTAGTGGACCATGATATGATCTGAAACAATGTTGAGATTTCAGAATAGTTAGGTAATATTCTTTAATTCGATAATGAGCAACTTTTATACAGAAAATATTGTTTAGAGTTTGTTCAAAATGCTGTGTGGAATACATTTCAAAGTGGAATCGTTGTAAATATTGAAATAGTTTGCATAATGACTCATGAATTTATCTGTCTGTAGTAAATCCTTTAAAAATCTGATAAATTATATATCTAGAAAAAAAAATGAAAGGAAAATAGAACAAAACAGAATGTGAAAGATATGATCTATCTGGTTCTATGGAGCACTTTATTTGTCATGTGGAGGTGACTAATAAGTATTTTGAGTCCCAATACTATAAAAAATAAAATTTAGAAAAATTTAACTGATGCACCCCTAACTATCTTTATCAGTAAAGTAGGTAATGTTCGAAGAATGTTACACCCTGTCACTAGCGCCACCATGGTAGTTCGTTGTCACTATTGTTTTTTACCCCATGTAATGAATTAAATCGTGAAGCTGAGAAACCGTGATTTCATTACGTTTGATTTTTCAGAAAAAAAAGGAATTTTATCACCAAATCAGCAATGTAATCTGAGACAGCTAGTTCCCATAACGATCAAGCGAATTATATATCGAACTCATTTCTTACCAGCATCAACCTACTTTTCTTGAGTAATGTACTTTCACAAGCATAGATAACCGTAGAATCTTGGATAGTGAAAGAATATACCCAGAGATTTGTGTTGAAGGCAGGAGATCTCGAAAAAAAAAAGGCGGGTCAAGTAAACCAAACCTTGGTAGAAACATTTAAAGAATGTTGTCAAATTCTGCAAGAGAGAGAGATACGCAGGTGACTAATACACAGTATCATGGGCATATGGAGACGTTTAAATTGAGAAGAAAATAATTCTTGCAACTAAAATTTCAGATTAAATTAATTCCTGTGCGTGTAAAGCATTCTTCTGGTGATCGATAATGTAGAAAGATACAAACTTTCTCGTTTACTCATTGAATGTTCCATACATTACGGTCAAAGAGAGCACTAGAGAACTATTTCATTTGAGAATAAATTGTATTTGTCGGTTGTAGACAAATTTTCTCTCTATGTTTACGCCAAGTAATTTTATGCAAATATTTTTTATAATTGGTTCAGTACTAAACAATTAATGATTTAGGTAACCAAATGTTAGACTGGGTCAGAAATTTCTTTCATTGCAGATTATTCGCTAACAATCTACATCTGGATGAATTGTTAACACAAATGAAATTTATTTGTTTTGGTTTGTCTCACAGAGTATAGAACAGCAGAGAATGTAATATCCCATTACTTTGAGAGTAAATCAGAAAGAAGGAGAAATTATGAGAGATTAAGCATAAAATGATTTAGTTATAAAAGTCATGGTAACAAAACTTCGTCACTGGCATTACTATGGATATAACGTGTTTAAAAATACTACTTCAATAACATATTTTAAGAAGTGGCTGTTATAACGAAATACACCTAAATATATGAATACATTAAACTCAAATTTCGCTTCAAGTTGTTCCCTGCCCGTGTGTTTTGAAAGGGGCTTCCGTACGCCCCTCCCCCACCCCAGCCCCGTCTCCCGAGGAGCCGCATATCGAGCAGGGATGTGTTGCTTCAGCAAGTCAAGTAAACACCCTGCGATTTTCCGCATGGTCGGTGCATAATGCTGGAATTAATGCAAGCTGTTCAAAACGCGGGGCTATTGAACCGTGAACCAATCTACTTATGCGGAACACTCGCGGCTGAAAACGTGCATAGCTGTTTAATTGCAGCGATACATGCGAAACTAGGGAATCAGACTTCAAAATTCCGTATAATGTTGATGAATTTTTCGAGTTTCTGACATCTGCTAAAATTACTGTTAATGCAGGATGATAAATATACCAATAAAGTTTCAACTGCCTTAGCATACGTAAAAAATCGAATTATAACTATGTTATTTTTTTCATTTCCTTTTTAAAACATTTTAAAGTTTCAGGCAAATAAAATTCAACACAGAAACTGACATATTAACAGAATACATATTCTGTTCTAATAAGACCACCTGTAAGTACACAATTAGTATTGCAAACTCTTGGTTTATAAGTTTTATGGTCTGTTGATACCTTCTTCGTGTCTTAAACCGAGCTAAATGAGCGGTAAGTTAACAGTAGTTTGCGGGCTGGGGTCGAAACTACTCTTCATTTTTGGAGAGCCTTGTAGGACGGCTGTGGTTTGTACGGGAGTGGTCGTCGTAGTATTATTAGGAGAATAAAGTCAATAAACGATTTATATTTTAAAGTTTAATATCACGCCACAGCGAGAAGGAAGTGCTGTACAAGTACCTTCTTAAGTATATACGAACATTAGATAATACAGAAGGGTAGTCAGGTGAGGCTCTCTTGCACTCTCTCCCTGTGACACAGGTACTACCTAAGTTATCGTGACTGCATCGGTAACAGCAAACTATAACCCCGAATGAAATGTAGTCTTCGATCTCACAAACTATAACCCCATTGGCTTCTTTAGTGACGAGTGAGCCAGCGTGTTGTAGACGCCTAATCAGACCAAGTTACCCTTGATTATTAAAGGAAACACACAGTTTATATGTAAAAATGGATATTGGTGTATAAATATATCTATATATATAAGCCCACAGTTTTTATCCAGGATCGATGGAATTTCACACATGTATACTTTAAAACAAAGAGAAAGGTTCTGTCTAAGTTTTTTTTTTTTTTTTTTTTAAATCCCCACTTCCCCTTTAACCCTACCCACTTTAATTTACAATGCTGTTTTTATATAAACTCAAAGTTTCTATCTGATTTCTGTGGAATGCTGCACGCGTATTCTTTGAAACAATGAGAAACATATTGTCTACATTCTGGTAACAAAGCCAACCCCTCACCCCACTTACCCCTTTCAATTTTTGCAAATTCTCTTCATTCAAAGCTACAGTTTTTATCTCATTTTGATGGAACTTTGCACATGTAGATAAAAATACTGTCCGCATTAGGCTTACGAAAAACAAACTACTCCCCCCCCCCCTTTGCATCCCCTTAACTTTTGTCAATGTTCTTTATACATACCCACCGTTTTTATCCGATATCGATATAAGTTTACTCACGTATCTATCTATATATATAAAGATGAATGTATGTATGTTTGTTTGTTTGTTCTTCATAAAAATCCACAGTTTTCATCCGATATCCACGAAACTTTGCACACTTATCCTTTGAAACAAGGAGAAAAATACTGTCTACATTTGGTTGAAAAATTATCTGTATAAATAATACACGTTGTCTCATAATTTCGAAATACTACTGAACTGCGATTGACAGACGCGTTGGATATGGACGTCTCTGTACTGTTTTTCCGTGTAGCAGTCAGGCAGCTCAGTGGTTAAAAAAAAAAAAAAAAAAAGTGGTTAAAGCGCTTGCTTACAAATGTCGTGGTCTCCGGTTCAAACTTCCGTAGAGGCTAAGATTTTTAAAAATTGTTTTGTAGATATTATAAAGTTAGGGGTGCAATGCGAGGCAAATCGTAGGTAGTCTTGCAATGCTGTAGGTGTACACTTTTTTACGTTATGATCCCTCAGGTGTTGTTCGCAGTCAGTGTGTGTGTGTGTGAACCGCAGTAATAGTATTATAAATACGGTAGTAAGTCTCTGTCTTTTTGTTACGTTTTGACGACTAAATGGCTATATCGATATTGATGGAATTTGGTAAGAAAATCTGTATGAAGGGCACAGAATATTTTTTCCAGTATGATTAACAGTTGTAGTCACGAAATTTTGAGACCTTATAAAGTAGTGACAGAAATATGTTGGAAATTGATTCTCTTCAAGAGACAGGATCGACGGTAGAATGATATAGTGATAGCTTTCCTGTCATATTATTCCGACTCGATATTGTTTGGGACCAATCCTCCGTTACTAACAACTTGCTATATTTAATTCTGTCAAAAAATTCTACGAGCTAGTATTTAAATAAAACAGAAAATACCGTCTACATTTGGTTTACAAAAGCCCAACCCCTTTACAACTTTACACCTACCCCTTTTAATTTACAATGTTCTTTATAGAAACCCACATTTTTAAATCCTGTCAAAATCAATTCACATGTTTTTTAAGTTATGCTAGAAAATTCATAAAATAAATGTCCTAATGTCTCAACATGTACGTCAGATTTTAACTTGGACCACAAGCTTTCACGTTGAGAAAATCCATTAAAAATTTGTATTTTCTGCGTGATGCTGGAAAAGCAGATATATTCCATATACAGATTTATGAATGAGGTGTGTATTAATGTGCGTATGGTACATGATTTGATTATCGAGCAGCAACTTTAACTGATGTGATTAGTTTGATATGCAGCCTGGATCAAAATATAAACTGACGTTCTGTATCACAGCATCGAATTCATTCCGTTCTGGGAATTTTTCGGGTATAGCAATGTTTAGTTTACTTCTGAAAATTGCTGGTGCCAATGAATGAAACTTGGTACACACGATTCACATCGAAAATGTAAATACAGTGTAAATTTATCCCGGGAAACTCTGCTGGTATAGTGTTAATCTTTATCACTATGCATCTCCAGCCATGCGCAGTCAATCCTACTTATTTCAAGGAACCCCAAAATGAAAGATTTTTCACATGATATTCTATTTATTTTATAGCAAACTATGAAAAGGAATCTTAATTTAATACGTTTATATCACATAATCAAAAAAAATTAATATGAATTTAGTACGGTCTGATACCAAACTAGCAAAGTGAATCTATCATGAACTGAACATCACTTGACTTTATTTCGAGCATAACTGTGTTAACCTGTTGTGACGATACCATCGAACTAACACAGATCGAGAGGAGTATCTGTGAGTGGGGATATCTTTGACGGAGTCAAAGACAAGATGGCGACAGTCGAGAGTACGCGGTAATACCGTGTGGACCTAATGGCAGGAGTTGCCGACTGTTGAGGACAATACTGCGGGAACGATAACCTAAAAGTGTTTGTAACGGTGCAACTAACGTGTACTGTAATTTCAAGTGTTATGCGGAGTGTACACGGACGAGGACAGTACTTCGAACTTTCTAATTACTGTGATAGTGGCACCGCATTTATTTTCGCCTACTCGGTTCCTGCAAACTTTGGTGATGGAAGTTCGATTACACGGGTCACTGTAACTGGCGGATACTTCGGCGGTGTATTTTTCGTGTTTCTCCAGATAATAAAGTTGTGTGCTGAATGCAAACTTTTGTGATTTGTGTGGTAGTAATTCCTACCCATGTTAGTAGTATAGTTGCTATCACAAGCTGCTTCAAGTGATTAGTTTGTGAATAACTTTAAGTATTAGTATTAGTTGTGGAATCCCCACTGGCGACCGGACGAAATTGAACCTGTAGTAATAGGAACATTTAATCACGAACTTAAACACGCCGCATTGAATCGTTCCACCAGGACTCAGAATTATCGCTAATACGCGAGGTGCCTTGCACTGTGTTTACGAGTTCATTTATGTGGAACAGTTCCTGCTACAATTTATTTGGCATTCATCATTTGTAACTTTGAAGACTGGATTGGAAGAGCATTCAAATAGAAGATTGTATCTTTTCTGGCGTTATAAGGCTATGAAAAATTGTAGTCACAGCCACAGCCTGCCTCTCCTGTAAGATGTTCACATTCGACTTATCTACACAGCGTTCCCGTTCCGGGCTGTTCTCCTCACACTGTGCTGCCTGCGAATGTCACACAATCCTCCTCGCACCCTTCTCAGGAATGCCGTCACAGGTGTCCCGTTTGCATTTCGAGGTCTCTCCGTCGCTAAAACCAAGTGGCGTACAGAGAGAGCTGCTAAGTCATGCTTGCCCTAGAGAAAATCCAACTGGAACTGAATCATTACATTATCGGATGTACGACAAAAGCGCACAGTGGTATAATCGCACAACACCAGAGTGGTGGCGGGGCTGTTATACCTGTCCCCGTCTACCTACACTAATTTCCATGTTCTACTCCCCACAAGTTGTCATCGAAAAGGCGTATTTTGTTCATTTGTAGTTAATACACGAAATCGATAGCTCTTAGCCGGAGATGCTGAATATTTATTATTATCGAACTGACAAATCAATCAATATGGATCTTGGTTACTAGAAATTGAAGTGGAGTAATTTACATAATTATTCTTCTTGTAAGTTTCACATATTTGCTGTAGATATTAGATAGAGGCATTGCAAGTGTTGTGGTAGTATTAGTTAGATATGATCGCTTTTATCGCATGTGAAAAGGTTGTCGGGGATATTTGACAAGTTTTATAGTAATTAACAAATCGGTTTTATTACTAGCTTCTGAATACCAGTTAGTTGATTAACATCCCATTAGTATACTGAATACCCAATTTTAACTGCAAAACATAACTTTCCATGTTTATTACTACCGTTATTTATGAATGTAATGTACATATAATGTAATTAATTGGTAATGTAAATAGTTTAGCAAATAGAAAATGATTCACTATTTCAGCGAATGTGAATAACTTTGTCACCTTCTTCTTCTGCACCCCAAGTAAATATACTATTTTGTCAGTCATCTTCAGTTACGAGATATTAAGAAGAAAATTTTATCACGGAGTAAAATGGGCACTGAAGTAAAAATTCTTCCTGACTGGATTTAAATCTATCAGGTTTTTGTAGATAACATTTTATTTCCTGTGGTAAGACATAGAACCGTTTCTGTACAATTGACAACGACTGAATGTTATATTTATTACTAGTATTATACCTATGTATGACACCATTGAAGATAAAGTATCAAGAATTTTCAACTACAAAAGATAGTAGGGAATATGTGTTGGCATTATAAGATAAACTGTTCTTGGGCTTGTTCCCCAAATAACTCTTAGAGCAGTTAAATAACTTTTGTGCTTGTAAAGAGTTCCCCAGAATGAGATGTAGGAGTTCTCTTATGGGATGCTACGTGCTTTTGGAAGGCATGCATATGCCTATGTCTTCATTGATTTTTTTTTGGTGAACTATTTAGTAAGAATCTTTCATTCTTAGATTGCTTGGGTAATGATTTCCTCTATTGTCAGGGTGCATCTTTTTCAATTATCTCAGATACTGGCTTCTGAAGGCGGTGATACTTTAGTACTGAAGGGTAAGTATTTTATAATCCAAGAAACCAAAAATAGTAAATAAATGTAAGTTCTGCCATATTTATGTGGCAGCTTGCTAGTTTTTCAGCCTCTCAAATAAGTTTTCCAATTTACAAAGATTTCTAACATAAATTAACAATATATTCGTTGTCAGTCATGATTTCTCAGCACCAGACGCAAATGGGTGGAGTTTAATTCCTATTATTAGTGACAGTTGCGTAGGGTCTGTTTGTATATTTTTAGTTGCCAAAATTTTTCCCGAAATGTACGTTTATTATCACTAAAAGCTGTGTGTTCCATTAGCACGAGTAAATAATAATCTCCCTACAGTAAATCCCCGCCTAGCCTTACAGGCTGTCAGGACTCGAAGCTGCGTTTTTCTGGTGACGCTGACCTTCCAGGAAGGCGATGGATTATAGATTCTAGTGCGCTAATGTCACCCGGCCACCACGGTCATCGCCTCCTTGCCGCTACCCAATGCTACAAGACGCTGTCATCGATTTTGAGTTCATTTATTTCCTATATTGGATATTACACGCATATTATATGTCTGATATAACATACGAGAAACGACTAACAATATCGCCGACATTTGATACACACTGCACTAACAGTTAGATGATTATATTTCAATGGTATTTAATGCTGAACTGAAATTCTAATGAAATGTCATACGATCTTTAGTATGGTTGCCTCCTACTGATGGGAATTTTTTTTATACATTAAAGACATTGAATTTTGGCCATACTACCTTTTGCGACAGAGATGACAATAATTACGCTGAAAGCAGCAGTAAACGGACAACAAAAGGCGCGTGGATTGTCATAAATTTCCTGAATCCTATTTACGTTCAAATAATTAATTATTCAATACATCTTCGTAATCACTCTATTCATATTTCAACTGATTTCGTATCGAAATTTTTCTGTTTTTTCTTTCGTATCTCTATTATTTCGTCATTAATATTTTATCGTGTAGTATCTTATAAATTATTTGTATTTTGAAAATAACTGTAGGTAAATAACGGTCATTTCGTCTCAGATATACTAAAAGATTTTTTTAAAAATATTTCCAACAAAACTGCAACTTAATAATATCTTTATAGGAAACTTAAATTACCGATTCTATGGTAACAAAAAAAAGAGATTTTTTGCTAAAGGTTTGAAACTCGTCGTTATCATCATCATTAGAACCTTAAAATAATTGGGGCAAAAAACCGAAATAAATTCTTCATTAATCATCTCTACATTGGCCGGGAGTAATTCCGTGCATTTGAAAAAACTAAACGTCTACGCGGGACATAAATGTTGGAATCAATTTTTTTTAAAAAGTAAGATTCGAAATACACAGCTACGAATTACATGGGTTACGCACAACTCAATCAATGCCTGATATGGCATAACCACATAAAATGAAGAGATGGAATCTATAGCTACCATACCAATCGATGAAACGATAGCGAAACATCGGCGGATATTTCTGACAGGGCTCTGTATAGAACAAACAGAGTTTTACACGGCAGTAGTTCATGTCGTCATTTTTGCAATCAACTTTATGAAAACAACTATGAATATTTTAAAAATTATTTCCGTATGAGAAACATCTGTCATTAAACTCCATAGATTTTATCGTGTTAACTCCAGCCGTGGTGGGTGAGCGGTTAACGCTCTTGCCTCGCATTCGGTAGGACGCCGTTTCGAATCCCCGACCGGGCATCCAGATTTTGGTTTTACGTGGTTCCACAAATTACTTCAGGTGAAAGCCGAGATGCTTCCTTCAAAATATCATGTCCTAATTCCTTCCAATTCCTTGTCCCTAGTCCTTTCCCGGATCTAATGACCTCGACATTGACAAGCCATTAGAAAAAATCTTTTTAACGTACTTCATATCACACACCCATTTACTGAGACTTTTCTAAGTTAATGAAATTTTACTGTATTACCAAGAGTTAAATCGTGGCACAGAATAGGATGAAACGCCATTTGAACCGCCCAGACCTTCAGCATACTGTATCTGATGTAATATATTAGATTGATACGGATAAGCGCATCATCTTAGAATCTCGGATGCATAACTTAATAGCTTAAGTTTAACCGCAGTTCATTGTTAGAACTTGTGAGTGAGCAAAGCTGCCAGTAGGTAACGACGCAATGGGAATGCGTGGAACACCTGACGTAGGATGCGGGTTGAGGTCCTGTTACGCAGCAGCCGCTGTATTTAGTTGCTCACAAAGTAAAGAAACTCAGAAGAAGTTATACTGCTATTTTTCTATCACTTACAGATGATGCGAACCTGAACAAATGTTGAAATCAATAGCTAACAGCTTTAGCAGATCTGTGCGCAATCGGCAGAGCTGCAGAAGCAGGGGCTTGGACGTTCTGAATTTTACTGCGAGGATTCTGGTTCCTTCCTTTAACTCATCGGTGGGACCTTGCAAATCACGCAGTCTTAACGTTACCTTTGCAATCCAAGCCCAGGTCATAGGTATTTTGAACGTAATGAATCACTACGTATACAAACATTGAATTGCATGATTTCCATTTTTCCTTCCCGCTATAATTAATGCTACTAAGCGTTGCTGTATATTTGGATTCCTGTAAGCATTCGTGTTAACTATAGTACAATTACGTAGCTCATACTGACAATGAAAGGTAGAAGATGTGAGAAGGTAGAGCCTCGTATCGATCCATTGAGTTGTAAACACCAAAATGGGACCTAATTTAAGTCCGCAATATGACTGCCCATTCACCTACAATAGTACCGTGGGTTCTCATTCCGAAAGTACTGAAGATAGTTTTGAGATTTAACGTTCGTCTTTGGGATACAGTGTGCTACTTAGAAATTGTGATCAACACCTCTTCCACTTGGCAAAATAAAAAAGCGAATCTTCTATTTACTACCGAGACTCTAACCAGGTAGTACACATTTTGATCGCCAGGCCCAATTTATTGCGTCTAAACGATTCTAGCTATTAGGTGGCTATAGTTTTGAAGATATAGAGCATTTCTTAACTAATTCTAAAAATCTTTCTACAGTTTCAAAAGTTCATTTCCTTCAAAATGAACAAAATTTCTCACTCACCGCTCTGACCTGCACCCTGCGACTGACGATGGTGCCAAGCGAGTTAGTGGCGGCGCAGCGGTACGCGGCACTGTGCACCTCCGGTCGGTACTCCTCGGCCGAGAAGGGCGACAGCAGCAGAGTGCCGTTGGGCAGCAGCCGCCGCAGGCCAGACACCTCGCCAGCCTCGCTGCCGTCAGACAGCAGCCACGAGATGGTCTGCAAACAGGCATAAGCGAGCTGTAGCAGACAATGTGCACCCTATCATCTTGATTTCAGTATTCTGTGAATTCTTCAAATAATGATTCCCAGGATTATCCTTACAGGTAAACCATGGACTTCTCACCTGTTCCAAGGTTTCTGTACGTTATTAACAAGTTTGTAATTTGTCTTAATTGGTTTGTCTAGGCTTTACGGCCTGTCAGCCTAGATATCTATAAAGTTGGTATGAACTAATGGAAAGGTAGAGTAAGTTTAATATGTCTTTTCCAAAGATATTAGCTCTATGGAACCGTTGTTAGAGTAATTCTGTTGGCGTTACGTTTAGTGTTTGAGGTGAAGGATGAGGACCACCATATAATTGGCCTAGAAGTTCATGGAAAATGATTAAACTCGTAGAAAGGAAAGCCAGTTCGTGATGCCCGAGATTTAAACCCGGGACCATCGTAACTCCTTTATCTAAATCGGTAGCTTTTAGCATTCTCGATCGAAATAGGGAATAAGACCTATTTGCAACAGTGAGAGGGGAGAGTTATATGTATCAGACAATTATCAGTAAAACATCTGGAGTAAACGACTACGAGAATCTGCGGCGGAAAATGGAATTAACTGCGCAAGCTTAAAGTGGGAATGGGTATAGCGGTCTTCCGCGCCTGTGGACCATGCCGACAGATATTAACAAAATACAAATGTTCCTACATTTCTCTACGTTTATACATAAATACAGCCGATATCTTTTCTTTACTGCAAGATTTAAGGTTCAATTTACTTCAGTTCCGAATGTCCCTTTTTATACTTGCATGACGGATGACTGTGCCTCGGTGATACAACTACTACTAGTGAAACAATATCAACTTGGTGCCAACACTGGTAATTATAACCCTTACTACACCCGCTAAAACATTTTGCGAAGTAAAATAGATGGTTTAGGAATATTTTGCTGTCATAACACACTAATGAGCTTGGAGTCTTCTAACTCATGGTCCATTCTATAAGCTTATTATGCTGCTTCTAAAGGCTGATTGTTGTTTCTCTATTTCGATCATCAATATACACGTTTATATTTCTCACCGTTATCTACTTAGCGGCAATGTTTGATTGTTAAGCTCACAGAGGCTGGGTCACAACTAGAACGGAAACACATTAACTTCGTTAGAGACCCAACCTCCATTCGACATTATATATATATATATATGCATAAAAACTGTAATGTGAACGAGGTATTTGATTGAAGGATTTATTGTCATTCTCGCTGAACCTGATACGATTTACATTACATCAAATTGTAAATTAATATCCACAATAATTAATGCAGATATAATTTTTTTTTTTTTTTTCGAATGAAGGACATGCAGGGTGATTCCGGGATGATGTTACAAACTTTCAGGGTTGATTAAAAAGGGTAAATGTGTAATTTTGAGGTAAGGGGCCCTGCTCCGGAAAAGAGCGAGTCGAAAATTATAAGCGAACATCATTCTGATACCACTGACAATGGTATACATGTACCGGTATGCTGTTGCTAAGATTGTCGAGAGCTTATAGTAGGTGTATACGCTAGTTCCATGTGAAGAGTCTTGACTGCAGGCGACTGTAGAGACTAAAGAGGATCTCCTGGCAAAAATCCTGTCTGCCTGCGACAACTGTTCAAACGACACCGGAGATGTTAGAACAGGTAAGACAGAACTTCGTGCTACTATGCCTTACCTACAAGAACGCTGCGGGACTCCAGTTAAACAACTGCTGTAAATGTAGCAGATTGCTTATCTTGTGCAGGTAAATGGAATTAGTTATTGCTGTAGCGTAGGCTTAGAATTTTGGGCTCTCTGACATCAATTTACGTGTGCGGTTACTAGTCCATCAACAGGATAAAGTATCTGATGGTACTGGGGAGTATTCAGCGGGAATTCTGTGACTCATGATCAGGGTTCGGAAATTAGGGTCCTTAGTATGATTGTCAATGATACTTCATGCTCTAAACATTTAGCACCACGATATTGAGTGTTATATTATTGAAACTTATATTTAATTTATTTCGAAGTGTTTTATACACAAAATATATGAATCAGAATAGTAGGCCTACTACCATGGACATTAAATTTAATCACTCAAAATTAAGTGTTTTTTCTTACTGGTTTACAAAGATTTACGACGTGATATAAACTTTCTTAAAAGTATGTAACTGAATTCCTCACACCTTTTAGAGAGAGGTAACGTCTCGAATACCAACAGCGTCGCTAAATCTTTTACTTGGCTTTTATTTCGTAGAAAATGTTCCACAAAAGAGAAAATAATTTTTACATCAGACTTCTCTCTGAAGATTTAAAGCACATTACAATAAACAAATGATATAGCGTACAGACTTAGCACTGTTCCCAGCGAGCTAGCCCCGTCGCGATAAACGGAAGCTTAACTAGGCATGGTAGAATGTTCGAGAGAATATGAAAAACTCCGACCGACGTTTCTGGAATGTTTACAATTGGCACAGCAATAGAAATCGTACAAAAACAATAAAACTTATTCAAAATTTCTTAAAATCATAATAAAACGTTTTTAAAGGAAAATACTTGTTTACAAGTATTTAACAACTTATTTACCTCAATAAACAGATTCAAAGAGTCAAAATATCTTTCAAATATGGCTGACACAACATTCTTAATTATAGTTTTTTAATTAACATGTTACACTGCACTGATTTTTATGCCGTTTAACAGTCAGCTACATCTTTAAAACATTTTCAATCAAAACACCACAAATTCACAGGAAAAATATATACATTTATAATGAACTATTCTGAATCTCTCTCAGACACAAAGTGGGTTTTAGAGCTGTTACAAAATCCTTCCTGCCGTACAGGAAGCTTTGCCAACCGGTGGATGCTGTCTTGCTGTTTTGCGGCCATCGGCCGTGTTATAAGAATCAATACGTCAAGCTTCAAAACAAAAACTTATAGCTCACTTTAGCATTGTATCTAAAGTCTCTGAAATGCGTGGAAATATTCCTCATCGCTTCATGTAAGGAAAGAAAGGATGTTTCACTTTAATTCTTTAACGAAAGGGCAATCAGATAACTGCAGGAGGAAATAACAAATAAGGTAGCACGTAAATTTCAAAAGTCGAATGCTACTTATTTCTTTGATATAGTCGAAGTCATTTATTAGTCCTTTTTATGGCTTATCCACATAAGAACCAATGTAAAAGTTGCACATCGTTTGTGAAATGTATTTATAGCCTTCTTTTTTTAGATCAATGTAGAAAATTATGTATATTTTATTTTATTAAAACCGTTATCTGTAAAAGCCGAACGGTTCATCTAGTTAACCACAGAAATTTTCATACAAGAGTTCTAACACAAAATTACGTATTGTTAAACTTTCAGAAATGCAACGGGAACATGAGAAACTCTGTTCAGCATACAAGTTCTATTTCAACGATACAGAGATATAAATTGTGATGCCTATGCTTGTTTTATAGATTATCAGAAAGCCATTAACGGGGTAAAGCATCAGAAAATAACAGATTTTTTTTAAAAAAAGTATTGGCATAGATGACAAAGACGTGAGAGTTATTGTTAACCTGTGCTGGAACCAGTCTGCTCATGTGAGACTGAAGGGAGAAAAACGGATGAAGTAAAAATTCTTTGTGGTGTAAGACAAGGTTGTCTCCTTTCCCCTTTATTATTTAACATCTATTCAGAGTATATCTTTAGGGAGGCGTTGAGCGATGTGGAGATGGGAGTGATTTTGAATGGAAACTGGATAAACAACATTCGCTACGCAGATGACATATCATTTTTGCAGAGAGTCAAGAAAGTTTACAATATCATATAGATAGAGTATCACAAAGCAGCCACGAATATGGACTTGACATTAATATAAACAAGACAAAAGTAGTGGTCATTGGCAAAAACAACAATTCCCAATGCCACATTATGATTAACCAGAAGACCATTGAATGTGTGTCAAGGTATACGTATCTTGGCATCACAGTAAATAGCCAATTGGATCCATCTGATTGAAGTAAAGTCACGTATTGGTAAAGCCAGGGCTACTTTCAATAAAATGAATAACCTTTTCAAAAGCCGTAATTTATTAATTAACACGAAGATGGGACTCCTGCGCTGCTATTTGTTCTCTGTCCTCCTGTATGGCGTTGAAACGTGGACATTAACGGAAACTATAAGTAAACGGTTAGAAACTTTTGAAATGTGGCTGTATCAAAGAATGTTGAGAATACCATGGACAGCCCACACCACAAATGCTGAAGTGCTCCGCAAAATGAAAAAAGATATGGAAATATTGACCACCGTAAAAACATGAAACATTAAACAATAGCCGTTATGAACTCCTACAGTCTGTTCTCCACGGGAACATGCCAGGAAAGAGAAGTGCTGGTAGAAGAAGTACTTTCTCTTTAAAAAATCTGAGAACATGGACCTCCAAGACAGCTACGGAGCTAATCCGAGCATCAACCAACAGAGACAAGACAGCCAAGATGGTTGCCGACACTTGGAACGGATAGGGACCAGAAAAAGAAGAAGAAACTATGAGGGTACTATTGTCAAGTTGTTGAAAAGCAGTACGGAAATTACTTGGCGACGGTATTCGTTAGGGTTATGGTATGACGAATCATTGTAAGAGACTTAAAAAAAAAATTGTGTTCGATCTATAGACATGGATTTTATATATATTTTAATAAAAATGTGTCAGTCTGTATGCTTTTCGATGAACAGGATAAGCACAAAATCTGCTTGTCTCATTTTTA
Source organism: Vandiemenella viatica (assembly GCA_031002005.1). NCBI lineage: Eukaryota > Metazoa > Arthropoda > Insecta > Orthoptera > Morabidae > Vandiemenella > Vandiemenella viatica. Next base: position 303,026,589 of record JARYHS010008074.1, read on the forward strand.
AGGTGTTGCCAAGCTGTTGAAAGTCACACTAACAGCACATAGCAACGAATGAAGCTGCCATTTTAGTGGGTTGGTGAAGCTCCAGCAGAATTACTCTCAGCTTTTTCTGATAGCTACAGAAATTGATACAGAGAAGCCGTTCAAAGCATAGCCATCATTAATAACACTGAGCCTTCAGAACGCTCACACACAAGCAACTGATCCGATTTGGATGGGATTTAGATTAATGTACAACCTACGCTCCTGTATGCAAAATAAGATACTTTACGTTTAGATCTGAGTCCGAAAAAATGAGAAGTTTAGGATAATGTTTCGTTGAATGCGTGTCATGCAAAAACTGCCTGTGGGATTTTCGTGTGGTTTCTATTTATGTGTATCCTACATCCCGCGTCTAAATTACTGTATATTTCATTTTTTTTTGTGATATCGTAAATCTGTTAATAAGTTGTCCGTGAATGTGATTGACGAAAAAATTACTGGTCAGTTTGATTGGGATATGATTAATGAACAGCTAGTGGTTCAGCGGGTAAAATAGTTTCATTTTGATGATGAGTGAAAGAATTAGTAATGATTAAAAGGTATTATAGTCAAAATGGTTATCGTGATTTCATCGTTCCAGCGATATCACATACTTCAAAACAATGAAATTACAGTTTTTCGTGTAGACTGTTCATGCAAAAAAAAAAAAAAAAATATGTTCAGTGACCTTCAAGGGACTGCGGATAATGTATTTCTAGACCGCTTTGGTTCAAGAGAGTACTGTGTACAAGAAAAGTCCACGTGAATGAAGTTGCGGCATTTGCTAGTTCTTAAAGTATGGGTATAATTATCCACAAGGTTTTTTTTTTTTTTTTTTTTTTTTTTTTTTTTGTTTGTAGCGTAGGAACGAAAGATTTACAGCAAAACTGTCGCCGTACGTAAGTGACAACAGACGAGCGAGAGTATGGCCCTATGACCTGTGACAGTTAGTTACGGCCGAAACATGTCTGTTTCCTGGGCGGTCTTACGCGGAGGAAAAAGTGGAGTGAGTAGCTCTACCGTTCGTGACAAATAGGACGCGTGCCTGGCGAATGCATATCTCGCGTTACAAACAGATAATATGGGATTCACAGAATCATAGACCTTTCCACATAACAGCGGACATTCGGAACGAGCGAAGATAACGCAATGCCTACTGGAGGGGATTCTAAGCGTCTAATCAGGTGTACAGAGAAATTGCGAGAGTGTGAACTGAATTGTTTAGCAAATCAGAAATTAGTTAATGTAACAGCTAATGTTTATTTACATTCCCCGGCCAACCAAATCGGTTGAGATGGAAGACAAAACGCTGGCTAGCAGAACGATATCTCAGGGTGGAAGACGAATGCCAAGTCCGGCCAAGTCCGTCATTAAATTTCAGGAGCTTATTTGTACCGAATGACCTTCTTCTCAAGACCAATCAACGACCTTGGGGGAGCAATTCCCTTTGATTAGAGTGCATGCATTTAAGTATATTTCAAGAGTTACCGAAACTTTAAACAATATTTGTCTTACTACGTCATTTCATACGATATGTGTGCAAACTTATTGTAATACTGTATATTTTGTAATACTGCCCGAAGTGTCTATTTGTTAATATTATTCATACTTGGTAGTTGGTATTCAAAGTGCCGTTCTTGATTTGAGGAATTATCTTGTTGTCATAGTTTCCTATTCCAAGTAAAATGCTTTCGTTTCTTGCCGATGTTTATGAATAAGAGACTAATTGGTTATTTATCCCACTTAAATGTTTAACAATTTCATAGGACCCATTTTATTTCGTTTTTTATTAGATTCATATTTCATTAATTCAAATAATTAAAATCAACCATGACTGAGCAGCAGTCAGCCCCATTGCAGAGCACATATAAACGTTACATTGTGGAACCTCAGAAACCAGTTTTACGAGTAAAAGGTTTTATTCCTAAACTGGATTGTTACATAGTCACATGAAGGGTTTATACGCTCTTTTAGCAAAGGAATTTGGCTACAAGTTCTAGACGTATTCATTGAAAAGGAGACTTAGCAATAACTTATAAGTTTTGTGGTACATTTCGAAGTTGAGCGCAGCTCAAAATTTGTAATGTTTGAATATCCTTCCAATGTATGAGTAAAAACTGCAAGAACCGTGAATCTGAACTTCCAGTAGCAAAATTAAATCCGTGGAATTAAGCTATTTGTATTTTAAAATTGAGTTTCCTAGTATTTTGTTTTCATTTTTCTTAGAAACTTTAACTAAAAAGATATTTTAATCACTTAAGAACTGCCACTTGTACTTGATCTTGTATCAATGTCAGATCTTGTTCGTAAGCTGCTGTAGTCAGTTCAGAGTTAACCATTTTATGTATCTTTGAGAGTTCTGGAACACGTCAAGTCCATTAATTAACGTGTTTGAATTTCTGAGTCGTTCCACCCGCCTTTTGCCTGCGTTTAATTAGGCAGTTGATTTCATTAGCTGTCACTTTCCAAAACCCGCGCTCTGAGGTACAGCTTTGAGTGGTGTGGAATGAGATGAGTCTCAAGTAATAAGATACTTTTCATTTAAAGTTAGCCAGTACCCATTGCTATAATAACAACTAATAATTAAAAGATGTAGTTGATGCGTGGAAATGCTAATCGTGCTAAGCCGTTTCCTACTTTCAGTGTTACTTTATGATTCGATCCTCATAAGACATTTGTAATTTTAGCTTGTGTGAAAACACATACAAGTCTTATTGATAAGCTTGGTTTAGTATTCAATTGTTTCATAAAACGATAGTTTCGTCACAACACTGTTAAGATTAGCTTCATGCCGAAACAAATTGTTATGCAGACGAGCTGTAAACCTCATTCACATAATTCAAGCTGCCAGATTATGACAGCTTGTGACGAAACTCCAGTCGAAATTCCCCATCAGGTTATTATTATTTTTCTCCCAGTAGATAAAATTGATGGATGCTAACTTAAAAGATGTGCAGATTTTATGTAACATCGTAGCCGTTGCTTCTTTTACCAGTGTTCCTATCTCAAGTGACTCATTTAACATATACTTCATTTAGAAGCTTTTTGTGTGTGGCCGTGAGGATGGTATAAACTGTTTCTCAGTTAAACCTTTGCATGAAATATCTAGGCGATACGACACTCTTCCACCGAGAAGGCCCATTGTCGGCAGCACTCAAGTGAAATTTCTTCAAGGACTGTTAACAACTCGCTCCACATTCAGCCAGCCCACGTCACTCATCAGACTAGCACTAGTTCAGCTTGCCTCGACACAGCCGGACTGAGTGTGCGCTCCACTTATCATTATGGCGTGAGCTGTGATATAGTCATCACTGAATGACACTAGATTTCACATTGATACATTATAAGAAGGCGGAGTTACCAGTAAACGAAACTGTCTGTTCACGTTTTCTTTCATCTCATGTCTCAAATGCTAATTGAACCAATTATTACATCATAAGAAGGCAACACAGATTTCATTCATATCATAATATGTCGAAATGAATGATTCATACTTAAATATATTGCTTAAATGTATTGTTTTTCATCTTTAGGGTGAAACAAATGAATTGCGGTAGCCAATTTTTTCAATATCAAATAATAATTAATCATTGATCGGTTTGTTTTAATTGCCATACAGAAAGTGATAATTACCATTTGCCACTGAGTCATAGAACCCGTAAGTATGCCAGCGGAACCTTCGTTAAAGTGTGACATCATAAACTCTTTTTTTTTTTTACTTATGGCTTTACGCCTCGTCGACGTCGACGTCGAGGTCATTAGAGGCGGGAAAGGGCTGGGGACAACGAAGGGGAGGGAATTCGTCGATTACCTTTTAAAGGAAGCATTACAGCATTCACCTGGACTGATTTGGGGAAACCATGGAAAACCCAAATCTAGATGCCCGGACGGGGATTCGAACCGCCGTCTTCCCGAATACGAGGCCAGAGCGTTAACCGCTCACCCACCATGCTAGGTGACATCATAACTGTTACCGTTTTTCATGAACCCTCGAATTCTCTTTTATATGTTGAAAAATTTACTTTCTGTATAAAATTGTTAAAGATTGATGATGAGTTAACACACCAAAAATAGTTGATAGTTTACAGCAGATATTAAATATCTAATAATATTTGGAGAACTTGTTCATTTTTATCCAACATAAGATACCTCTTTTTTTTACAAAAACAAGCAATTATCTTACACGCTAGAACACTAGAACTAACAATAAAATTTATTATTTATTTGCAAAAGTGTAATTAATTTCTGTTTCCTTTTCGGTGAGGAATGTATTACAGTATTAGTGATTTATACTAACACTAAGTTGCTTATTAGACTTCTGAGAATTTTTTTGATTCTAGGTTTTTTATATTTATCAAATAAGAGCCCATTTGTGCTTATAAATAGCGAACGAAAAATTAATGGGTACAGTGATAATACTGTTATCAGCAACAACCAAAACTTGTGTGTTACCTTGACAGCAGTTGTTATTAATAATAAACCAGCAGGGCTTCCTCATACATCCTAAATGTCAAAATTACACATTGTGGTAGTCATCCTTGCCTTATTAATGCACAAACAGAGGAAGAAAGTGAGTTATCCGTTATCACTATAACTTTAACAAGACGAGACTTATATTTGATGAACAGATTTTTTAATGTAGACTTCCAGAGCTTGAGTCCTAATGTTGACTGTAGTAGCTTCGTTTTGGTTCAACTTAATTGAACACATATGCCTTAATATCAGATCCACGTTGGAAGTAAAGCTGCCTATCAACAACGTGGCTATTATCTACCGAAGTACACTACTTTTGCTGTGATTTTTACAGTTGACGTTTTACCTACATTGATTGGACATTTGACATGGGAAAATGTTTCATTGTTCATTATTCCCATCAGAGAAGGTGTTAGCAAAAGAAACACATAAACAAAAAAATAAAAAATATCGTATTTAATAAAGCATGTGCATGAATATTTCCCTACCATTTATAAAATGAATGAGGGTCCGATCACTTGAAATGGAGAAGCTTTATGCATTTACAAAAATATATACATGGTCTTACAAAAAGACACTATACGCCCTTCTCTCACTATCGAATATTTGTGCAACTAACATAATTAACGAAACAATTACAATCAAGTTGTGAAAGAGTTGAATAATAATAGAATAGTGTGAAAGAATGAGCAAATATAAATAAACCTGTACTACTTTTCAGAAAACCCCTCTAATTGTTTTCATTCGTAACTGTAATATTCACTGGTGCGCATGGCGCAACATGCCTCTTAGCCTTGGGTTAAACAATAGTTCTATAACGTAATCAGAGTCCGGTAGCCTTCCTGGATTTGTTTCCGCACTGCAGACCCACGCCTGTGAAACTGCTTTCCGGCTGGAACTCATCATTTGGGGAGCAATGTCGTAATTTTGGCACGGATACGGTTTTCCTTCGCTAATGAGATCTTCGAATTATTAAGTTACGACCGAAGTGCCACTGAGTCTCTTTTAGTATTCCGACGATAAGGCGACGACGTGGGGCAGTAAATTCGTTTAGCCTGTCACATCTGCATGTCTGCAGAACTCCCGCGCCAAGTCGCCTGTTTTTTAATCACGGTTCCTCGTTGGAAGAAATTAATCTGAAGATACTGGCCTTACGTTTTACGAGCCGTCTGATGAATACTAAACTGAATGTTGTTACAGAGTTCGCTAAATTAAATTTCTTAGTTCCTTCATCCTGATCAGAGCTGTGAAATGATTTCAGAGTCTTTCTTCTTTCTAGCATTTCTTTATTTCTCTCCCAGGTAATGAAAGTAAATGAAGATTGTTTTAAAGATATTGGTTTATTTTAAGATATAAAAGACAGCCGTCAATAAAATTAATATTACTGGTACCAAAGGAATTTGAATGACAGGAGACTGCATGGATATGATCGGATTTACGTAGTTAACTTCATAAACATATCTAAATGCTTATCTTTATTTTATTAATAACAGCACCAAAAGATTCCACAGATGATTTTCTGTGACGCCTGAAGGTTAAGATTCAATAAATTTCAAATAAAATTTGACACATCACAGGGCTGACACAACAGTTAATAATAACCAACGGTTCTTGATGCTCTATACAAATTCTTAATAACAGGCTAGTACAATATCTAGTTACCCCTTATATTCAATGAAAAGTGAACCTACTATTTGTTAAACTTCCCGATCTTAATCCTTGTTTTTAATATATGACTTTTTCACCCTCTCTATTATTTCGTTTCTCATCCACAAAACAAACAACACACTAGACTGTAAATGCATACAGTCATAAACACATTCAGTGACAGCTATTAACAACGGCAACTGATAAACGACAATAACTGAATTAGTGATTTTTGAAATGGCGTATGTGACCAAATGTAAACTTTTAAAAAGTTAACAATTAACCAATCCAGAAGACTTATTAGAAGCTTTTGTTTATCTTTATATGATATTTTAATTTGGAATATGTTAGCTTAAGATTTTCCAATATGCCTTTTCACGAAACTGATAGCTCTATCCTCAAGGAACAAAAAAGCCAGAAAAGAAATGTGAAAAAATGTTGATTACATCCTTTAAAAAATCGCCGATTCGATTAACCCAGGAAGTTATTACAAACGGGGTTAAATCCTCAATGGTAACCATTTACTGCTGCTCTCCACACATCGTTTATTTTAAGGGAGGGAAGTGCGTCTCGTCATCTCGCTTTGTATGAGGTCAGAGTAATTATGTCTGTCAAACTAATGTTTGAGATGGAAACTGCATTTATATGATCACTGGAAACATCCTACGACACTGATTTTGAGGGTCAGCACTGAGTAAAGCAGATCGTTCGTGGACCATAAAAAATTACTAAATTATTACAAAACCACGAAAATGTTGTAAACTGCAACTGTCTTCTCCATAAGAATGTTATTCTGTTTTGAGTATTTGGGCTGTTTAAATAGATTAATACATGCGTAATGGATCTAACTTTTACCCAAAGTATATATTTCTTCGGAGTGTTGAGGAAATTAGTAACAGCACTGGAAAGCGAATAATCTGGAATATTCTACCCATGATGATGAAAATTCAGATGAGAACCCTCTTTAGACTCACCTACTTATAATGTATGATACCACATTCCCCTAAATGAAGGAACGTCTCTACTAGAAAATGATAACCAGATTTCACGGGACGGAACAGAAGAAGGTATTAAAAAGGCAACAGTATGGTTGTTGTTGTTCCAGCAAGTACAGTAAAATTAAATAGGTAAATTAAAGAAGACAAAAAGCTATTCATTTATCACAACGTTTTCTGAATCTTTCACTGTGTTTCAACATAATCTCCGCTATTATTGAGTTAATTACCGAAGCACGGCACAAGAATTTGTATATACCATGAACCATTCTTAACCTCAATCTGGCAACTGATAATCGTTGTCACAATGCTGGCCACCGGGATACTACTTCATGTTTAGCAAGAGGTAGACACTGATCGTAGCCAGGTCAAGAGTATAGCGGTTAGACCTAAATTTTACCATCTAAATGATTTAGTTTGGTTTTGTTTAACAGCTACACAGTGTAACCCAGACGTATCGGAAAAACAGAAAAAAGTTTGAAGAAAACTTCCAGTGACATTTGTTTTGGATGACACACTTTCACTGTACACTGTTAATTTCTCAAAACCGCATATTACTTGCGTCTCAAAACACCTAAATATCCCGATCGAAATTATTTATTTGGGTTACACGGTGTAACCCAAAGTATCGTAAAACTGTATTTATGTGAAATTTTTAAGAAAACTACACGCCGCTTGTTTTGGATGACACTATTTCACTTTATACTTTCAGTTATGTCTATGAGCTTACTTGCGTTTAAAAATCAGTTGAGAATTTTACAATTGACGGCTCACTGTATTGAGTTTAAGATTTATCTCCTCTGTTTGGCGATCCTGAATGAACGATGGATGCCTGTTGTTACAGTAAATAAAGGAATGTTCTGTGCATGGTCAACATGACACCTGTCTGCATGCAATAGCCATATGATCATGCGGAATTCTGATTCCCAGCCATCATACATATTATTTTTAAAAGTTTTTTGTGACTAGTAATTTTTTTCGGATTAGTACTTAACCAAAATTGATAAATCTGATACCATTTTACAGATTAATTAAGAAAGGTACTTTCCGAAATTAAACCAGTACAAGGAAAAATTGCGAACACTCAAGGTCACGGGTATGCGACATTTCAGAATCAAACCGCTAGGCTTCTCTGGCGTCGATAAGGAGTGATTTCATTACCGGTAGATAGCAGCACCACATAACATCGAGATATTGATAAGAATGTCTGTGTTTTCTAGAATAAGGCGTTTTTTTGGGTATATTTGTTTGTTATAGGGAAACATTTCATAAAAAGGTTACTGATAATCATATTTTCACACCTTATATTATGTACAAAGAGATTTTCTAACGTAAATATATCGTAATTTAAATTTTTAATATAAATATTTTAATGTCTTTTGAATATGTGTTTTAATGTAAACAAAAACTTTTTGTGTTGTAAATTACCACGAATTTTTGTCATACGCATGCCATGTCCAAATGTGATGACTAAGTGTTTCATAAGACATTGTAAGTGTTGTGTACGCACATATTTCAGTTGAAAACAAAACAATTGCTACAATTTTTCTTTAATCCTACCAAAAACTACCAACCTTGCTATTCATCGTATATGATTCGCAAAGTTTTCGTACGAACAACGAGCAAGTGCTCATATAATTGACGTAAAGATACATTTAAAATATCAGGATATAAGTTTCCACCCTTACAGTTAGCATCAGTTCACTTTTATGATATATTAATGCTTTTAGGGTTAATATGCTCGCTGCCATTTGATATCACAAGACAAAATAACCTGTAATCTAAAGGCGATTTGGCATCTGAGGAGTGAGATCAACTGTGCCACCATTAGGTTGTCTAGGTAATAACTACTGCCAGGATTTCGGAATTTAAATTGGAAATTTAGATTTAAAGCACTAGGTTTAATTAGGGAGCCATGCGAAAATTTTGCGTATGATGTAGGGTTTAATGTTCAACGGGATTGGTGGTTTGTAGCGGGGTAAAAGAAGAAACGACTCATTTGAAGTAATTACGTGTATGTCAACTGTAAATGGTTCGTAGCAAAATACTAACAACGTCTTACGCTACAATTAGAAATTATGAAATATTCTCCTGAAAGAAACAAAAAATTTCCTAAAAACTCCTTAATTTAGAAAACAAATAGTTTATGCACAGCTCTGTGATATATGGTGCTGATATTTAGCGGTAATGCGATCATTCCTTATCGACGCTAATGAAGCCTCGTAGAATCTTAACTCTGAACATCCACATGCCCGGGACCTCGATTGTAAATATTTTTTATTTCCATTTACTGGTTGAATTTCGAAAAATCTCTTTCTTAATTCATAACTAAACTAAAGCGGGAAAATTAATTTTTAAATTGATACATCATTTATTGAATTTGGTTAATTATGATGATTAAAGGTGACTCATCACAGAAATACGTTTTAGAAATAATATAAACGATAATTCATTCATTGGACTAAAAACTATTTTTTGTACTATAAATGTGCTGGAAATCAATTCAGCGATCCGAACAGTATCCTGCGTGCCTGATACGTAATTCTCCTTTCTGAGCGACAAATTCCTGTGTCATCACACGTGCCGTAAGACTAGTGTGGCGGAAATCCTCTCGGAAGCCTCTGCCGACCTGTTTCTTGATTAACCTCTGCCGTCCGTCCATGCCGCGGTAATCCCGCCGCGCCTGATAAGCCGGCTGCCAGCTTGGCGCGGCGTCACGATAAGTCAGCCCGCAGCCAGGCGACCTCTGCCTGCCAGCCCGTCAACTCCCCGCGGGCGTGTTTCCGCCGAGCGGGCTAACGCGTGATTGATGAGCGCCGCTTTCTCGGTTATCGGAAGCGCCCGCCACACAGTCGAGTCGCGATAGCCGTTAAAACCCCGCCGTCACGGCCCGGTGCAGTGCGACCTGTTCCACACGTTCCACCGGGCTACCGTATACTGTTTGTTACTCTCCGAGATTACCGCTTATTAGATTATTATTACTATTACAACAACTGTAACAGTTCACTCCCCCAAATCTGCAAGACGCATTCAAATCCTTGTAGACAGTGGTGTATTCGGAGAGCAGCTAATCTTAAATTTTATCGGCATTGGCAATGTAACATAACTTCAGAGAGAACTTCAGTCTCTTGTAATCCTAATTATTAACACAGAAATAATAAAGGTTTCTATTAAAAAAAAAAAAAAAAAAAAAAAAAAAAAAAAAAAAAAAAACAACACACACACAAATAAGTTGATAATAGTCTAAGACATTATTTTAAACAGTAAGGTCCAAAACTTTATTAACTGTAAGTTACGGAAGCTTTTTCAAATCAATATGGTTCCCTTTAAATTTATTCTCATTCACTCCCGTTCATCTACATATATTCTCGACATCATGTCAGCCTCTTTCACAACTTGACACATCACACTTAACTGAAACATCACTTCTCAATGCAAATCCATTTCACTGGCCCTGAAACTTACAAAAAATTTAATATTACAATCGCTTGGCTGAATCTTCTCTAAATCGGGAGTTTGTATGACCCTTCACACACTTTAAACAGTTCCACCCTTTTAAAACCAAAACATTGAATTTAATCTATGGGTCAGCACACAATTATTCTGAGCCTTTACTTAACCTTCTCAGGAACTTACGACTTTTAACCACCACTTTGCCATATCACTTAATCCCAGGAAACTTTGATCTGAATTCAATTAACAAACAACAAAACTAATAATGTTTCACTCCAGCTGAATGATTGCAGATTTTCTCTCTCCTCTCCTGGGGACGGAACATACGCTCCCACTTACATTCGGCGATGGACATCTCACCCACACTTATAACATGCACTCCCGCCCGACGCCTCGATAAGGTTCCGTTCTTCCATCGATGGTGCAACTTTTATCCCTCAAAGCATTGCGCCACACTCCGAAACGGCCCAATATGGCAGAAACCCTCAAATAAAGCCCTAAATAAACCATCGTAATGTTACACGCTGTCAATTATTAACAGCGTACGTATGAATATTACGGGAGAGTAAGCAAAATATCGTCTCAGGACTCCGTAACAATCAAAAAATGTCCACACCTATGCAGCTATAATGCACAGTCTTTTGATAGAATTCAACGTACTTCATTTTGTTTGGCAGCTCTACTGCACACATTAGATACGGGTGCTTCCAGTATTATTAGCACAATTAAAAATACTTGAGCTACACTAGTCGCAGAATGCAGTCTTTAACTGATGTGTGGAATATACACGAGAACAAAAAAAAAAAAAAAAAGGGGGGTAGAACATGCTAATGTCATGTAGAAGTCGTTTCTCTTTCGGTATCGAGATTTGGCGCCTATAAGCATTGAGACAAAAAATAATAATATTTTATTCAATATTCTATTGAGATTGTTTTTTTGTTTATTACTGATGCTGATGTTCTTAATTACTGAAATATCGTTCACCAAACATCCGTTATGAAAGAGCTGCGTACACAGGTAAATTGTAGCATTGGATGGCATATCTTCTGAGAATTATGTCTTTTTTCTTATGTTCTTACGACTCATCAACGTATAGGTCATTTACAGGCGGGAAGAAATGACGAAAAAGAACGGAAAGGAATTCAGGCATGGCTTTTTGAAGGAACCGCCCCGGCATTCACCTGGAGTGACTAGACGAGTCAGTGGAAAACCCTAATCTGGATGACCGGACGGGAATTTAAACCCGTGCTCTCCCAAAAGTGAAGCAAAAGCGTTATTGCTCACCCAGTTTCCAAAATTTATTATGCCTAAAAATATGGAAGTATGTGGCAACTCTACACTGCCCCGTCTGCCACTGGTTCTGACCTTTGACGACATGTGTGTCTAAATGACTGAGTAAAATTTCAACTGACATACATTGTAATCATCCTAGGGCAGAAAACTTTGAGAGATAGCAAAGTGAGAGTAAGAGGTTCACAACAATAATAAGTTTAACTGACAATTCATATCATTAAGCTATTGTTGACTCGAAAATATCTGATGGTATAACTGTGAAGGCATTTTGTAAAAATTTATGCATACAGGATTCGCTCGCTACAAAACAGCAAACACTATCCTTATCAATGTGATTAGTATAGAATGGTAAGTGCAATCAACAAAAATCAAGTGGGTCACTTCCACAAAATAATTACGATACACAACGAAGTTCGACTCTCTCTGAAGAAGAGCTTTATTCTTGCCAGTGGGGTCAGGAAGGTGGAAGAGATTCACTTCCAAATCATATATAAAAGAGAAACTAGGGAGGTTCAAACTCAATCGGTTATATTTAAGAATCATGCCTAATCCCCCTTTTTAGAGTGGAAACTCTATATAAACATTTTTTTTTTTATTTCTCTATGCTTCACCGAAGTATTGTTATTGTTGAAGTGCTGGTTATTAAATTCCGAGAAACCGTTGGGATCAACGGGTTAGTGATGCAGCGCAGAATAGGAATCTGGTGGTATCTGACGCTAACGCCTAGTTTCTAGTGCAGATTACGTGGCGCGTGACTGCTTTCGTCGCGTTAATCCTGGCTTTCCCGCGCATTTGCAATTAAATGCTGTGTGCTAGAGGATACAGCGTAATCAATAAATCCATCACTAATTACTCTGCTCGTAGTAGCTTAGGCGTGACATTAGCATAGAGAATGGGAGATAGTGGCAAGTTTTCGTCTCTGAATACTATTACTGTAACATTGCGTGTCCAGGTCATGTTACTGTTAAGCTCAATCCGATTGTATCTGTTGAATAATTGACCATGTAAATTGTTCTAATATTAATTTTGGTGTAAGTTGTACTGTAACTTTTAAAATAGATTTCTTTGTAATTGGCGTAGGTGTTATGTTAATTTCATATCATTCTGTATAAAACTCTTTACATTTAAAATATTAATAGCACAAAAATAACAGAAATTCAAAGCTTAGTATGAACTGATCATAGATGAAACGAAACATATGGACGAGTGGGGCTGGAATCGTGATGGAACACTTTCTGTGTTGAGTTATTAAATCATAGTGGAGGCAGCAACGTATGAAATTTTTCTCTCTTTTCCGTGGATTCGACATCCTGTTAACGGTTGATTTCTTGAAACCGGTTTTTGTTGGTCCGGGAACTATCTCTACGTTACTAAACAGCTATAATGGAATAAATACTACTGCCAAATTTTGAGGAAGTAAAAAGAAAAAATTACTTGTAAGATCTAAACAAAACAGAGAAACATTCATAATAAAAATTAAAATCTGCAAATCCAGTAATTCGTTCGACAAACTAGGCCAAATTTGAATTACCGTATTAGTGCGAATATGTTTCGTAGACTCAAAACTTTAACAATTTTGCAGCGTTCAACAATGGAAACATGAATAAAACGGAATTATATGAATTCGTCGGCTTCTAAACTAATACTAATGGAGAGTTAACGCGAGAAGATGAAATGTAATCACCTGGAATCACCCGTGAAGAATATGTTCTCAACTCCACCACCAACTTGAATAATGATTTTCACCTGTTTTTAGCCGCTACTGGTTCATTATACAAAGAGAGGTTTAACAGTAAACAGTGCTAAGTACACAAAAATACACTGTGACAAGCTTTACTAAACAATTCGCCGCGGCCAGCATAAATTTGTAAAAGTACCCATAATATTAATACCCTACAGAAGACACACTTTGAGGTATTACTCGTGGAACATACTCCGTTAATTGTTATTTGTTTGGTTCATGGCTCGATTAGTTCGAGGTAATTAGAGTGTGGAGAAGACTAGGAGCAAGGAATTAGAAAAAAGATTTTTAAAAGAACATTTTTGACATTTCCTTGGAGTTATTTCTAAAAAAAAAAATCACCCATCCGGCCTGACCCACTCAGAAATGCTTTAAGAAGTACTGAATGTGATTCTTGTTTTTCAGCCAGAATTTATTTTCTAATGAGACCTCAAAGAAGATTGTACAATGATAAAACAAGTGTGTAAAAACACTGGTGATGTGCTAGAAAATACCCGATCACTATTGATGCTGTTACAAATTTTGTAATGCTATTGCGGACAATTACTGATTCACACTCACATAATGAGCAGATAGTTTATAATTTCTAGGCATGATTTATGACTTCATTAAATTACCGTGTATTGAACACTATAGCTTAGGATTTATGTTTTTGTCGTTTATTGCTCAACTGTATTCCAAATTCCATTTCAGCTTTCATATACTCTATGCCACTGTAATAAGTTTTGAGTCCAATGGAGAATTAGAAAACAGCTAACCTAAATAAATATTGATGCTATATTTACCGTAGATAAGTATTTTTTTTCGTTATATATGTATATTAGTTTTAACTGAATACAGATAATCACACACAATGGTCCCAATTCAGTAATACTGTGTATCTGGCCTTGGGATTAATAACTGTTCGTGATCATCCACAATCATGCAAATAAAAGTTTAAGCTGCGATAAAAAGTCTGCATGGTTTCCTTGATAACAACTGATTTGCGTGGTTAGTACACTACGCTTTTCTTAACATCTGTAATTTAATCTTTTAATGATTTCTGAAAGGAATTGTAATATTTTAAGATTAGCCACCATTTTATTTAAATTATAGGATGATGAAAATGAATTATATCCATATTTTTGGATATAATCTTATAGAAATTGTTTACATATAAAAATATATATGCTTTCAATATTTGTAACACACATAAAAAAATAGAATCCGAAATTATTAATGTAAAGAGAAAAATGTATTAAAAAACAATGTCTACTAAATGAATGTCTATTATTTAAAACAGTAAGTTATTTCTTTCGAATGTTAATAAAAAATAAATGAATTATTATTTCTCTACTTTATATTTAAGTTATATATAATCCTTTACTCATTTCAGCGTTACTTAGCATTTAAAGTTATATTATTGAGTAATTTAACATAGGAAAATTCTCATTTGATTACTATGAGTTTACTTCTGTACTTATATACTGTGCACAGATAAAACATTTAATCTCATAACTATAAACCTAATTAAATTCGAATGTTGAATTACTAAGTGGAAATTCTGTAGTAGAGACTTATCACAGTTAAAATTAAATTACATTCGTGTTGCCTTTCACATTTCTTATCAAATGTTTAAATATTACTATTTGTTCAGGTTACTGTAAAAATTAATAAAGCGAGTACATACTGAACGGGCAGTAGAAAAAGCTACAGGCCAACCCGTTAAAAAAATACCGCTCTTTACGTGAAACGAGCAAACTGCATGTTAAAAGTATGTTGTTAATAACAAGACAAACGACCTTTGTTTTCAATACAGAGAAGAGCGAATGAAAAGAGTGCGGATGTGCAAGTACTGAGGAGCACATCAAAGGGAATAATGGAGAAGAGAACGTAAACATGCCTGTTTACTCGCCGTGTTGTAAAAATACGACAAAGAATTCCGAGAAAACTTAACTTCCACTCGTCCGTGCACAGTCAACCACAGGGAACTGAGCGTTCAAAGGCAGCCTTTTCAAATTATTTTTTTATTATTTAAAACATACAAGCGTGGCCTGCAGTTAAAAACGACAAACTGTTTTCAGCGTCACTGCATTATGTATTCTCAGGGTATCAACTGTTCAAACCCAGGACAGAAAGTAAAGTAAAGTATAAACGGAATTTAACATTGCTTTCATAGTCGGACTCACGATGACCGTTAATTCACTGTTGTTTAAGGTGGTATTAATTTTCATGATTTATTTGTCATTTAGTATTTTCCACTAAGTTCTTGGCTCAACAACAATCATCTTGTCTTATTATTCAAAAAGAGAAACAAATACCATTAAATTAAGACTGATGATGAACATATATCAACTCACTGATATGACATTTATCTGCAGTTTAACAGAACTCTTACTACATAATAGCACGCGGAATATAGTCTTCCTGGGTTTGCAGCTGGTGTCACAAAAAACTTTTCGACAACGTTTTCTGTTCTCTTCATTCGGTATCTGCTTACGAGAAATCCAGAAGTACAGAGTACTTATTTTTCGTAAGGTGGTACCTGACACAAACAACACAGAACGTTGAAGAAACGTTTACATATAATAGTATAAGTTCGTTATCACGCTGATGAAACTGTGATTATTTCGGTGCACACCATCAGGTCCCCTGACATAGAAATTATTAGTTTCGTCGCATAAAAACTAGGTAGTGGCAATAAATTGCTAGAAAGTGCGGTATTAGAACCTTTTTTTTTACTGATGAAAGTGTGAAGGACCTTAATGTTACATACCGATCTTAAAAAATCGCTATTCTGCATACAATACTAGGAGTAAAATCTTAAGTCGCTGGCAGCTCTTACCGGTGGTGGGCTGCCGTGTGCTGAGCACTGCAGTGCGACGCCAGTGGAGTTGGAGAAGTCTGCCCTGTGAGGCGGCTCCTGCAGGAACACGGGGCCCTGCAGCTGGCTCGAGGACTGAACCACCTGCGGCCAGCCTGAAAAAGTTGGTACCAGGTCGCACATTGGTTATGATCAGCGACGAATTTTGACATTCATCTAATGATGGTGACCTAGTATTTTTATATACACATACATCAATGGGTAAGAACTAATCTGTGAAGCCTTATCACCGAAAGTAAAGTTTCCTGCAGCGTATGTTACAGTAAATTATAGCTGTTTCTCAAACGACAGACAGATCTAAGGCACGATTATGAAGGTAATTTCTTTTTTTTTGAAGTGAAACATTTTTTTTTTTGGGTATGGTAGGGAAAATTTTGTTTTCATAACGTCACGGTTTACGCGTTAGATGCGCATACGAAGAACGTTAAGAGTGCTTGCGCACTTAACGATACTCTGATGCAAGCAGCAACGATAGTGGCCGCTGTCACTTCAGCTCATATTAAGCAGTGAGTATTGGCTACATAATTTTCAGTTAGTTCGCGTTACGTTTACTATGTATGTATATATAAGTGTAAATATTTGTTTTTCATGAGTATACCTAAACTGTATCAAAAATGTTAACTCTTAAATTGTTTTAATATTCTCGGAAAATAATGTGACTACGTCATACGGTACACTTACATTCTGAGTAGTCGCAATTATTACACACCGATACGCACACCAGTATTTTTAGTTGCTTTTATGTTTTTAAGTTGCTTTTTGTTTATCTATATTCGTTTCATTTGATTGCGAGAATAACTTGAACAAAGTTTATATTTGATGAACAAATACGATAACAAAGTAACGTTTGTTTACACGAATAAAAAAAAATACAGAAAAAATGCACAGAAAATCAGTAGACGTTTGATTTCTTGTGCGTTTACACGCTTACACAAACACCAAATTCATTTCCTGTTAGCTTCAATCACAGCCCGATCTTTGCATTTTCTTCGATTTACTGCAAAGTTTGAAAAATTTTCTTCAAAATAAAAATATTTAGCCCATAATAAATGTTATTAATGCATTTTGAAGGCTTAATTACTGGAAATTCATACATCACTTTTACTTGGAATATGTGGCACGAGTAGAATGGCACATGTAGGAAAAGGAAATCCAACCTTTAACGAATGGGGAGTGTACTCCAAATTTGCTGCTGGTGTTATTTGTGAGGAAGAAACTATTGATTAAATTCTAACTGATCATAGAATCAAACGTACCAAGTAAAATCCTTGACTCATAATCAAAGCGCAAAACTTTGTGACACCGAAAACTAAGATCCTATGCTTACAAATTTGCTTAGAACGACACTGTTTTCTCATATTATTTTAGAAGCAATTAATCTAGTTTACGATCAAGCATAAGAAGATTACATGGACATGGAAGAATTCACTTTCTAGACCATAAAGCGTACATGAACAGATTTATATTCGATTTCACTTAAGAAAACATTGCCCACCTTCAGTCTCACCATATCTCTTTCCACTGATTTACTCTATTTACTTTTCAATACTTTCACATATCGTTATAGTCGTTTTAAAGTCCAAACAATTATTTATGATAGAGATTAATGGAATTAGCACTAAAGGTTTTACAAAGATCTTGAACACGCTCCAAACCTGCGCTATGCATGGCTCGCCTCGCTTCAGTCATTACTCCTTCTTCTACTTCTGTTGTCAGGCTACTTGCCATTTATGGACGCTGAAAACTAAACACCATCAATTATATCCGATAACTGTAAAGAATGAACGTAGTGCAATTCAAGGTGTTCAGTAACTAAGTGGCTAGCTACATCTGAACACCTGATAAAACAATGGCATTACTGTTTTGTTACTACCTATTATTTGATATTAAATTTGTTGACCAAATATGTGGAATTAAGGCGAGAAATAGAAAAAGAATGGAATTGGTGCGCTTCAAGCTATCTCAGTCGAGACGGAATAGGATTGGAGACAGGGAATGATAAGGAATTCGGCCTTAGCCTTTTAAAGGAACCAGATCTGTATTCAGTTGGAGTGAATTCGAAAAACCGTGGAAAACCGATTCTGGTTGTCCGATGTTGATTAGATCCGGCGTCCTGTTCCACATTGCACCAGAACACGGATACAACAAGTAATGTAACGCTCTAGGCTGGACTGTGAATGGGCGGCCACGGAATGTGAAATCGTAATGCCAACCACTGAACTAAACTGGTCAACTGTAGTTAATATATTATTTGTTTGCGGTGGAAACATAGAATATGTTATGCAAACTTGTATTTTATTCTGAATTTTTCCTTATTTTTTAAAAGATTTGTTTTCGTACTATGGTTTGTTCTAAACCTTATCATCTGTTTGCAGCTAGCTGAAACACTTTTACTCGGACATTGGTGAGAAAATACATTTAAATACAGAAAAATGCTGGATGAAGAATAGAGTTCAAATTTCTTTAGAAGCTGAAGTTATTACCTTAGCAATCAGACTTTTATTCATCCGTATGAATCAATACATCGCATCTGAAATTGAAAAGTGTAAGCGGAGTGAAGGATAGAGAACAAGCTTACAGTATATCCTTGCACTTGTTTGCTACGATCCGATCTATAGGCTCGACGGGGAGGAGCGTGGACCGTCCAGACTTGGCCGGTCAGATCACGTGTGGGGACAGGTGGTCGGGTCCACTCAGCGAACGCGATCTGACTCGCCAATGCTGCAGTCCAACGACTCGAGTCCCTGCTTCGCTCGATAACGCAAATTGTGGCTGCCATGTGCCGAAACTTCACAAGTAATTTTAACAGCACAGTGAAAGCTGCGTGACATCCGATGTATCGACCGATCTCACGCCGTCGCATTTTAGCGACGCGACCTGAACTAAGCTCACTGTAGCCTAATGGGAGACATTTTTGAGGTTATGAACCATCAAAATCTTATCTGTAATTCTATTTTAAACTGCACAGCTAAAATACGAAATCAGGCTATTCTTTAGCTTTGTACACTTTTTTGAGGTATACCGTTAAGCCCTGTCAGAAAAATATTTTTCTTTGATTTAAATTTAATTCCGGTGGAGCGCATGTTCCGATGCCTAGTCCCCGTCTTGTGTTTGCCCTTTCTCATTTATTATTATTATCTTATATACTTTCATTGCAAACCACTCCCACCCTATAATTTTGTCATTTACGAGTTTTAATTATAAATTCCTCCATCCTTCTTGGTAAATTACTCATCATCTTCCGAGGTAATTAATTCCATTTCCTGACACTCTTAGCAACAAAAGGAAATTTTTCCACTCTCTTATGTATGAAATTCAGTCCCAGTTTGTGCTCATACTCATCTTTTTTCCTTCCATGCGCTATCCCTAATTCTTCGACCAGTATCATTCCATGCCTCATCATCAACATGCTCCTTGCAAACTAGCAGCACTTTGTTCACTCTTCTCCCGTCTTCCAGTGACTCCCAATCCGCCGCCTCTATCATATCAGTTACTGACTGGCTGCTGCAGTAACTTCCAGAAACAAACCTAGCTGCTCTTCTTGGTACGCTCTACAGCTCCGGTCCTGTATTTGCCATTCAAAATGTGGGTTCCAAACTACACTACCATACTCAAGTAATGGCCTAACCAAAGTTTTTAAACCAGTTACCTCATTTCTCTGGTAACTCCTCACGTCACCCATTCCAGCAAATGAAGGTTTTTGTAACCTTTCCAACCACATGTCCAATTGGTCCTGTCCAGTTAAGTTTATTATGAACTGGGCGTCTGGTAGAAGCTCATCTAATTTTCCTTACCCATACAAAATGTACTTTGGAATATCTTTTACATATTATATTGCAACATTCTTACTGTACACAATTAAATTATAAGCGTAGTCCTTCATGTTTCCATGCACCAGTCTTCTACTAAGGTGGCGTGTCTTTTTGAAACACACTGATTTGGTACATAAAGCAGCTGGTGCCTGTATTGCAGACTTTGGTTCGAAACTCCTAGTAAGTTTGTTGTGTGACAATGGCTTCCTCTGTTTGCGCTACTTCACACTTCTAACTGTTTAATTCATGCTCAAATCCTTAACCGTGCATGTAATCATTAGTTTTTGTGCCAGTTACCGATAGCTGTAAAATGTTATGTTAACTTGTCACATTTTCACAAATATACTTTACGAATATTTACTGACAGATGGTAAGACATGGCTTTTAATTAGGTCAGTATTTTCTTAGTAATGGCACCTTAGTGGTCCGTGAAAAATTATTTTCATAAACAATCTGAAATATCCTAAGTCAATATTTTTTTTGGAATTTTTCACCAATATCTAGAAGACTATTGGTTCCCTTTTTAAAGAAATTACTTAAGTGTATGAAGCTAGTCACACAGTGATACCTAGACCCCATTCGTAGTGCTTTCTCAGCCGCGAACTTCTAAATAGAATTATTGTAAAGTAAAGTGACTATGAGAAGTGCAAAAGTAATCAGTCGTGAATGTTACCTTCAAACACGGCGAAGTTATTAGAATTTTCAATACAGAAAAACGCCGAATTGTGTTGCGCCACTTGGCGTAGCATGCAGCTAACACGAGGGAAGAAATTTCCCTGGAGTCTGCCTTTGCTCGCAGGGAATACAGGAGGCAGCCGCTTTCAGGTCAAATGTATTTATTTGCTAATGTATCTGGCTGATTCTAAGTGTACTAACCTCGCTACTGATAGAACGGGATGATATTTCAAAAATAAAGAATACCATACACATAGTATTACTGGAGTTATTGTAAAGTACATAAATGATATGTTATTTTACATATTTTTCAAGTTTAATTGCAGTTATGCATAAGTATGTCTCGAAAACTACTATATTATATAAGTGGAAAGGCGCATCTCGTCTCCAGATATCATATTCGAATACCGGTCGGAGCTAAAATCTATACGGTCACTTAACCTAACCTGCATCTCTGATCAATTGTAATAAACGTTATGTGGCTCACATCGACCGCGGATCTGCAAGACCATTTGCGACGGAGATGGAATCCGCCGAA
Organism: Vandiemenella viatica; assembly: GCA_031002005.1. NCBI lineage: Eukaryota > Metazoa > Arthropoda > Insecta > Orthoptera > Morabidae > Vandiemenella > Vandiemenella viatica. The sequence goes on from JARYHS010008074.1 coordinate 303,048,097, forward strand.
TCTGGGAACTCTGCAGAACCGTTGTTAAGAAAACTCCCTGGCCAACAGTTCATACCAGAAACATTAAAAATCAAGCCGTTCATCAGCAGTAGCCCTTCATCAGTTTGTTGCAGGATATGTATGCCCAGTTTGGTACTCATTATCTCACACCAAGCAGGTGGATGTGGCACTCAATAACACCTGTGGGGCGGTGACAGGCTGCCTAAAGGTGGGCCTATTATTACACTGAAACCGACTTTTTTACCATGCCGAATACGGCTGATATCGGAAAAACAAACAAAAATATGCTACAATATGTATTCCGGTGGAAATGGTTACATTATGACTGACCTACTCGGCCGAAATCCACTAAACTCTGTCGACTTCTTTCTCCGACCAAATAATTTTATTTTATTCGGCCGAACGCGCATCATTTGTTCATTCATATTTAGCCATATCGCCGCGTCGGAATGAAATAGTTGAAATGTATTTTGCACTATAAACTCCTACTATGACTTGTTTTGATATTTCAGAAAATTATATAAATCATCTCCTAAAACATATTTTTTTTTATATCACACTTTCTCATATATTTTCGATTTCAGTTGACAACAGACCAGACTAAATTGGTGTTTTATATATGTAATTATCAAATTGAAAATAAACAAATAAAGCAAATGAACTGTATCCCTGGGGTCACAGCTATGGGTGCCATCCGTAATATAGTATAGAATATCCTTTTTTTTCATAGACATGTTTTATAATCTACGAAAGTAATAAGATCATTAAAATACTCTTTTTTAACTTGACTAATGCTATCACATCCATCTTTTATATACAAAAATGGTATTCAAACACATTATTAACAAAAACCCTGTTAAGTCTTTTACACACAATACTGGATTGAAAGGTTCTCGCATTTCTGAACGCAATTATAATAAAATGTCAATAAATTTACACTTTGACGTGTTTGTTTTGTTTAAGATTACTTTGGTTTCAGTAGATATTTTTCGTTAATAAAGTATGAGATCATTCTAATACTTTAAACACAGACAGCATTAACAAATCAAAACTTCGCCAGAGATCAATCTTAAAGCCCGTAAAAATTGAAACCGAGACCTGGATTTGAACCATGGACATTCCGTAACTCAATCACATACCGTAACCATCTGACACATCAGAGAAAATTTAGAAGTAATAAAAAATATGTTTTCAGAAATAATTAAATAAATGTACTCTTTTTGTGTACACTATAACTTATTTTTGCTATCTCAAAACACGTACTTACTTCCATTGTTCCATAAAAAAAATTAAAGTAATGTGGTGTTACCTTTGTTGCAGCATCTGATGGCTGACTAAAAGAAATTTTACAAATGTTTTAGAATGAAAAAATCTATCTTTTACGATCATCTGATGAACGTGGAAGTGAGGATGAAGAGAAAGATCACTTTTTTAAAGCAATCGATACACGAAAACAAAAATCGTTCGTGAAGGACTGGAATTAAAACGGTTATTACAAAAAGAACTATAACTAAACAAATTCAGGAAAAAATCTACAGATTTAGCAAAATATTAAACAACGGTTTAAGAATTAAATCAATTTTTAATAGAAACTTTTCAACTTTTTTAATCAGTGGTTAAAATTGCCCAAATTAATATTGGATCCCCGTACGCAATGGTGGTATAACTACAATTGTTTAAAGGTTGTAGTATCTCATTAGACAGGAGACACCAAATAATTGCTGTGGTATAGTTAACTGCCTCGTAAAGTTGTGTGTATAGCTATATTATAGACTTAATAATCTTCGCGACGATTATTGACATTGAAGTAACCAGTCATTCACTGTGCATAAATTTGCCAGGAGTATCTCTTAGGAAAACCGAAACGTTGGCAACAGCAGCAACAGTGACGTAACACTAAGAAAAGCATCAAATTTCATAACTCTAAAATCATTAATAATTTGCGGCAAAATTCTGTTAGAGCTAATGGAATGATCTAGAAGTTTTCTTTTATGGCTTTGCTCCTCGTTGACGTCGAGGCCATTAGAGGAGAGAAATGAACTGAGTGCGAGCAACGGGAACGAATTCTGTCACGGCTTTTTTGAAGGAACCATCCCGGAATTTGCCCAAAATGGTGTAGGGAAAATCTGGATTGCCGGAGGGGGATTCGAACCCGCGTCCTCCCGAATGCGAGGCCAGATCGTTAGCGCTCACCCACCATTTGGAAGCATATCTTTTAATATTTCCTGGTGTGTTTACCAGTGACTATACTCATTCAGGAATATTAACCACAATCTTTGTGATGAATGTTATTAAAAACATTATAGATTAAAAAAGAGGACTAAGATGTGGTGAAACGCAGAAGTCAAAGTTGATACCATGTCAAGGGATTATTGTTTGATATTCTTCCGGAAACAATACGCAAAACACAGAAAAGAAGAAATAAAATATTAAATTATATATTGATACATTTGTTTCTATTTCGTATACAACAGAATATTACAGTGATAGTGTATGAGGTGCTGTATATACAACATTCTTCAAGATCATGATTTATCTTACCGGTACTGCAAGTAATTTTCTTTTGCAACCATTCTTAAGAATTTGGTACAACTTAGTTCCATACAAACGAGACCGTAAATAACTTGTTTCAATTTTGTCATTTAGGTGCTTCGTTCATGTCTGATTAAAACTCGGAATTCTGAAACCTTAAACTTCTTCCTATTTTGAAAATGTGTAAAAACATTTTTTCCCCAGTAGCAAAGAATGATAGTGTCAGTAAATATGTAAATTATCCTCCTACATAGAAATGAAATGTAAAGTATGCCTCGTGTGCCGAGGATAGCATTTCGAGAACGGCCCTGACAATGCATCATTTTAATTAAGTTTTGCGCTATGAACTGCAGTATAAACACGTTAAACTGTTGTAACATTCCTACCCTCGCTTCATTACTCTTATGGAGAACCTTTTGAACTTTATCTGCTTTTTACTTAATACACTGCACATACATCATTACATTAGATCGTATTTTGATCCAATTACCATTGTACTACATCACCTCTTATCGCTTTGTTTGTATCCTCTTACTAGAGGCAATATTCCTCATCGCCTGTTTTTTTTTTTCTGTCCATCTTCTGACGTGGCTTGTTCAGTCATTTACTACGAATAGTTTTTCCTTTTTCTTGGAAGGAAATAATCATACTCTACCTCCTATTTCTCGTGTACTAGAAGAGATTGAACCATCTGTTAACCAACATTAATTACTAATTTTCGCATTTATTCAACAATTTCTTACATAGTTACACTGTACTCAATTTAGTTCTCAATGAAGTTATAGTTCTCATAACTTAAATTTATTTATCATTCTTTTGTAGCTGCAGTGATTCCTTTAAAACAACATCATCCCATCAATCTCTTTCCGTCCATTCTTTTGTTGTTGCAATACAATCTCTTTCTCATCGCATCTATGGCCCGTTTTTCTCCTTGCTTCCAAAGATGCTCCAAAAGCAACATTGTTAACATATTTAAAAATCATACATATAATAAATTACACTAACGTTCACATACTAATTTCCATCAGTATAATGTATGTCAGTTACAGCGTAAATACACTTGGAATACAATTGTTGAGACAACAAACATACAACTGTGGCCACGTTTATGGTCGTAAAGGATAAATTAAAAATTACATAATTGCAATCATAGCTGTGGGTGAATATATCCAATTTTTAATAGCGTCCTTTGTATTTTCTTTGAGTTCAGAGTAATGATAACAAAATATGTGTTCATGATAACTTTCTCAAAGCCTCTCTCGCATATTCCCCAAAGCTGTTGACTCTGCTGGTAGCATAACAATCTCCGAATCCTGTTTCCGCGTTTAGTTTTTTTTAATAGCCTTCTGCCAACACGTTCCTAGGAAGCAACAATTTCAGTTTTCCGGGTCTACTAACTAAAGTTGAATACTGGAGTACACTTGTTAATTATGCAGTGCCTTGTAATCCCATGCGCGCTGGATTGATTTCGCTAGCGAGAGTTGTTCACAGCCAGCGCTTACGAATTATTTATTCGTAAGCTACGTGGAAGTTGTTATTCAAATTCAGGGCTTATGAAAACTTTCCGAATAATCCCTACAGGCTAAGTCGACAAAACGCTGTTTATTCGCACAAAGCTGGTGTTCTGACTAAACACGACCCTCGTCCTTTATACAGAGAGTTGGAAGAATCATCTCAACCCATATCAAAAGCACTGTTTTGTTTCAAAGTGGTCCACAGTCGTTTTCGTCCGCTATGCTCAGCTTCCGTCCGAATTCGCATAAAGGAAGGATGTTCATTTGCGGACAGTCGTTTGATAAAAGTTGTAATTAATTGAAAAGTAAATTTCAAGCCAGAATGAATAAATAACCAAATTAATTTTATATGTGCAGTAAAAATATCCGTATTTTTCGCATATCTGCATTTTACACATTGATAAAGCGGTGTATTTTCCTTTTCGATCATAAAATATTTTCTTATACCATGTTTTACCTAGTCATGATATCAATGACGTAGAAAGTCAAATCCATTCGTTACATACAAATACATCCGTTACTTGATACTGAAATAGATGTTTACATCTTAAGTTATTCTCTGAAGAAGCTAATCATGTTTATAAAATTCAGAGTTTCAGATGAATAACATTACAAAGACCGCTTCCGGTGAACGTGGGATGAATTGCTATAAAGAAGTCGTTATAAAAACTTAATGAATCCATTCTATTGTTACGTATAACGAAAGTTATATTAGTCAGATACATTTACCTAAAATATTCAGTTATGAAGGTCTACGTAGACATAACAGTAAGCGGATGCAATTGATACTACTAGAACATTATTAACAGTTGTTGAAATGACGAAGAGCTTCAGTCAAATATGTAGATTCAGCACTTCACGATAAGTCTTTGAGAAAACTTGCAGGTAATTTCTTACAATTGCTGTAGTAATTTCATCTGTTTCGTACATACTAACACTATGTCAGTACTACCATGCTCATATTAATCCGAACGACCTGAATCGCACATCGCTAAATTTCCTCCTGGGAATTATTCAACCCATTATACACAACTGCAAAGACAGTCCTATACCCGGTAGGTGGTACACTCATGTTACTGTGAAAAATTGTCACGTACTCGACCCACAAAAAACGGAATACATTTCAGTTTATTCGTTTCATAAACTTGATTAGTGATTACAGTAAGGCAACAAATGTATTACACAGACATTAAATTAGTTGATTTGTACTTTTTAAATTCATTTGAGAGTTATTTAGTGTCAATAACTAGTAAAAAAGTCACCGCTTTCAAACAAAATGTTAGTTTTGAACAAAAGGTAGGACACGAAACAATTTATGTATTACTGTACATTCGTCTTCAAAAACATAAAATAACAAGAAATTTAATACAAAAAATGATTTTTGCACTGGATTTAAATTTGTGGAAACGTTACAGAGCCATTGGATGCAGCTGTCTGCTACATGGCACATAATAAATTCACAAAATTAATTACTTTAGTATTAATTTAACGAATCTACTTGCCATAACGTTCTGTTATCCGGTTCTACTCATAAGTCTGTTTTTGAACCTACAGAACGTAAAAAAAAAAACATGAACTTAAAGAATTATTAAATAAATATTGCCGGTAGCATGAGATGGAATCAGTGAGATATGAGTTCATAAAAAAAAAAAAAAAAGTTTGTAGATGTATTTTAGCGAAAGAAAACTGATTTTCTCTCACTACAACCAAGAAAAGATCCTTAAAACATTGAACATTCCTACCTTTTTTTAAAAAAAGTTATAAATAAAGTTAGATTCCAGCTTTTTCAGTATTTGATTGAAAATCAACTTCATTAGTGAATATGGCAAAATTTTACACATTACACTTCTGTATTCGACTGCCGATGTAAAGATGGAAGGTATATCAAAAAATGATAGACTGAAAGCTTGCGTAATTAACAATATTGTGCGACTATTGATGGTCACTAGTGGAGTTAATGATGTATATCATGTATTATACTCTATTTGTGGCATCAACTTATTCTTGTAGGCCAACCTCTTAGTCCGATCTAATGCTAATATTACTCCTACTCCTCCCGCAGGTAGACGGTAAAAAATTCTCACTGAAGTAAAAAAAATAAAACTATAATCCGGGGCAAAAGATAAAAAAATTAAAAACAACTAAACATCAATAGTGAATGGGTGAAATATAACAAGTTGATTCTAACGCATAGTTTAATGATGTACAGTAAACATATTTTTTTAACGTGTTGTTTATTGAATTTAATGCTTCAAGGAAGTAACAGGACAGTTCTGCAACGCGGAAAAATGTTGCCGAACGAGTAGTTTTGGGCTGGTAAATCTCTAACGCTGTGGGTCGCTCAGATTGGCCGATGCCGAGCAGGAAGATTAGTGGCTAGGAAGCGCCCTGTCTCGCGGAAGAAAGGTACGCGGTTCGAGTCGGGCTTCGGGCACGAGTGGTTTAATGAAGTGTTACGTTCCCCTCATGTTTCCTGTATGTCAGGAGACTAATAGCATATGATTCACTGATTGGGATGTAAAAATAAAAGATTTTTTGCCTGGATAGATCAAAAAATCCAAATTATTTTTTGCCCTTATCTTTTCAGTTGAGTCTTTAATATATCTTTTGTAATGACACGGGAAATATTAGCTGTGTAAGAAAAAATTTAGTCCTCACTATTTAACTAGGATCGATTCCACGTTCATTAAAGTCATTCTGGGAACTCTACGAAAACCGAAGTCTCGATAGCTGTACCGTGAATTCAAAATTGTTACTATCTAATTTAGATGCAAAAAGTTATGAATCACCTACTACATTCGGATTTTCATTCCTGTATTTGGTTTGCAAGTGGATCTCTGAATTTTTTTTTATGATAATAGAACCATAAAAACACAGAATGATTCCATGGAAGGTATAACTCAGTCTTTTAATTGAGGAATTCTAGGAAATGTTTTGATACAATTTCAAACACGTCTGCTTAGCAGTTGTTGAATGTAATACAATTAATACATCTTTGTATCTATAGATTTTGATATACTGAATCCTGTGTATGATGATGTATCGTTAAAGCTGGAATTAAAAGCCGAATTAATTTCATAACTCTGGAATTTGTAAAACTTTTAAACGCTTCATAAAAATCAGCTTGTAAATGTTTGTAATGACAGTGATCATCTGTTTTATATTTATTTGAAATACTGAAAAAAGTACGCTTCACACTGGAACTAAATTATTGATTGGTATTCATTTACCTAATCTAACTACAAAAGATTTGGTTTTCACTATTTCAGAAGATCGAAATTTAATACACCGTAGTCATATTAACCAACAAACATTTGGAAAAAAGAAGAGCGCTTGTATACGAATCTTACGTTCAATTCATCTGGAGCAAATTTTTGTCAGTTACCAAATTACAATAAGATTTCGTCCAAAGGTAAATAAATAAATAAACAATGCTAAAAGAACTTGCTAAAAACAATGATTCTTGCTTTATTTGAAGTTTTGGATAGAAAAAGAAATATTGTGCAAATCCAGTAAAGATTACGTGTCAGATGAAGGAATAAACTGTAAAACAATTTTATAATGTATCCTTCTTACTCTCCACAAGTGGTGTGTGAAATTGAAATTGTGATCGAAAAGCAGATATTTTGTTGTTTACATAGAGCATTAAACCGCTCAGTGTTTCCTCGTCCGAAATTCCGTCTTCTGCGACGACATTCTAGCTGCTTCAAACAGCTCACAGTGTTTAATCTCTTGTAACTGTGTATTTGTTACGATACTATTGCTGAGAAGTAACATCATTATGTCTCTGCGCTAGTTTGGAATAAAACTAGAAGCTACAGAGTAGTGAAAAATTTGATAACCGAGGACAAACGATTGAATTTTGTAGTTACTGCAGGCAACATGATGATGACTACGTAATATGATATAATAATCATTTTCCGATGTTTGCATAGTTATATACTCATAATTCTGAATGATTTCTCAGTAGCTGTCATCTCATGTTCTGTTATGTGGGATTTTTCGCGGTGCAACTACGACGGGTTAATCTCAGAGACTTAAGCAGTAAAACTGTTTACATTCCTACCAACAGTTGCGTGTTCCGTTAAAAATTTTAAAACGTGGCTTGTAGTCTATTTTAAAACCTTCTTCAGCCAAGCATATTTTATACCACCAGAAATTATCCTCCACAATTATTTGACGGTATTTTGCAATGTCGGAGAGATGAGTAGTTACGTTCTGGCCTTACATTCGGGAGGACGCAGATTCCAATCCCTGTTCGGTCATCGAGATTTCGTTTATCCATGGTTTCACCAAAACACTCCAGGTGAATGTCGGTATGGTTTAATGAAAAGGAAATGAGCGAATTTCTTCCTTGCAATAAGTACTTTCCCGCCTCTAATGACCTCGACGTCGACGTCACATATGAGTTGGTGTGTGTTACTAAAAAGTTTCACATCTTGAAGCTTCCCTGATTTTGAGATCATTCTTGTTCTTGTTCTTCTTCTTCCAATGTAGTGTTAGACAGGTGGGCTGTTACAGTCTCAATATAATTCTTGTTTTTATCAAATGAAATCATATACAGAGAATCACTTAAAACTGAGTCAATAGTTTTGCCGCCGTATCACTCTCGGACTAGAAAAAGAATGAAAAAAAACATAACTTTTAAACTACCTGTATATATGGTACCCGTTATACGGTTATTTGAGAAAGAACAAGACACATGATTTTCAGGAGAGGCAAATATTCCAAAGAAACCTTCAGATGATAGAGAAGAGATCCGTAGTCTGGTGGGAGCGATCGGGTGGTACCGAGTTCGAATCTGCACATATTCATTTTTTTTCCTTTAACATTTTGGTTAATGTATATTGTTGAAAATATATACTTGTCATTAGTCATTACCAACGGTTCCTCACATAAATACGTTTACAGTAATATAGACTGCAGCAAATGTGTGTTCTTTAAGAAGTATATTTAACTGAAAAATGGAAGTTCAATACAAAGGATTCGAGCAACAGACTACAGAGCATATTCCAAGAAGCTTAACCTCTACCCAAAATCCTGTTTTCTGTTAATCCTCTAAAACTATCAATATTAGGATCTTATTGATAATCGAGAAAATTACTAATTTTTGATTGTATTTCCATTCCTGCTAGCCCGCCGAAAAAGATACAGAGATATAAGCCTAGACTTCGATATTTTTCTGTTTAGAGAACTCTGTTGCGTGGTTCCTTCCAATATGTAGAAGGTGGTTTGCCAGAGATAGCGACCATGCCTTATCGGTGTATATTGACAACTACTACAAACTTTTACTCTTCGGTTTATTACATCGTAACGTTGCAGCCAACCTGTCGTAGCTTGATTGAGTCTATTTTTTGCTCGGTTACAGTGTAGTACTCACATTTGAGTCTTGCTTCAAATAATTTTCAGTATCTTTCTTACATTCTCAGACAGAAATAATATTTGTGTGGAATTTATGGGCTTATTTTATACACAATCTCGACAATAAGCATTAAAATAGGTGACGACTGATAAACATTCCAGCACTTGTTTCTCATTCAAAAATGGAGTTGAATATTTGAGTGAAGTAACGTGGGACTTATGTCTGGTAGCATAGTATCAGGAAAGTGAAAACAAGTTATTTATAGAAACGGGGAAGAAGGAAGTTCATATTTCCGCAAAACGGAAAGATTAGCTAGTGACCTAGCATTAATCATTCCTCGGGATAAGTTACTAGTTTTTTTTTTTTTTTATTTTTTATTGGCATCTGGTTTCCAAGACCATGCAGCCAGCACAAATACATATAGTTATTACAATGAGTTACATGCCTTGTTGAATTACATCTACCACCATCTTTCATGATTTATAAACGTACATCTGGGTACCAAGTTTAGTTTACATGTTTAAAGTTATTACAAAAATTCCTATTACAAACAGTGGAACTTACAACACAAATATTTACATTGTAAACATTTTGGGGTAGTACAAATTTGCTCTTTGCATTAGCAGAACCATGTTTACCACACCTTATAAGCTGTTGAAGCTAACAGATCTCATGTCACACTGTCCTTCATACTGGTCTCTGCCTACACATCTACATTTTTTATTTTTATTGGCATCTGGTTTCCAAGACCATGCAGCCAGCACAAATACATATAGTTATTACAATGAGTTACACGCCTTGTTGAATTACATCTACCACCATCTTTCATGATTTATAAACATACATCTGGGTACCAAGTTTAGTTTACATGTTTAAAGTTATTACAAAAATTCCTATTACAAACAGTGAAACTTACAACACAAATATTTACATTGTAAACATTTTGGGGTAGTACAAATTTGCTCTTTGCATTAGCAGAACCATGTTTATCACACCTAATAAGCTGTTGAAGCTAACAGATCTCATGTCACACTGTCCTTCATACTGGTCTCTGCCTACACATCTACTTTTATTTTTATTTTTATTGGCATCTGGTTTTCAAGACCATGCAGCCAGCACAAATACATATAGTTATTACAATGAGTTACATGCCTTGTTGAATTACATCTACCACCATCTTTCATGATTTATAAACGTACATCTGGCTACCAAGTTTAGTTTACATGTTTAAAGTTATTACAAAAATTCCTATTACAAACAGTGAAACTTACAACACAAATATTACATTGTAAACATTTTGGGGTAGTACAAATTTGCTCTTTGCATTAGCAGAACCGTGTTTATCACACCTTATAAGCTGTTGAAGCTAACAGATCTCATGTCACACTGTCCTTCATACTGGTCTCTGCCTACACATCTACATTTTTTTATTTTTATTGGCATCTGGTTTCCAAGACCATGCAGCCAGCACAAATACATATAGTTATTACAATGAGTTACACGCCTTGTTGAATTACATCTACCACCATCTTTCATGATTTATAAACATACATCTGGGTACCAAGTTTAGTTTACAGTTTAAAGTTATTACAAAAATTCCTATTACAAACAGTGAAACTTACAACACAAATATTTACATTGTAAACATTTTGGGGTAGTACAAATTTGCTCTTTGCATTAGCAGAACCATGTTTATCACACCTAATAAGCTGTTGAAGCTAACAGATCTCATGTCACACTGTCCTTCATACTGGTCTCTGCCTACACATCTACTTTTTTTTTTTTTTTTATTGGCATCTGGTTTTCAAGACCATGCAGCCAGCACAAATACATATAGTTATTACAATGAGTTACACGCCTTGTTGAATTACATCTGCCACCATATTTCATGATTTATAAACTTACATCTGGGTACCAAGTTTAGTTTACATGTTTAAAGTTATTACAAAAATTCCTATTACAACCAGTGAAACTTGCAACACAAATATTTACATTGTAAACATTTTGGGGTAGTACAAATTTGCTCTTTGCATTAGCAGAACCATGTTTATCACACCTTATAAGCTGTTGAAGCTAACAGATCTCATGTCACACTGTCCTTCATACTGGTCTCTGCCTACACCTCTTCAAATCACATTTAGAGTACTCCTTTATGATTTTGGACATGGGGTTAGGATGTTCTAGATCTCACACGTATGCCGTGAATTCTGCATAGCAGACATCTCAGAGAAGTATTTTGCTGTTTAGACAGACAGTCTACTGGTCACCGTCCCTTAGGATCGGGCGGATTTATATTTTTATGTTGTTACTCACTATAAACGTCACAATGGCCTTGTACACTCTTCGGTCCTCCGTGCCCAAAATGTTCAAGGGTTTGTCGGGAGGCTAACACCTAGCTGTTGCAGTCTGGTGGACTGCTGCCAGTGCCTTTTGCATGCAAATAACATATGATTTATATCCCCCTCGCTCGTCTATCACAGCCGCAAAGAGGAGATGCTATTAGGTTTAGTCTATATAGATGTTTCGGAAGCTACCGTGGTTGAATTTTATCCTAGCTATAATGTCTCATGGTTTTTCTTGTTACGTACATGTTTGGTACCACTGTTTGGATGGGATCGTTGGGTGTAGGTATCCGTAGTGTTTGCCTTTGTTTTCTATGGATTTTCTCCATATATTGTTCCATTATTATCAGTGTTGCGTCTGATTGTGGATATGATGTCTGTAGCTGGTGCCAGGGGGTGGTTTTTCCTGATTTTGTTGCTGTTTTGGCTGCTGTATCTGCAGTTCATTTCCTGGTATACCTGTGTGTGCTTTGATCCAGATCAGGTATACTGTTTTTGGGCGCTCTGTAAGTGCTGTATCTGTTCCATGATTTTGTAGCCTAGTATATTTCTCCCGTTGCCAGCATGTAGATTGTTAAGTGATTCGATGCGCTTCTTGAGTCAGACCAGATGATAATCTTCGTTTGCGGTGTATCTTGCGCATATTGTACTGCCTTTAGGATGGCTGTCATTTCTGCGGTGTATACAGTGGCTTCTTTCGGAAGTTTATACATGCCAACATTTGAGGTTTGTGTTACTACATATGCACACCCCACGCCCTCTTCAGTCTTGGAGCCGTCCGTGTATATGTGACATATATCATTGTCTGCATCCGTGTGGTCGGCTATCAAGGCTCTATTCTGCTCTGAGTTTTCCCCAAATGGTATATTCATTTCATTATTGGGTTTCATGGTGGTTGTATCGTAGTTAACTTGGAAGCACGGGAGTTTCGATAGGGTATATATCATGTTTTGATATTGTTTTACTTCAGAGTACGCTGTGCTAGCAGAGGTGTCCGTTTCCGTTTCCAAAAGTGTAATGTTTTGCAGTTTCTTTCTAATGTTGTTATTGCTTTTATCAGAGAACTGTTGGGCGTTTGTAGTTGTCTTAGCACGAATTTTGCACTTATATATTCCCTTCGTATTTCCAGTGGCGGTTCCAGGGCCTCTACTAATAGGGCGTTTGTAGGTGTTGAAGCATCGCCCCAGTGCACAGGCGTAACGCCTTGTACTGGACTTTGTCTAGTTGTTGGGTTAAGCTGTTTGATGCGCCTCCATAACATATGCATCCGTAGTCAAGGTGTGGTCGGACTAGCGTTCGGTACAGTAATATGCTTGTTTGTGGGTCTGTCCCCCACCAATATCCGGTAGTGGCCCTCATTACATTGATGGCTTTCTCACATTTCTTTAGAATATGCTTTATGTGTTGTGCCCAGGTCAGTTTTGAGTCTATTATTAGTCCTAGGTATTTTACGTTCCTTTTGTATGGTATTTTGTAGGGACCTATGTTGACTGAAGTTATATGTGGTAGTTTGTGACGCGTATATATACAGGCTTCTGATTTTTCGGGGGCAATCGTCATTCCATTTTCCCTCAACCATTTTTCAAGGTTTATCAGCGTGGTGGATAGAGCTTCCTTGGCCTCTAGTATTGTATTTCCAATTGCATATATACATAAATCATCAGCATATTGTAGTATATATGTGTTTTCTGCTAGTATCTGTGCTAGTCTGATGTGTATATGTTGAATAGTAGCGGGGATAATGTAGAGCCTTGCGGTAGACCGCTGCTAGTCTCTCTTGGTCCAACTCTGCCTGTTTTACTATTAATGATCAAGATTCTGTTTTGTAGTAGTGCACATATGTTTCCTATGAACCTGTGTGGGAACCTCATGCGTTTTAGCTTATCTGCCAATACTGGGATGCTGACGTTATCGTAGGCACTAGATAGATCAATATATACGGCATACAGGTATCCATTCCTACTCTGGCAATTTTGTATGTCTGTTACCAGTTGTGCCAATAACTCATTGGTTCCTTTACCTTTCCGGAAACCCAACTGGTGTTCTGGTAACAAGTTGTTGTTTTCGATGTACCACTCCATCCTGTGTTTGACCATTTTTTCTAGGATCTTAAGGGGACACGGTAGAAGGGTTATTGGTCGATAGGAGGCTGCATCTTTGGAGTCCTTTCCTGGTTTTAGCAGGGGTATTATCCTGCCAGTTTTTAGTTCAGGGGTATATCTTCCTTCTTGCCATACCTTGTTTAACATGCTTAGTAGAATGGATTTTCCAGAGGTAGGTAGGTGTTTTATCATTGAGTATGAAATATTATCAGGTCCAGGGGCTGTATTGCTGCAGTTTAATAGTGTCCTTTCCAAGTCGATCATGTCAAATGGTTTGAGTATAGGGTGCTCCTGATCCATACTTGGTTGCAGCCATATGTGATTGTGTGCTGCCGGAGGGGTCAGTCTGGCGAGTATTCCTTCTGCGATTTCTGGCTTAATCTCTGTGGGATGTTGGTGGTCGTCAACAGCATGGCGAAAGCTCTTCACCCGTTTCCATATCTGTGTCAGCGGTGTGTTTTTATTCAAGCTTTCACAGAACTTTCTCCAGCCTTGCCTCTTCTTCTCTTTTAATAATCTCTTCGTGCGTGCCTGTATTTTCATAAGGGTAATATAGTTCTCTTCTGTGCAGCACCTTTTGTAGTTTTTCAAAGCCTCTTTCCTTTCTTGCACCAAGTGACTGCAATCGTTGTCCCACCACGGGGGGGTTATACGTGGGTTTTGCTTCCTTGGTTTGTTTATCGGGATCGCTTCTGTTGCGGCTCTCTCTATGGTTTTAAGGATATAATTGTAGTTTTCACTTCCATTATCTGATTTACTATCCTCTTCTATATATGCATTTACTGTTTCCCGATACTTTATCCAATTAGCCTTAGCCAGATTCCATTTATATGTTGGGGATGGGGCGCTATCTTTTGGATTGCGGCATCTCGATCTCAACAGGATGGGGAGATGGTCCGACCCCAATGGTTCCTGGAGGACTTCCCAGTTGTAGAGGTGTGCAAGCGCAGGTGAAGAAATAGTAATATCCACAGCGGATTTGTTTTCCGTTGGCTTGATAATCCGGGTTTCCGAACAATCATTTAAAATTACCAAGTTTTCCTCTTCTATTGCCTCCATGAGGATTCGGCCCATACGATCTGAGTTACTACTTCCCCAAGCTGTGTTATGGCCATTAAAATCACCCATGATAATATATGGTTGTGGGAGTTGTCTTAAGAGCCGTATAAGTTGTTGTTTTGATACAGTTGTATTAGGTGCTCTGTATACTGCTGCAACTGTTATATAGGTGTGGCCGCTCTTAATGCTAGCTGCGCAGGCCTCAAGGGCTGTATTACTGTTGATTAGCTGAATGGTCCTGTATTCTAAGCATTTTTTAATTATGAGCGCTGCCCCACCGTATCCATGTATCCTGTCACATCTGATTACATTGTAGCCTTTAACTGTTAGTTTATCTTCTGGCTTTAGCCAGGTTTCCACTACTGTCCCAATAGCTACATCGTGCATATTTAGAGCCCGCTCAAACTTTCTTTATTAGATCGTAAGGACCTTGCGTTCCAATACAGCATGTTATTAATTTGTGTAGCCATTTTTGTTGGATCAAATTTTCTCTATTTGCGTGGGTGGCTCGAATGTTACACTGGAGAATGTTATTGGGCTTGGCCATAATGGCGATCAACTATTGAGTTACTGATCAGATTACTGATGTTTTCCCTTAACGCATCTATTGGTATTGGGTTTCCTCCAAGTTGGGTGTTCTGTACCAGGGAGATGACACAGTGAAGTATTATATCTATTATGTGGTCTCTGCCCAGTGGGCTTGTGGTAGCACCTGGTTCATCTACAGGATTGGATTTGCTAGCTGGTATTGGATCCAATGGTCTTTGGTTTGGTATTAGGAGTTGTTGGTACCCTTCCAGTTATCGCTATGTCTCGGTGTAGGTATCTGTTGGGGTCGGGCAGTTTTAATGTGGCTTCCGGGTAGGATCATGGGGTCCCGTCTGAATGGTCCGGGGTTTGTATTTTGATATGTCTTAAAGTTGTCCAGTTGCGCTGGGGTGTCCTGTGGAAATGGGAGCGTACCCTGGTTGTTAGGTAATGTAGGGAACTCGGCGATGTCTCTTGTGTCAGGTGGTGAGGCAGCCGCAGCCCTAGCGTATTGTCTGTTATCTAAAGAGGCTAGTGCCTCACGGTAGCTAATGTCTTGGTAGGCCATCCTACGTTTTATTTCCTTCTGTTTTATGAACTCCGGGCATGATTTATCAGTAGCCATATGGGGGCCTGCGCAGTATAAACATGAAGGTTGAGAGGTAATAGTGCAGGTGCTGCTATCGTGAGTACCGCCACAATATTTGCAACGTGTTTGGCTACGGCATTGCTTGCTATTATGGCCATAGCGCAAACAGTTGAAGCACTGGAGAACAGACGGTACATAAGGTTCTACCGGACAACGGACTCCATGGATTTTCACATTGTCGGGCCTTTTTTGTGCTTTAAATGTAATAGAACAAACTGGTAATGGTTTCTTTATAGTTGCGTTATTTTCTACTGTGTTTTTGTAAAATCTTCTTACTGAAATGACCTGAACTGGGCTGCAAATGACTGCTAAGATCTCTTCCTCTGATAATGATGTCTCTATATTCCTAATGATCCCTTGTTTAGTGACCAGGTAGCTAGGGATATATGCTTCAAGTTTGTACCTGGGGAATACATTACTTCTCACCAGTGCATTAGCTGCCGCCGCAGTGGATAGTTCAATTTTTACTCTATTTTGCCCTGCAGGGTAGATGTTAATGATATTATTAAAGGAGGTCCCACTTTCCAACCGGAGCATTTTCCCTAGTGCCATTGGATGTAACCTCCCCACCTTTTTGTCAGTGCTTTCAACTATGATCACAAATGGGCCCTTATCATACATCTCATAGTTATTAGACACAAGCCTGGTAGGGGTTGATGTAGGGGCACCATTACTCACTTCGTTCATTGGCGTAGGCTGTTGGGCTGGTGTTGTTGTTGACTCCTCTGCTCTGGCTGCGACAGCTGACTGCGATTTGGAGACGCGTGGCATTTTCTCCGTTTTTCCTGCAGGCTGCTGGTCGTCCTGGTTTCCGCACGGGCGTTTCGATGATCTGGGTTCTTCTACGTACATATGAAGCTCGTCATCTGCTACGTTCACTGCCACTGTTTGAATAGCACTTCGTATCACTGAGGGTAACTCGTCGTCTCCATCTGATTGTGGAACTGGGTTCGCTGGGTTGTTCTGCTGCGTTCCGCCTTCACCATACTCCCCACTGTGCATGGCGATTACCGACGCAACCGCCGCCGGTTAGGTAACAATTTACGTAATTAGAGGTTGCACTAGTGTAGATATTCCGGTTGTCGACAGGTAAACTTGTGTTGGTTAAGCGCACGGTTCGCGATAGTGTTAACTCGGCACACAGGGAAACCGACCGTACCGTACCGCTGCTCGAACGAGACTGATTGAGTGGTTTGTGTTAACACTACGTCATCCCTTTCTAACTTTTA
Organism: Vandiemenella viatica; assembly: GCA_031002005.1. Taxonomy (NCBI): domain Eukaryota; kingdom Metazoa; phylum Arthropoda; class Insecta; order Orthoptera; family Morabidae; genus Vandiemenella; species Vandiemenella viatica. Next base: position 303,065,414 of record JARYHS010008074.1, read on the forward strand.
ACCATCTCACAGAGCATAACAGAGGGTTCAGTTAAATAAAAACTTTGATATAGCATGAAGATTTTATGCGTGTTTTGACTTAAATAGCCATAGTTTTCTAAACCAAAAAGCCTTTTATTCGTGGTTGAAGGAAGGAGATGTGTGTTGAAAATAAAACACAGAAACAGACTTATCGTTAAATGAGAAGGTTGGTAAAAGGAAATAGAAATTGCCAAAAGTACTAAGAGCTAAGATGGTGCAAAATTGGCTGTTTTAAAAGTAATAATAAATTTTAGTGACAATCGAAATGATTCATATAACAATTTCAAGTTGTGCATTCTAAATTAAGATTGTTGTCTGGAAAAAAAATAATGATGTCATAAGATGACTTATATCCCTCTTATGTATTGGACTATCATCCTTATTCCCATCAAGGAAGAATTGCAACCAATAGGTGTCATCACGTAATCAAAACATCCCCGACAGCAGTTTAGACAGAGAAATTTTCTTAGTGAAAACACTAAACTCTTAACAACGAATTTCATGAGGGGGGTTTTATTTAATGGACAAAGTGAAGTCTGCTGCAGCTAGATTTGATTTTAATGTGAGTAATGGTAAAATACGCAAATCGTTCATAGACGTATTCGTACATGCAGCAAAAATATAACAAAAATAAACGTAGATTTTTTTTTTTTCCCCAGCAGGACGTGGAAACATTTGCCCCTTAAACGTGCTTTTAGTTGTAACAAGTTAAATTTTCGTTTTAGGCTTACACAAGATTTAAAATTCAAGAAGTTCCTGGTATTTCCGTTTCATACTAACCAATTTAAAGTAAAATATCTGCATTCTCGATAACAACTTCCAGAATAAAGTGATATTCGTTTGTTCGTGTTCAGGACAGTTCACAGTTGAAGGCGATATCTGTGATTTGTTCAATAACCCTCATTTCTTTGAGAGTACACTCCTTGGCATTAAAAATACTTGCTAAGATTTCATTTACTTTGGTAATCAATTTGTAATGGTACCACTATTATAAATTACCGTATCATGTTAAGGTAAAGAATTAAGGTTAATATTTTTTTTTTTTTTTTTTTTGCCATTTAAGTCTCTATTCAGTAGTTTGCTATCATGTTTTTGCCTACTTATATTCTGAAAGCTTATAATAGTCATAGTTGTTGCAGTTCTCAGTACAATTGTTGCTAATGGGGATGATGACGCGATCTATCCACCACAATTTTTTCTCTGTATCACATCATCAAATAGTATATAAAGTTTATGCTCATTTTCCAGCATGTTAGGACATATAGAGAATGGACTAGTGAAAATAGAGCTCCCATTCAAGGTTTGGTTGCAGGATGAAGGTTATTTATCGCGCTAGCATTTTCAAAATAAATATCGTTCTACTTCTGGTTGCACCCGGAAAAAGAGAACAGTTGCTCAAAGGCATTTTTTTATTATTTATTACATAGTCAGTATACAAGGTTGTTATAAAACAGAGTTATCCTGCATGAAAAGGTAAGTGCGCCTTGCTTGGTGATTTCAGTTACCTTTTTCTCTAATCACGGGCAGTGATCTGAGTGCCGATTTCTCTCCCGCATCAGCACCTCGGCGAATCTTCGGATCAAAATCGGTCCACAACATTATTTAAAATTAGCTTTACACATTTGATAACTCATACATCTTTCTCGTATGATTGCCAAGAAATAAAAATGAAAAAAAAACTTGATTTTTCACGGGTATCATTATGCGATTCCTAAATTTCCGCCCTTTGCAAAAAACTGCAATAGTTTGCCATATGCTGTGATATAACGGGGAGAAGTTGTTGCCTTGAAGAACTATCTCTCCATAAAGGAAATGTAATCCATGTAATTTTTCTCTTGGTGCTGACAAATATACAGTACTGTGTACCCCATCACCTTAACCAGCCTGAAGTTTCCTGTATTGAGATTCTAATACTGTAGTTCCGTCCAGTTGTGCAAATGTAGACCTGAACCACACCCAGATGGGTTGTGCTTCTCCACACGAAAAGGGGTGTTGAAGGCTGTCTGTATTACCACATTTGTGATTTCTGTCGGTCACCGAGAGATGTGTCCGGAATAGTTTTTCATTTGTTGGTACAAAATCAATTTCTTAAACCTTAAAATTTTCAGGAACGTAATTTCACTGCTTGCTGTTGGTACTGTGTTTATTTATGGCCACTGGCTTGAGAGCTGTAAACGTGAATGCCCCTTGCTCGTTTAGCCACTTCACTGCAGTGCACAGCCAGCAGCCCGCCTTCTCATTACCCATGTTGATCACGTACCTCGGCCACAACCACCGCTGCGGGGCCTTAAAACCGCAAACAATGTCGCCGACTCAAAGCCGTCACAACTTGGCACTTGGGCGGCAGTCTCTCGCTGAAAACCTTGAACTGCTAGTGAACAACCTGTAACGCCGTATACATCGGGCTCTGATTTCTATGAGCTCCCTCCAAAACTAATTTGCATTGACTATCGACGTCGAGATCACCAGAGGTGGGAAACGAACTTGAACTAGAAGGTATTAGACTATGACGTTTTAAATAAACTGTTCTGAAATTCGCCTGGAATGATTTTGGGAAGCCATTGAAACGGAAACTTGGGTTCCTTTATGGATTTTGAGCCCGTGTCCTCCCTAATGCCAGATTCTTGTAAAAGGAAACAGTTGTTTTGGTAGCGCTCAGCGATTAGGGTTGCCAGATACAGTATTATAATTTCAGGAACATTTCTGGAGTTAAAAACGCTTTTTTAGTGATAAAAGGTTATAATTTCCGGGACATTTATTGGATTAAAAATGTATTTCAGTGGTATGTTTAAGGAGTGAACAAATATTCTAATTAATTTAAAAAAGTTGTATTTTAGGTAAAAACTATGCTATATAACCTATGTATATTTATATATAGCACCTCTTTTAACATTATTAATTCAACTTTCTTTGAAAATTCCTACGACATAGTTGAACAGTGTATATATATTGTCTCTGGTCGTCGTAAGTACTACCTATTCAGTAGCATGTCGCGAATAGAAGTAACATAAAAATACGTAACTTAAATTACTCGTAGTATCTGCTGCAACGGCGAATGCAATTGTCATTCCGCCCAACGTTAAATTTTAATTCAATTAAAGCTTTCACTAATGTTGCTGCTTGACCAAAGTTTATACATTTATTTCCTTTTACGTGTCTTACTGACCACTTACGTTAATGGCATTTGTTCATGTTCGCTGAACGTGAGCTAGGTTATTTAAAGTTGACATCATACCAAATATGTACTCGAATTGAGTATTTGGGCAATTAATTTCTTTGGAGTTGCTCAGCTATTTAATAATCTGGAATATGTATTAAGTTATCTGGATAATACAGGCACCATGAGCAAATATTACACTATGAATGTTTCCCCAGCCTCAATAAAAAAAACATGATGCTTTCGAAGCAAACAGGAATTCAAATTTTGCAGAGTGAACTTTCAGGGTCATATACAAGTCACGTTTGTATTTCAGCAAGTTCGATTCTATGATCTTCGAAACAATTATACGATAGCACGGTCGTACCTGCCCGTGTTTATACGTCTATTAATACTTCTGATTACTTCAAGCTGAAATGATTTATATACCCTAAGGGTGAAACATTGGTCAGTTTCGTATTTGTTCAGAACTGATTAACCTGTCATAAACTTTGATCCTAAACACTGGAACTATTACAGACCCGTGGCGATACGGAAAAAACTGTCACGGGATTAGACTAGTTGTTAAATAATATGCAACTCTTACTATTTGAAGCATTAATCCTAGAACACTTTTGGCTGAATTGAGTAATCTGAAGAATCATCTAGAGCAGTGTTTCCCAACGTGGGGCCCACGCCCCACAGGGGGGCAATTTGGTTTTTTCAGGGGGCAATTTAGAAATTGATTTGATTCGACATTACCGCTTTCTCTTCGGTTTATTTAAATGCAATGCTAGATATAGATACAAAATATAGCAAAAAAGCAAATTCTTAAAACAGTGCTGTAAATAATTATTAGGTATAGTTTCGTTTGACGTTAGCAAATATTTTTTTTAATTAAAAATTAGGTATGGAGGGCAAAAAAATATTAAAATTGGACATGACCCAAAAAAGGTTGGGAAACACTGATCTAGAGGCTGTTGCTCGACCAGAGTGAACGCATTTATTTTTTCCCTGCACATGCACTATTAAATTAGACATATTGGAATATATGGTTGCATGTTTTTAACATAAATGAGGTGCGGCAGTTGCTAGTCTTCCATCGAGTGCCTTTTCGGGTGGTGGATAAGGGAATGCCCACCAAATACGGTGGGTACCGGGGAATAAAACACCCGGGGTGGACCAATACTAGATAAAGAAAGAAAACATTATGAAATGCTAAAAACCGAACATATGCCTCGGAAAAATTGGAACTTTGGATGATGGAATGGCGATGGATAAACGAAAATAACTTTCGGATGCTGGAATGTACAAGGTATATCTTTTAAAGTGAATATACCGCTCGCAGATCTTCACACATTCAAAATGGATGTTACTGTACGATCTGAAATTAAGAGAAAAGGTAGAGGAGAGGAAGAACTTGGTAAATATGTACACATTAGGAATGGGATGTCCAAAGATGAACTGGCTAAGGTAGGAGTCTTCATTATGATGCAGTAAAAATCTAGAAAATTATCACAAATTGGGAATATATTAGTGATGTATTGA
>JARYHS010008074.1:303071118-303138599 GCA_031002005.1 Vandiemenella viatica
TTTTTATGTAAGTGTATGGGCGAAATGGATAGGCCCATGGTCAATTTTAAATGTATAATTGTTGTATCTACATATCTATCGTTCTATATGAAAATAAACAGAGAAATTTTTTATTTAAAATTCTAAATCAGTAGTAATTAATTAATACTGGTGAATTTTAAAATTACTGATTTATTTGATAATGAACCAGAAATCAGACCATTTATGTAAAATGATCGCTCAGAGTAGTGGAAGGTGAGTGTTTATTTAAATAAATATATCAATATAATTAGAAAGTATATTTCAAATTACTAATGATCACTATTGAAAAAAGTTAGTTCTTTAGCTTTAATAAGCTAGTTCTTTCATATTACAAGTTCCTTGTCCCGTATTATCTATTAAAAATTATATATAACAGAGTTTAATCACTTGACTAGACTTTCCAGTAAATCAGTATACTTAGCGTAGAATAATACAACATTTCACACAACATAGTTCAGCTGTTGTTTATGTTTGGTCTTTTGTTATAAATTTATAGCCAAGTAGAAAAAAAAAAAAGCAACTATAGGTAACACAAAAGTGGATAACAGCAATACAAGTATCATACTTCAAATAACTGATGTATAACGTTGGTATTCTCTACGATGGGAACACACATCTGCTTTCATAACCTCTGATTCGAAGCACGCAATAAAAACGAATTCTTTCTTCAGAGATGTAGCGACGCGTGCGTCGTTTCGGTGTCACAGTGAGCCATCCTGTCGGCTCAGCAGGATCCGGCCGGCCGCGTGTAATAGTCGCCGCGAGCCTTCGAGATTGAACACCATCCCCACCCCTCTTCCGAGGCGCAGCCAATATTGGCCAGCTGGGCAGCAGCAGTGGCTTCAGTGTGGTAGTAGAAGCAGCAGGTGTAGTTTAGCTGTCCGCCCGTCTGACACACTCAAAGGCGACATCGTGTGTGGCAGGCTGCCCACCATCAGGGGCAAAAGAAATATCCAACCCAGATCTTCCCTACTTCACAACTGCTCCGTCCTCCGTAAACTGTTGGCATCTCCGGACCTGTAGCTTTCCTGAATTTCTGTCTGTTTAGCAATTGAAATTGGAGAAGAGTTACTTTTTAAGTGTAAACAAATAGCAAATGTTTCTTTTTTTCGTATTGTAGAGAGCAGTTGTGTGGTGCGCTATTCGGCAGCTCCGTCCGTTCTTCACAGAGGAACATAACATCTTATTCTGAATAAATTTAAAGAAGCTAACGTAATTTAAAATAATATCTTTCTATTATCACTCTGAAGAATATAGCCTATCATTAGGATACCATGTTAAATCCCAACCACTGGAGAGCATTCAGTGTAATTAGCAGAATATATAGAATCTGGATGAGTTGGGCGAAAATTTCTCAAATATGATGAATACTACAGGTGGCAGTTTGTAATATGATGAAAGAATAACCCGTCTCATTTGTAGCAATTGTTTATTTGTTTAGAGTAATAGGTACGTGAAGAAATACTTGCAACATATTACGAAGCAATTAAAAAACCTTTTGGGCGCATAAAACATATCTATGGCAAGCTGTCACTGACCTTAACGCAATACAACTAATCTGAACAAAATACGCACAATATATCCATATCTCTGGGATATGTGTTGCAATGATCGTAGCCCGTAATAATTCTATAGCAAATAAAATTAAAAGCCATTTGTTGAAGGAAAAAAAAATACAGTATGTTGATATATCTGTGTTAGGTGATGCTTATCTATCTGTAACGCGCTCAGTCCTTGTCGATGGCAGTGAAACAGTTATTAATATTTTTATCATACGTGCCGCTGATATCTTGTGGCTCGGCTCAGAGCTGTCTCAAACCCAAGACTTTCATAGATGTTAAGTGTCAAATTCTGAAAAATATTTTTCTTAAAAAGTGGTGGAGATCTTAATTTTAAAATGATACTTCATTTAACAATTTCGCTTATGTACTAAGGGAGAAAAATTGCTCGTGAAACGAAAAAGGTTGTATAAATATTGATACTTTTGGCCTCTACTGGTAGAATTCAGAAAAATTCCTTTCTTAAAATACGATGTGACCAAAGTGGAGCCTTTAGTCTTTAAAATTACACCTCCTTTATCAATTTTGGTTAAATATCAGAGGAGATAAATGGCTCATGACAAGAAACCCGTTGTAGAAGTATTGACACTTTTCCCTTTAAGGGTTGAATTCCAAAAAATCCTTTTTTAAAATAAGATGTGACCAAAACGGAGATATAAGTCTTTAAAATGATACCTCATTTATTTATTTCGGTTTGGTATGAAGGGAATAATGGCTTGTGACAAAAAAGTACCTTTTAGAAATTATATATACGATTTCACATTTCGCGTGACAAATTAAGGTCAGAAGCACATAAGTTTTTATTTTTATCAATAGCTTTTCATTGTGTGTATGATTCAGAACTGATACAAATAGGGTTATTATAATTACACAGAGGTTATTACATTTGCAGTTACATTTTAAAATCAATTTTTTATCGTTGTAAATGATCTTGATACACATGATAATACGAAAAAGCACTAGATTTTGTCCCTGTAAACATGATTAATACAGCAGCATACGCTACCCACGTGTTTAATTAAAGATTGTGAATTACGAAAATTCTGCTAAATACTACGATGCTGCTCGATACTGAAATCACAACAAATTTTTCGACTGCGAGAATTAATTTATCTTTAAATGGTCACTAATTTTTGAAACCCTTGAATCTTGACGTGACATGAAAATAAAATGTACTGTACCTTATTCAACTCATGGAATCTATTTGAAGCGCCATCAAGATTGTAAGTGTAATTCTTACGTAAACCGCATTCAACGAAAAATGGATAATGATTTCCTGACAATTTTATCTTAATTTGTAACCTTTGCAACATCACATAAAAATAAAATCTATATTTTGTACACTCCTGGGACCATAGGCTGTTCGAATTCACAAAAAAATCCCTCCTACTCAACGAAGAATGGATACTAATTTGTAAACACTTATAAACCTTTATTTTTAATTTCTGGACACTCCGACCTAACATCAAAATTAAACATACCCTACTTTACTTCTGGAAACAGTTTTTTGCAAAAATCCATTCTGTCAAATAGACGGAAACAAATTTAAGAAACAGTAGATTCCTAATTTGTATATATCCTACGAATATTTAACTAAACTCATTTTTTTTTAAATACATTAAATATATAGATTGTATTCCCACTTCCAGTTTTGTATAAATTTCTCGATTTTTCTTCATCACATCAAAAGGAAACATATTACCCGCATGACCACGGGCAGTGTATCAATGGAAACTTCATCAAACTTTGACCAGTAGTTTTTTCGTGAATCGTGTTAAACGAGAAATTATTTTCAATTTTACCAGCGTTACTACGTTAATTAAAAATGAAAGGTGTCCTATTTTACCCCCGGAGCAAGATGCTGTACATTAGTCGAAACCTCGTAAAATTCCGATCAGTAGTTTTTAAGTAAATCCCCTTCATCCCAACATGCAAACAAGCTGACAGACAATTTTAAAAAAATAAGTTGTTTTATTCTCTGTAGATTACTGATTGTTCCCCAAAAATATTTAAAAAATATTCTGGTTGCAGGTTTGTTTGTTATTTTTTCATTTTCGATTTAGCCGTCTATGGACCACGATTACTCAGCTTCATTTCGTATTTTGAGATTATGTCCTCTATCGCCAGTATTCCATCTTCTCTGACCACTCTTGCTTTTTCTTCTTCTATGAATACCTTTCTTCTTCTGACTGTTATTTCTTTGGACAGATCCCTTACCTCAGTAACATTTTCTGAACACTTTTCTCCCTTCGATATCTGCAATTGCTTTTGTCTAATGAGGATAAAACGGCCTATATGATACGATGAATGTAAACTTTTGTGAAAAAAATGCACTCATCCAGTTTAGCGGCAAAAGCACTGGCGCTTTCGTTAACGCGCTTAATTTAATTAATTTTTGTTGTGTTTCATGTGACCGTATTTCTGGTGAGATGCTCTTACAAACCTTATTACCAATACAAATATGAGTCACATTTCGTTAACTTTCTTCAATTTCAACCCCACCCAACTTCATCATACTAATGTTACGTACATCGTTGGATATTAGCAGGAACTGTCAAATGAGACGACAAAAAGAATTGTAACCTCACAGCGTCGTATGTTATACTGCTTGAAATTTTTGAGATCCTGTCAAATGAACCCAAAATCTCGACACTTAACCCAGTCCCCCGTGATTTTTGACATGGTGCCTACTCATCATATTTTTTTCTCGATCCTTTCGTCATGGATAGGTATAATTATATTTTGAATATACAGCCTGAAGATTAGTGGCTGCAACACCAACCTTAACATGTGAATTTGATACACCTGTGAAGATTTCATTGCAAGTATCCGTTCTTACACGTTATCGGAATGTTTATTTATTATTTACACAGTTACAGAGTTCATTCAATGCAGTTTATAAATACACAGTCCATTGATTTTAATGGTACCCAATAACTAAAATAATCTAGCACACAGTGTCGGTAAATTAACAATGCAGTTGTACGAATTAGTTCCACCCATTACTGAAACCAATACCTTAAAATACTTTAAATGTACAGGCATCGTTTATCTAGAACCCACACTTTCTGTATATGTAAGCGATCATAAATAGTCGTACATTGCCAGAGACAATTTTCACAGTTATTTGAAGATAGAAAACTATTTGGCTATGCTGCAAACGGTGCCCATTTCTAGCCGCACCTGCAAACTTATCCCATTTTTCCCAGAGGTCTTTCGGCATTTCCGTCCCAGTTTTCGCAGTAATCAGTCACTAATTCAGCGGTGCGATAAGAGCTCACTCTAGACATACCTTCCGGTGCACAATACGGCTGCCCTATACTGCATACGCTAACCACGTAATACAGAAAAACAACATCTGTACTGCGCTGACTTTAATAGCACACGGAAAGTTGTTATTCCATTTCTATAGAGCTTATGCATCCGGCTCAATTTAACTACATACTTACTTATGCAGCACGCGAATTTTGACTTTAAATTCTTCAAACATTCAGTTAATTGTTTAATACCTCCATCGATTATTCATTTCATTCCCTGACTTCCTTATATCTGAAATATATTTCTGGTTTATGATCATGGTCTTCTCTTCCCTTCCATGTGTAGTCTTAATTCTTGATTCAATTTCAGTCCAATCCGTATTCCAATTGAATTTCTGCTGTATATCCACTACTCCCTTCACCAATCTCTTCTTGTCCAATCACTCCCAACGCAATTTCTTTCTCATATCAATTTCTAAGTGTAGGGTTATTTCCACAAAAAATATAATTTCCTTTTCTTTCTAATGCCTCTAACCCTTGTATTTGATACCCGTAATGTGAATCTAATACCATCTCATCATGCGCAAGCAACCAATAGCCAAAGATTTTGCATTCCAAGTTTTGTCACTCATCTCTGTGTCTCGTAGATGCATGATTCTGTAACCACGCGAAGATATTTTAATTTTATGCTTCCAACAAGCAGTTTCCTCTTCATCATAAAATATTCGAAAGCCTTTGTCTTCCTATACTTGTATCTAAGAAGATGTCTCTTGTTGGTACCTAACTTCGTGCCATACTTAATTACGTAGTAGTACATATTCTGTTCAGATTCATCTGTAGCTATTCAAAACCATCTATCATTTAAACATACCACACGACTTTTGGAACCTGCTAACAAACTAACTTCTGATTGTAAACCACCAACAGATTCAGTCAACAAAAATAATGAACAATGCGCCTAGTACTGTCGGAAATGAATAGCATCTTTGATCCCATTATCTTCTACCTTCAGCACCATCCTCAAACAGAAAACCTCTTCACGAAACCTTTGTAATTAGTGATCTGGAACTTTTATGAGAGTGGGATAATGTACTGTATCCAGTCGCGCATCGTTTCAAAACCTAATTTCATACAATTTATTCCAGATAATTAAAAAGATTTTAAATTATTATTTGATTTGTCTCATGACTCACTTAGCTAAGAACTTATATTAAACAATTAAACATCTAGTAATCTTTCAACCCATCTGTAAATTTCCGGCATTTCAGTTTGTAATTTCACGTTTAAAATGTTTCTCTCCAACAAAAGCTTCCATTATCCCACATTCTTTTGTTGGAGAGAAAAAAATGAGGACCAGTCTGGAAAGTTGTCACAGGCTCTCAACTAAAGAGCTGGCAACCTCGCTTGATATGCGTTAGCCGCTCTCCCGCCCCCCTCCCCTCCCCTTCTCAAGCACTCTGTAAAAGGGTCCGCCGGCCACGCTGGATTCCCTCTCCACGGACGCAGCGCTTTCGAGTTCGGCAACTGTCTTGGAACATTCCGGCAAGTTGAATGCAATAAATTAACAGCATTTACTACTAACTTCAAGTTTCACGAAGTTTTCATGAATTAAACTGATATTTCTTCGCTATGATCGTTCATCATTCAGAAGTCATGGCTCTAGTTATAGTGTTCCTGTTACCACCGTTGTTGAGAAAATTCCACAACTGATATTCACGGTTTCCTCTTTCTCATTAAACATGGGTCAGCTGTATGAACAAATCTTGCAAATCTTTCCAGTCTTAAAAGACAAACACTTCTCTTTGAATATCCATATAAAAATTTTAATGATTTAATGTCTGTAAGCCAAAAAATATAATACGTAAACTAATTAAGTTTTTCCACGTTGAAGATGCAATGATGCTTTGGATTGTTTTGTATTATTGGTAAATTCCTCCCAAAATTAATGGGGGATTCATTGACTAACTATTATCCAAAGGTTACATAGTAAAATCTTCCAAAAAAGAATGAGGGATTCATTTAATAACTACTATCCGAAGGATAGGCAGCATCTTTGAAGGTTGTGTGTGGTATTCTGAATGATGTATATCTCTGGAATAAAGCACTAATCACAAAACTTTTTCTGAAAATGCTTAATGTAAGGTATCGTGTTTTCATTGCTCAGACTAGACAACAAGGACATCCAGGCAACCGCAACCTATGAAGCAGAAATATTGGGTTACATCTGCCTTAACGTTTAGCTAACATGTTTCGAAAGCTCAAATCAGAATCAGCAACAAGGAAACATAAATCTGACGGAACTTGGTGTGAATCAAAAGACCAGTAATTACTGTTCATGAATATTGTGCATCTGTTTATTAGGGGAACAACGATATAAACAAAGTAAAAATGGAGTTCAAACAATAATACCATTTCCAACTGTACTTCCCCCTCCCCCCACCCCCCAAAAAAGAGTGGCTTTACTTACTTTCGTATGTACGTAAGTACACTTCGTATTTATAGAGCCACTGCGTCAGGCGATAATGGGAAAAATAGTTGTCCTTGGTCTGATCAAAGCGACATGGTATCGAAATTCTGTTTGGGTGGACACTTTTTGTTTGCTTGTTCGTTTTCTGTCCGGAGACCTCCTTCGTGGCAGGCCTACTCTGAGCACTATTTGTCTGTGAAACATGTGATCTATTTCCTATATGGTTAGAAACCAGCCGGTGTGCCAGGTACGGGATTTTAATCTGATCCCGAGACCAAAGGTTTGATGCTTTAACCCTCTCGGACATACTGATGGGTGGCTGGATAGTAGTCTTACTCAGCTCTGTGACCTAGAAAATTAGAAGCTAAGATTGGTCCTCAACCCGATAGTTGGGTTGATTCGCCCGAAGTAGGTTTACGAAGCTTGGTATCAGAGGTAGGACGCCCAGTACCTTTCCTCCTCACTGGGTAAAAAGGACCTATAGTGTAAAGTAACACTATACGTTCCAAAAATGGTAACTGGTGAACGGAATTAAATGCAGCTGTTGAATCCGAACTATGGAAGCATTCTGGCGTATCCCACAATGCACAGCAAGATGTATCAGAGGTGAAAGCAGGGTTAAGGGTTTTTGAAAATCCCTGCCAAGACAGGTACTCGAAGCGGAGATTTTTCGAACATTAATCGCTGATCCACTATACCTCCCATGCACAAATATGTATCATTACACGCTGTATCTCTATTTTTATATGTGTTCTAAATTTTTATAAATTGTTGGTTCATCTTTTTGTATATTCATATACCTGCATGTTTGATTCTGTTGAATCACATTTGAAAATATATGTATATAACAATGGGTACGATATTAAAAAATTTTCTCGGGTGTTCTGCCGTATATGTTCTTCCATGCACGACTTTTCACCAAACGAAGACAGCGGAGGTAGCTGTTGAAATGTCTTGTATCGCAGAAATTTTCCGGCAGAACACTAGAGAATTTTTTTTAACAACTTTACGCTGGGAAAGACTCAGTTCTCACAAATGGGTATGATGCTGAGAGATTAATCTGCGAGAAAAATCATTTCTGATATTATGTATTATTGAGTAAACTTCGTGTCATTCCAGAAGCTTTCCCACCTACCTCTGATGACAAGAATTGAATCGCCAAAATTTGTTATGACGCTGCCAAAATATGCAGTTGCAACACTGACAAAATCGATGTTCCTTTGTTATGCATGCACACAATATTATCTCCGGCTGCAAACTAACGGTACGTTATTTATAAACAGCCTGCTTTAAAATAAATATTTTCATCACTGAAGCAAAATCAACATATCTTTCAATCTTGGAAACTGGTTTATATCGTTATGTGTTTGCAGTGTGTAAACAGCGCGTTCATTGAGTACATGTTCTACATGTGTGCTGACAACAGCAAAAAGCAAATAACGCTCCGAGCACATCAGTGAGGTTATATGAATCACTTGCCCGAGAGGCCATATCGTCGGCTTTATGAAGTTTTCGTTATACATGTGCGCGCAGTCTGCACAAAAACAAGCCACGAAACAGCTTGAGCAGAAAGACTCCATCTCTGAGATGAAATTCACCCCCACAAACTTTACAATAATGCGTACACAGAGAACCGATGGACCGAGTGAGTGAAAGGTCGATAATGCTCTGGCGTAACATTCTGGAGGATGTGCTTTCAAATCCCCATCCAGCATTCCTATTTCGGTTTTCCATGATTTTTTTTTCTGAAATCACTTCAGGTGAATGCTGGTACGGGTATTTAAATAGGCCATGGTCGTATTTCTTCCTGTGCCTTCTCTTCAAAATCTTCATGCTTCTCATGACTTCAACGTCAACGAAGCATAAATCCCTAAATACAAACCAACCAAAAACATAAATGATACATCGGAAACATCTTTCTGGTCCGTTTAGAATATGTTTCTGGTTCCTTTTTAATAAATAAATAATACCGAATACCATCAGACTTAAAATGCATTCAGGTTCGTGTACATGAACTACTTTTAATTTAGATTCTTGTCTATTGTCTCAGAATACTCTTCACAGTTCACAATGGAAACAATTTTCGGCTTGTAATCAGTCTCCTACAAATGTCGAAACGAGCTTGGTGCGCGAGTTGTAACGCTCTGGCCTCAATTAGGGAGGTAGTGTTGGCTTCTCCACCCAAATCACTGCAGGCGAATGGCTGGATGGCTTCTTAAAAACTCCATGGCCGAATTGCTTCCCACTCCTAGCCCCCTCTATTTTCCCCCATCTAATGATCTCGACGTATACGAGGCGTAAAGCCAGAATAAAAATAATGTGGTTTTTCACTATACTTCTAACATATATGTATTTTTGTATCATTCTATACATAAAATGGATGATTACTTAATACTGCAGTCCAAATAATTAATTTACGTATTAAAATTTTCTTAATTCCAACTAACTGTATTTAAAAGTTAATAATCTTTAATGTTATATATTCATATACCTGTATGTTTTATTATGTTGTATCACATTTTAAAATATATGTATATAATAATGGGTACGATGCAAGAAATTCTTCTCGGATGTTGTGCCGGATAATTTCTTTCATGCACGACGTTTAACCTCTTCACTTCTTTGCACATAAAACAGTCAACAAATTTTAAATTTTCAGTGTACTATCCTCGTCATTTTCATTTAATACTGTCTGTGGTGACGTAGAGAAGTTATGAGCCATTCTGCTTCCTGAATTTCTAGTAAATTTACCAACATTAGTAGAGTTATGAGTCACATTTGGAATTTCTCTTTTGAATAAACAATATTTCTTAACTTGCTCAATATTTCTACGATAAAATGATTCTGCCTGAAGGATTATAGTTTGCTTTCACTTCTATCAAGGTCTTCCAAGGAAACAAATTTACATAATTTTGAATCGTTCAGTAAGATTCTCTTTACATTTTGATAACGTTTTTCGTTAGATTTACTATTCATTCTGTTATAGAAAGTATTCTTCAAACAACGAAAAATATATACTCCTGAGAAAACTGGTTGATCTTTCTAATACCTATAGATTTGTTAGATTTGTCGATCAAAATATTAACTTAAGAAAATTAGAATACATTGTTATTACAAGTAGCATAAAGCTTTTTTTACATGCGTATATTGAAAATGTAAAACAACATGTACCACCGAACGGTTCAGATTGGGAAAACTCACGATTGTAACATTTAAACATGATGTCCCTTCAAGAATGTGGTTGCTAAACGTAACATAAATAAAGTCCAGTTCTTATTAGATGATAAAGAAAATATTTTTTTCATGTATGATTGCCGTAAAAATCGTGCAGAAAAAAAAAACAGCTGGTACAGTGTAAATAAAAATAACTTTAATCCAGAAACAACGCAATTAGTAGTTCACACAAACCGTACCTCATTTTCCATCACTCGAGAATTTGGATTAACTGTGTAACATCATCGCGAGATGTGTTTCATCGAATTTTCGAATCTCTTTCAATTTCTAGAAATATGCCTAAATCTATACTAATCGCATAGTTCATCTAGATTGCAAAGTTTTATTTTTCAAGTACATTGATAAGCCAAAACGTTATGACCACTGCCCACCAATAGTTTGAATGCCGGTCATGCGGGAGAAAAAGTGTATAAGCGGAGCATAGATGAACGCCTTAAGATCGTAATTTTTCACGGGGTTGAATATTAATATATTTTTCTCGGGCTTCCAGCCGTGTTAAGATGTCATATTTGCGGGACGTTTCGAAGGCGTCCATCTGTGCCTTCATTCTCAACCAAATGTCAATGTTTAACTGATTGTTATCAACTCAGTGCGGCCTGGAACCCGGCGATTAAAATGCTGAAACAGTTTCGCGCCGGTAACGAGCAGAAGAGCGGATGACGTAATCGCGTTGTGTTGGTTTTTGTCTTCCACCGTTTCCGTAGCAGCGGCTGTATAAACAAACAGTTAAACATTGACATTTGGTTGAGAATGAAGGCAGAGATGGACGCCTTCGAAACGTCCCGCAAATATGACATCTTAACACGGCTGGAAGCCCGAGAAAAATATATTAATAAAACGCCTTAAGCTCCATCCTGTGCTCGTGAACATACCGATTGGACACTAGGTGACTGAAAAAAGAACGCGCTGTCGGATGAACCACGATTCCAGTTCATAAGAGTTGATGGTATGGTTCGAGTGAGACGCAGGCCCCATAAAACCATGGACCCAAGTTGTCATGGAATAACTAAGCAAGATGGTAGCTTCATCTTTGTGTAGACTATGTTTTCATCGCATGGTATTCTTGTTAAACCGAACTGATCATTGATTTGAAATGATTTTGCTCAGCTATATATAGACCATTAGCAACCATTCATGGCCTTTATGTTCCAAAACAATGATGTACTTTTTCAGGACAATAATGTGCCATGTCACGGTACCAAAATCTTTCACATCATTTATTAGGACAATTCCTGTGAATGGTTTTGACCACACAGATCGCTAGATACGAATTCAATCGAACATATCTGGAACATGATCGAAAGGCCGTGCACACCGTCCTAAACTAGCAACACTTTCGGAATTTTACTATGGACGGCCGTAGACGAAGTATGGCTCAATATTTCTTCAGGGGTCTTCCAATGAGTAGAGTGTAAATACCAAATAGGCATTCCTTCTTATGGCTTTACGCTTTTTCGACGTGCAATAGAGGCAGGAAAGGACTGGGAGGAAGGAACGGGAAGTAATTATAAGTAATTTGAAGAAACCACCCTGCATTTCGCCTAGGGTGATTTAGGGAACCCATTAAAAACCAAAATTTGGATAGTTGGACGGGCATTCGAATACGCGTCATCCCTGATGCGAGGCCAGAGCGTTACCACACATCCACCTCGCTATGTCTCGGGGTGCTGCAATTCAAAATGATGTTAGGAGGTATTCCATCACTTTTAACACTTCAGTCTATTTTGTAAATTTTCATTTTCTATTCCGTTACGGAAGAAAATTATGAACTTTCTCACAAGTTGGTGGGGTATCTAGGTAACAAAAAACTATTTTTAGAATCATGTGAGAAATAACCAATAGGCATCATTTAGAAATTCGTCAAAGACTTAATAATTCTTATGGACACGTTCTCTGTAACAATGGCGAACACTGCCGATGTACAAAATACTAGATGTATTTGCTATATCAATAACAAATAGGAATTATTTTTAATCGTGCAGAGAAAAATTATATTTTATGCACCTTAAGTTCCCAGTTTTCTTCGATTGCGGATAAAACATTCCATCTAAACTGCATATCCTATTTTACTCTGAAAACAATTATTTTCTTGGACTTTGCAAAAATCAGAAAACTGAGAAAATAATAGAATAAGAAAAGGAATTTGCTATTTTTGTTATCAATAATATGATGTATCATGGTTATTGCTTTAATTAGTAATATTATTTTTAACACCATAAGTTATATATGTTTTTTTTTTAGGTTTATAACCATTAACTAACGACCTATGATTATTAATGCGTTTATTTCATTGCATATTAACGAAGTAAATACAGAGAAGTTATTCACATATTATCAAAGACATTATGTGTGTTCAACATTATTTTAAGCAGCAAAATTACATTGTACTTATCTGTAGAAGTCGAGGATTGTCTGTTTGCCAGAGTAAAAAAAATTGAGATAAGAATTTCCCATTGTATGAGGCCAACATGCAAGTGGTATATTGTTGAGATGTGATTTCTTTTAGACCTGGTGAAAGCAGTTAACAAATAACAAGACATAAGTTTTGAATATCGATAAGAGAACAATTACTGTGTAACAGATGTGAAAATTTTAAATATAGTAACTAAATTACAAAAAATTATCGTACAATATGAAAAGAGATAATAGAAACGTGTAATTGCTGATTAGTTGCAGATGATTGATGTGTTATAACGGTTTTTAAACTGCCAATTGGCATTTGGAACCAGACCTCATATTTTAATGAGTTAAATTCTCTTCTTAAACTAATTACCGCTGGTATATCAACGTGCTGACCGTTGAGTTATTAAAGCACGAGAAGATTGTCACTGAAGAATGAGAAATGCAGAACAAATGAATTTGTTTTGTTTCGTTTGTTTTATAATTAAAATACAGTTTGCTATGAACAGCATGGCTGAATTTATCACTCGGTAAACACTTAGTTATATATAACATGTAAACATGTTGATCTATTACCTTTCGAGGGATGGCCAAATCAGTGTAGTTTCAATAGTAGCGATGACATGATTTCAGTGTTGTGCAACATTTAATTCTAGTATTGAAATGACCCATAACCCATCTCTGTAGCAGTGATGCAAAGCAGAGGAAAGATTGTTCAGTGTTTAATGTACCTCTCTGACATGCAAAACACTGTTAATAATGAATTCATTTCGTATTTCGTGTCGCTTTGTTTACGACAAAGGAACGTGCTTCAAATACGCTAAATTTTTTTTCTACAGGTACTTGCAATGTATAAATGAATTTTTTTTTATATCCCGTCTGGTTACATTACATCCACGATTCTCTTTCCATGCCGTAGCTTAGAAAAGAACTGTTTTAGAAATATCTGTATAATACCATAAAGTTTAATGTTTTATTTTGAAAGCGTATTTCTTTCCCTTTGATTTTACCTGTAAATACAGTCTCTTCATGAAACATGTTTTTCATCTAAATAAACACTTTCGGGCGCATAAGCCGATGAGATATTTTCCATTCGCACCATAAAGAACAGACACTTTTGGCGCTTTACCTGCCCTTTGGTATTTCAGGTTTTTCAGTGTTGAAGAAATAGTCATTTCTAAAATAATTAGTTGTAACTCTAGACTCTGACTCTGGTCCATTTGATAAAACAACTGTGACAAAAAGGCTAACTTATCCTTGGTACGGAAAGAAAGTTGTTGTCTATAATGGTGAACTTGATCGGAAAAATGAAGGTTACATAAAAGTTTGTAATATAACATACGGGCCTAATTAATTGCAGATCGTTGTAACAAACAAATAAAGAAAAATTGTAGCTAAGAATTTTTTCCGTTCAGCGCGCCCTCATCATAGGATTCAATTAATGTCAATACAGCCCTTGTTCTTATTGTTATATGATGTTGTGTCAAGATTTCTTTTTTCAAAAACATCACTGAATAATATCGAATACAGTTTTGTTTATTGGTTATGATACAGAGGTTGGACAAAATAATATGAACACCATGCGATAGAGTACAGGTTGTTGCATGTTGGCACCACTACTTCCGTTTGGATACTGCGATGCGCATGTACGGCATAATTGACGTGGCCGGTCTTGTAGGTCATGTGTCAGTGTATTATACGCTTTGATCTGTGATTGTTATAACAAGCAATTGGTGAAATGCGTGATCTCTCAGACTTCGATAGAGGGCAAATTGTTGAAGCTCTGTTAGCTGGAGTGTCTGTGACAGAAACAACTAAATTGTTTAACGTCGCACGAGCGACAGTATCCACGGTAATGATAGCATACACAAAACATGGTAAAACATCGTCGGCGAAGGGAAATAGTGAATGAAAACCAAAGTTAACCGACAGAGACCAACGAACATTTAAAGGATTGTGGCCAGACAACAAAAAACTACCGCAGCAAAAGTGACAGTAGAACTCCACACACACCTGATTAATACTGTTTCGACAAAAACGGTACGGCAGGAGCTCCACAAAGCTCACATTCATGGGAGGGCTGCAATTGCAAAACCCCTTATAACGGCTGTCAACGCTAAGCTGCGAAACAAGTGGTGCCACGATCATAAAAACTGGACACTTGATGATTGGAAGAATGTAGTATGGTCCGATGAATCATCGTTCACATTGTTTCCTACTAACGTCCGGGTTTAAGTATGGAGAACACCAAAAGAAGCCTGCGATCCGGACTGCCTGCGTCCTACAATCAAGCTTTGGGGAGGTTCCGTTATGATTTGGGTTGCTATATCGTGGTATTCAGCTGGTCCTCTCATTCATATCACTGGCCGGATGATTGCGAATGAATATCTCGATATCTTCAGTGATGAAGTTCTTACTATGACTAGAATACTGCTGCCAAACATGATAATGCGCCCATACACAAAGCCAAAAAGATTCTGTCCTGATTCGAGGGGCATCGGAATATCATCAAACATCTTGCCTGTCCAGCACAATCGCCAGACAGTTGTGGGGAGTTTTGGAGCAGAGAATAAGGAGCAGATTTCCACCTCCAACATCATTGGAGCAATTGGCGAATGTTTTTGTATAAGAATGGGACAACACTCCATTGGAAACTATTCAGACACTCTAAAAAATTATTCCGCGAAGAATTGCAGCTGTTCTACGAGCAACACCATATTAATAAATCAATAATACATAAATTTTAGATGTTCATATTATTTTGTCTAACCCCTGTATATTGTTACGTAACTAGAGTCTCCTGTTTTAAGACTGGACAATTTATATTATGCTACCATATATAATGCAGAGCGAACACGATGTTTCCTCACGACATTTCAGTGATTCAATTCTCTATCTTCAACAGAAGATTGCAATGGAGATATTGATCAAATGTTCCACAGAAGAGTAATATTTGTATTCTTTGGGGGAATATAGGTTGGTAGTGTTGGTTTATTATCAGATTCTTCGATGCTTAGAGGTACCATTGTTGGTCGCGCAAAAAAGGGTTATATCGTATCATGGCTGAAAAATATTGTGTCTGATTATGGAAGTAACATGCTTGTGAAGTTACTGTTGTTGATACGCGGATAGTGTGCTTACTATGGATATTTGCATGCCAAGACTTGTCTATGTTTTAATTGAAATCCGACAGTAACTGATTTAACTGATCATGGTTTCGTATTAATGAACTGTTTTTTGGAAGTTTTCATTACTTCGGAATAAAGTGGAGTTCATTACAGTAATTTTTCGTAAATGCGTAGTAACAGTATACCTATCTCACGTTTTGTGACTTGATTAACTATATTTTTAACAAGGCAAGCTACAGAATTAAGTGATCGTGAAACGTTGGCTCAATATTTCCTTGTCCATAACGTAAAGTCTTTTGAGGCATAAGTGGCAAAATCTGAACCAAAACGCCAGTTCAACAAAAGTTTTTATGTCATTTAGTGAGTTTAGTTTTTTAACCACTACAACAGACAGCTCGCTATACTTAAAATCCGAGGAATGTCTCGTTGAGGAAGGACCTAACTGTCTTTTCGTCTGCTATAAAATCATTCGCTTCCAAACTCGTAAGCTTTCAGAATGCGATATGCTGTTGATTATCGAATGTCTGATATTTTTCAATGTGCCGAACTGTTAAGTTTCCTCATGCCATCATCAACGCATGGACTGTATCTGTCAACATTTTCCTCAGTGATTGTTTCCACTGACATGCTTTACCCCCGTTGGAATGTCCATGTTTTACGGTGGTGCTGTCAGTTATCCTGACGTTTCCACAATATCGATTGGCGAAACGGTTTTCTTACACAAGTATTTATCACACTATGACTATTTTTTCTTCTCCATTTCATTTTAAACTTGATCCTCATATACTGTCAGCACCGGTAAGCAATTAAAGGTTTATTGTAGGATGTTCTAATTTTACAAAATATTCTTCAGAAGACTAAAGTGATTCATGCAAATTTCTCAAGATTATACCATTTCATTTCCTGGTAAAATCTGTCACTTATGGGATTACAATCATATCATCGTAGCTTTTAAAAAATTAAACTTTTTTATAAACTGACTAATGTCACACTAACTAAGATTATTTATTCTTTTTGAGTTACAAAGTTGAAAGGGTGTTCATATTATCCGTTACGCTTATTAAAACACAGCTTCTATTTAACCTATTAGTATCAAATTTAGTTCTGTATGTTTATCAAATTACTGAAAAGATGTTACAGGAAATTACACTGAAACAGGATTCAAATTTCTATTACTGAACAAATTTTTATAACATCTTGTATTCGTTTCTTAATAGTCGTTTGTGAAATTTCAATCTTCGTTATCTCATGAAGTTAACAGATGTAGATTTATTTTAGTAATTAAGTGTTGTAGATATAGTGCTGCAAACAGCCGAAATATGTTTCAGGAAACTATATAGCTTCAAAACGTTTATAGCTGAAAACGTAATCTTTGCAGGATTTTGTTGCGGTGTGTACAATATCACGTATACTGATCTTGAAAACTAAACTTCGAAAGCAACGGTTAACGGAATAGAAACCAAATTTTGTCTTAGATTAATCTCTGTTATTTCTTTCCATATTATCGTCATCGGTTTTCTGATTCAATCACATTCTGGCGCGAATCGCAGCTTACTTTCCTCTCAGCAGGGAAATACCTTTTAGCAGCTTTTATACATCAAAAGGACGGCCGCCCTAAGCAACATTTAAGCTCTTAGAACACACCTAGTCGCCGAGGGGCCGGGCGACAAGAAGAATATTGCCTCCTTCCGATAAGCGCCGAGAGCACAATGGCGGAGCCAGCCCGTGATCAAAGATGCGTCCAATTAAGTTCCCTAGAGGCGTCGTCTTCCATTTCTGCAGCCATTAATTCTGCCGCGGTGCCGTGGCGGCTGCTTGTTAAGCTCTTCGAGTACCGCCATCAAACAGCCACGCAGACGCCGACAAAGCTGCAGGTGGCTCCACCGAGCAACGGCGTCTCTTACGGCGGCGAGTGCCACCAACACAGAACAGCGAGTAGTCCCACCGGTACATTTGTTAGCCTGGTGGTCGATAAATGCTCGCGCGAGTACTCCTGTATACGCGGGAATAGATCGCTCCAATCCAAACACAGGGAATGTAATGCGACTCCGTCCACTGTAAGTGCTTGAGTCGCGCGATCATACGCGAAGACGATGAGATCCGAAATTGTTTGGATTTGGTAGCTCGAACACGTGCTTCACACGGTGGATATTGAGAATGTAAAGTAAAGGCTCCTACAGAC
The DNA here is from genome assembly GCA_031002005.1 of Vandiemenella viatica. Taxonomy (NCBI): domain Eukaryota; kingdom Metazoa; phylum Arthropoda; class Insecta; order Orthoptera; family Morabidae; genus Vandiemenella; species Vandiemenella viatica. The sequence goes on from JARYHS010008074.1 coordinate 303,089,367, forward strand.
ATTTTTTGATCTCCAATAATCACGGAAACGATACTAATTGAACAAAAACAATTAAAACTTACACAAAATTGCTTGAAACCAGTAAGAAACATTTTTAAATGGAAATAGAAAATATATACAACCACCCAGCAGCACATTTACGAAACCAAACACATCTAAAAATTTCAAAATCTCATTCAAAACATTATGGCCGACGTAACATTTTTAATTACGTTCCTCTAATGTTTCATGGTCTTCCTTGTTTTTAATACATTCACAACAGTTATTCGGTTCATTTAAACCATTTTAATCCATCAAAACACAACACGTCCATGGAATAATTATAAAATTTGCAATCTATTTCTTCGCTTCTCTCTCAGACGCAGGTTATATTTACTATGCAAATAGTAATTAGTGGTGACTAATCATTAATACGTAACAGTGCCTATAGTATATATTATATTAAGTTTATATTTGTCGTCGTATCGATAAAATTACAAAATTACTTAACATTTTGCATAATTTTACGAATAAAATTCCGTCAGTTTATAAAGATTAATTACAGCGTAGTTCATTTCACCTGGTTTATATAAGGCCACTAGTTTACTAGAATTTAGCTGGAAATTGTTTCAGCCGCCCTTAAGAATTACTTTTTTCGTGTCCTTTTTTTAAGCATTTTTTTTTTTCTTAACATAAATTTTTCGTATACCAGTACATTTTCAAGATAAAGTTAAATACTAATGCGGTATAAGATTAAAATGAATTAAAAGAGTAGACCATGTCGGCAATGATAGGATGTGAGATTGAAAATTTTTCCGAAGAAATTTACGTTTATTTTCTTAATTAAAAACTAAATAAATATGTATTAAGGAATTATTGTTTTCTTTTCTTTTTTTATATTCACTGACATCAAGAAGAAATGGAATGGGTTGCGGGATACACGGACAACAGGCGACAAAGTCGCGCGAATCTGCTTTCAGTGGACTCAGTTCGCGCGAAGGCGTGATCACGTGTTCCCGTGAATACGCGTCCACTGGACGGCCAGCCTTATGCTTTCACAACGAGTGAAGAGATGTCTGACTTGCTATTCAAATTCGTGATAACGAGTTAAATAATGTTTGATTTTACATAAGCCACACCATTATCTCTCTTAAACCTTCCCTTGTGTTTGTGTCCAAGTTTCACCTTAAGAAGTATATCTGTTTTAAAAATAGGATTACGAGTTGCATTGAATTAGCAGCAGAGGTGTAAAAAAATTTGTAGCTCTGTCACTAAATCATCAATACCACATGAAATCACTATCATTATCTATCAAAAATATAAGTCAAGGACATACAACAAGGTATTTAAACAGTATTTCAGATTTTAATACAAAATAAAAATAGACGCTAAGGTAATTCCGTTATTTCCTCTTCAACCCTTGCGACTGCGGACATATTATATCCGCCTGTATTCGATGAAAAGTTATACTCCAACCTAATTCATATTCATATTTCTCGTGAAACCGTATTGCTTTGTATACTAGTACATGCGAGCTCGTTAACGGAGGATATTTTGTAAGCCGACTTTGGGAAAGGGGAAGGGGATTGAGGCATAAAGTTGATTTGAAGACCTTGAAGAATTAACGTCGTACCGCTGGCTTAGTTCCTGGTAGTCTGACTACCTTTAGCAGCAAGTTTTCATTAACAGTCAACGCAAATGTATAGTACTTTCTCAAGTTCCCACCGTTATAATTTAAATTCCATAATAAGAATGATAGTATATGTAATAGCAGAAATCCAAACAATCCAAAACAGTCAGCGACACTCATTCTAGTAAGTGGTTTTAATTTCGTTATCTCTACATCAGGAATTAAAATAAAACCATCCATAGTAGGGAAACTGTATTAAGTTAAAAACATAGTTTGAATACGTTTTACTTTCCAACTTACCCATAAGTAGTCAATAAAATAAATATTACCTAACAATATCGTGATTTGAGCACGCATTTCCACTGCAAGCTAAAATATTAATTACTTTCCCCCAATCACATATTAGCACGTTGTTTGAACTGTGCTGTTCTCTGTAGGGAAATTACCAAATCACCCATAATTCATGTTACGGAAATTCATATAACCGAAGTACTTAATCGTTTTTTATTTCGCGATATACCTGTCGTTTTAAAAGTCATAAAACACACATACATTCATATGAAATATTCGTTTTTATTAATTCACTGCTTAAAACTTTTACAGTGAGTTGTTCAATGCCGTGGCTTTTTAAAATTGTTTGAAACAAAATGCAATTATTACAATGGCATTATTATCATTGCATACAATCATAATTTTTCCATCACCCCTTGCAAAAAATGAAGAAAATATATACAGCTAGCGAAAACTTATGTCGATAACAATGGAAAATATTTGATGGAATGTCGATTTTATTCCTTTTTCTTTTTCTTGTTCTTCTTTCTGTTATATTTTTCCTTAGATTTAATGCCACTGAGCTTACGTGCTACAACGGCACGAAAAAACTCTGTCACTGAATGGAAAGACGATTCAAGAGTGTTGAGGAAAAACATTATGCCACGCACTTGAAATAAATAGTGGTGCATCCAGAAATAAAACACAATCAAATTCGACGATGTTATGTAATATAAACTTGTAAATAATTATATCCAATGGTCCATTTCAGCGCTATACCATAATAAAAAAAATTATAACTTTGATAATGATATTTTATGTCTGAAAATTCTTGTATTGAAAATGAAAAGGTGACACTTTGAGTCACTGTATCATTTGTTTGCTCCCATGCAGTATTTTCTGTGGTTAAATTACTACAATAGCAATTATAGCGGTAAAAATAGAAGTTTGTATTTTTACTTCTTCCATAATATCAAGCACATAAATACCACCTGGTGTATCGACACACAACTTCGTATTGTACCAGCTGCGATCAGCCAGAAATTAGTCCAACCCTCGATAAGAACAGATTTAGTATCTTTATTTTCTGTAGGAAGTTGGCACCGTGTATCAGAGTTAGAGAACACTTTCTCGTCACGAAACAGAGTTGGAATGGAGTAGAAGGGGAAGGAAGGCTTCTCTCTTGACCCCACCACCACGTACTTTTTCTCCCTCAGAGAAGCAGTCGGCTCACGTGTCAGCTTAGACCCAGTTAGAGCCGCTTACGATACAGCTCACAAAACAAACGTCAGGATCAGTCTGAGGATAAAGCATTAGGCCAAAGTACGGAAGCCGTTCAACAAAGGAGATAATTACCAAGACTCCCTAAAACTTTACAGTTTGGTGTTTGTTCAGTTAACATTTCATGCGTGTTGAACGGATGAGAGAGAGAAATTTGGTAAAAAAAACTATTTACTATTGAAATAATTTGTGTGCGTGAAAGGCATTGCACTTAAAAACATTTTCAGATTTTCAATATAATTAGGTACTGGATATATTTGGTTTAGAACAAGCTATTAGATCACCTTTTCTTCGAAAATTTTCTCTAGTAAGATATTATTAATTACTAAAATTTTACTTGGTACATTGTAGTAACTTACACATCACAGCACTTATATTAAATCTCAATATTGACAATAACTGTTCGAATGGAAATTTCATTTGGTATACAGGTACCAACCTACACGGAAAACCAAATTCCTTAATTATAATCCTTCAGAATTTTCACGCTTATTAGAAACACTTCCTTTTTTACCAGATTTTACTCCATTAGATTTCTTCAAACACTAGTTTATTTGTGTCTTTTTAATGATTTTTTCAATAATTTTAAATTCATTTTAGTTTGACGTTCAACTCCTAAGACTGGAAAAGTAATTGAATTACATTTCATCAATAACTTCTACTAGAGCTAACTGCTTCTATGTTTTTTTTACATAATACGGTAATCAAAGTTAGTAACTAATATTACATATAGCTTTCATTAAATCACATTTTCGTAATGGATAGATAGAAATCATGTGGTTCCTTTTTAAAAATACAGTTTAATGGCAGAACAAAAAAAAATGTTAGTACCTCGAAACACAAGACAGGAGGAGGGTGAAGAGGGTCAAAGGAGTGAACAAGGCGTATACGGCGATGTGGCATGGGCAGATATTGGTGTAGCTATCAAAAGTAGGGATGGAAGGGAAAACATGACCATGACCACAAGCTGGTATTGGATTTAATGCACAAGGATGTGGGAAGATTCTCTTTTTTAAGTAAGGTTGTCAGGGATTGAAATAAGTTACCAAGGGAAATGATGAATAATTTACCCAAAACGTTGAAAGAATTTAAAGTTAAAATTTGTAGAGGGCAAATGTAGGTGGGTGCAGGAAGGGGAAGGTGGGTGTTTATGGAAATTGCCACCGGAGCGTGTGCTCCATTGCAATTAAATTAAATAGTGAAGTGATGGCTGCTCCACATTACGAGTTACCTAATGTTTAATCGACAGCAGAGAGAGCTTAGCAGATTGTTATGTAGGAACTGTATTGGAACAAGTCACAATTCTGAGTTTCCAAGGAGAGATTTAGCGAAACCGCGGTGATTCAAAATAGAAATTTGAATCTTGGTATTGTAGAGCGTGAATGCGAATTGTAGTTGTTGAACTAAGTATTTCTGAAATAAATAATTGTGATAGATGCTTGCATTTATATTATAAATATTTTATTAATAATCTCTGAGAAATTAAAACTTGTAGAATAATCATATCTTCACTACGTGAGAACACTTTTATACTATCTTTGATGGTTCTAGAGCAGCAAGCTGAAGAATATGTATCCAAACGATCAACTCCATAAAATAAATTCATAGAAATACCTTCATTAGAATAGCAACGACTTAACCCGGTGGGTGAGTGGTAACATTCTGATGGACGAGGGTTTATTTCTGCAACCGAAAATCCAGATTTTGATTTTCTGTGGTTTCCAGAAATCGTTCCAGCTGAATGCTGGCGTGAGTCTTTGAAAAGGTCAAGGCCGTATACTTTTCTGTTTCTTGCCATCATCCATTACCATCGCTCATCGCACCGTAAAGCCTAAAACAAAACAGAAATGAATAATAACAGTAATAACCGATTAACTTAAAATTATGAAGTCAAACTTTTTGAGTAAGATGGTAGATGGATTTAAGACAAAATTTCATTAAAGAGAAGTATAATAATTTTAAGACACTTCCATGTGCTGAGGTAGATTAAAAGATGAAACACAAGAGGCAGTACATAAAAGAAATCAGATTGCACGGGGATTTAATCTGAAAATGTAAGCTAAAACATCAAAAGTTAAAGAATTTAGAGAAACAGACACCGCTTAGAGAACAAACTACATACCTCAGATATAATATTTCTCACAACAATTCACTAGGATCATTCGGCAATTTATACATTTAGCAAGAAGACATAGAAACGTAAAATAATACAGGACATGCCGTTCAAATTGTTTCCGGAAATAATAGAAAATCCCGAATCTGTATGGCCGGAGGGGAATTCGAGCTCGCTCCCTCTCGATTGCGTTACTGCTCAGTCACCACGCTAGGTGCTGCTGTAGGAAGTGAAAACTGCACAGTAACAACGATTTGGACAAATATATTGAGCGACTGAAATGTGATTTATACACGACGTAGCAGGTTATTTATTACTTGGCCATTAACAATTCAATAAATACCGCGAATAACATAGCGTCAAAAGCATTAGGGACACTATCTCTAATTACAGAAGGAACTGGACTGATCTCCTCCAGGCACATGGCTGAGTGAAGGATAAATAAAACTGCGGCAGCATGAGCCAAAACGATGTGCGAGCCAATGGTGACAACGGAAATGAAAAGAGGTCAAAGTTACGAAGGCATATTGAAGCCACAACTAACATAATGGATGATGGTTAAACTTATTTTGTAATTTATTTATGAACGAACCTCCTGACCGCTATTTAATGTACGCACCTTTGAATCAAGAGACAGGTATATGTACTGTGCCCGAAACGAAAAGTAATCCTAGATCTACAATTTAAAAAAATGAGCATTTCGGTTGATGAAGGTTCGATAGAGAGATTTGTGGGTGGTTGCTAACCATTCACGGCTTTTCATCTGTTACTGCAGATGGGATTTCTGCAATCAGTCACGGTGCGACACGTTCTCCAGGTCGTTAGTTTCTCTTTTTACCACAAATCCGACAGGCGCAGCGAGAAGGAGCGGCGCGGCGGTTGCCTGCCTGCCTGCCTGCCTGAAGCCGACAGACGAATCGGCTCAATTTAAATGCGGCCAAATCGCAGCCCTGCGCGGCGCCGCGGGCGGAGCGCCTGTTTCCGCGCCGACAGCGGCTGACGCGACGCTAAATGAAGGCATTTGCATGCTCGCGCCCGGCAGCCGCGCGGGGCGCGTTATTTACGAGTCGGTGGGCGCGCAAAGCACCCACCTGCCCGCTTGCGCCTCTCTCGCTTTGAAGGAGCAGCTCCCGCGCGCCGCTCTCCAGCAAGGAAACCACCGTAGCCACTCGCAATAACACGAGTTAGGCCGACAAAAAGCCGCGCCCGCCATGCCGAGCGCCTAAAAACCTCACGTAAGAATCACAAAGTCGGGTTCCAAAGCGCTGAAGGACCGTGTCAATGTAAAGTTACAGCAATAACAAGTTTGAATGGGTGGTAAGTACTTGAATGTTACTGCAGACAAGCTGAACCAAAACTTTTGTTTAATCAAATACTTGAATTTAATTTATGTACAATGTCAGAGTAAGTTCAATGAGTGAATAGGTAGCACATGAAGATTTAAGAGTAATATGGAGAAGATAACAGAAAATAACGATCTTATATTAACACTTCAAGAATAAAGAAATGTGATTGTTATAACTTAAATAAGCTATCGTGGGATATTCTGAATTGTATATCTCAAGCAGTAAAAACAAAAAAACAAAAAAAATAATAAATAAAACGCGCTTACAGAAAAAATATGGTATAGAAATTTTCATTTATGATTAATTACCATGGTAATTAATAATAATAATATGTAACGAGAAGCTAGTTAGATACTAGCAATATTTCCACGTTTACCAGAGTAAATATGTGACATTAGACGAGTTTTCCAATGGAAGATGCATGCTTTTCTGCGAAGTGTTATCATTTTATTGTCTTTGACATTATTGCCACACGAAAGCAATTACTGCCAAAACCTCTGGTATCTGCTGTAGTAACTGGCCGTATCTTATGTTTACCAGTATTTCATCTTCCTGTTTCCAACTGCCCCTGCTAAGAGTGAAAGGTGTCAGCTGTAGTCTTAATGGTAGAAAATAAAAGGCGATAAGGATTTTGTATAGTGTTATTACTATCCGTCTATCCACATGCTAATATAACGGGAAAAGAAAGATTTCATGTATAATAAAGATTACCGTTTGATTCGATAATTGGTGAAAGTGAGAAGTTATTTCAGTCCTATAAATACTTTCTTAGAACATTGCCCCCTTCTTTTCGGATTATTAAAGTAGAATTACAAGTATCATTTTATCTACCAGAAATTGAATATACCTCACATCATTTCTTTCACTGGAGTTGTTTCATATTGTGTTTTTCAGCTGAGGAGAGATTTTGAAGCATCGTTTACAGTCTTTACTAAAAAGACATGAGTTATGACTCCGTTCAAGCGGACCTTAGCCAAAGTAAATAACTCAGAAATTCTTCCCACAACAGTAACAGGTAACAGTATCTGAAATCAGATACTGAAGAATAGCTTAAAAAAAGTATATGCGGGTTGCAAAGTTTGTCTTCCTACGCGTTTTCTGAATTGTGTAGTCGATCTTCTCGTCAACTTTTGCTGTTAATATCACATCAAATATTCCTAACATATACATTATTATTCTATGCTTTACCTACAATGTAATTGGAATTTTAACTGTAAAAACTCATACACAATGGGGCGTTGTGGCAGGTACTTTTCATTTTTTTTAAAAAAAACATTAAAAAGCAAAAATGATTTCCGTCTTCCGGGATTAACTCGTCACTAAATCTTGGACAACTTTGTCGCAAGGTAAAAAGCACTGGCCTTTGCTAAGGATTCATCCCGACATACACTTAGAGTAATTCATGGAATCATGAGAAAACAAATTTGAATATTCAGACTGGAATTCGAAACAGCGTGTTCATAATTTCTTGAACACTTCACCCGCCAGGGTGATTGAAGAGAATTAGAATTTTAATCTGGGGAAAATGTTTGCCAGTCATTAGGTCTTTTTGAAAAGGTTACAGTGCTAAAATTTCTTAATTCCCAGACTTAAAGAAGTTCAAACTAAAAATTACTCCCCTGAATTTATTGGTCTATCCAGACGTAGTTATTACGTGAAATAATTGATCCTTAAAGAATGATGTTGTCAATTTTTTACTAACTATGACAACCTGTTTTGCTTCGGTAGTCTACATCATGGACGAAACTGAATCGCACAGTTTAACGTTATAAAATTGATTCTGAAACGATGAATGTTGTAGCTGTAATGCACAGTATATAATAAAAATCATGCTTATGAACCGGTTACCAGAACTAATTATGAACAGTAAACTTCCCAACGCTATGAAGATAAATAAAGTTCAGTAACACTGCTCACAGGTATTTTTTTGAAAATATTCTCTACAAGTCATTCGACACAGATTTTATCAAATCTTTTCACTGAGCTTTAATTACATTTAATTAGTCTTAAAATTAATTTCCTGTGTGGAAAGTTGGTGTTGAAACAGTGAATAGTTCACGTAATATAGTACTCAAAAGCGCATTTGGCGGTTAATCTCTGCAGCAAACTATTTCTCTTTTTTATCTCTCTTTTAAAGGACAGAGAGTGTAAAAAAAAGTAGAAAAATATACAAAGCCTTCCTTTTACGTGTTTCAGGAAGTCAAAGATTCCTGCAAGCCACCTGTTTCAAAATCTACATCTTGAGCGTGCTGATTAAGTTCCCTCCAAAATATTATAGTCTTTATTGTTATTGTTACTACTGAATGGCTTTTTAGGAGCAAACTATACAAGACAAAAATTATTGCAAACTAAAATGCAGTACATAAAATTGACGGCCAGGCAATAGCATTTGGTATCAGATGATGGAGAGCCTTCATGTCACTTTCATAATCCTAAGTGGGCAGATCTCTACAATGTGTACTATCTCTGCTTCTTTACGCCACTGTCGTAGCTGACCACAGTTTTCATTTTTTAACTGATCAGTTTTAGTATACAATGCTCTAATTGGAAACAATAAAAACTACGGAAATGAACAAGGCAGAGGTGTTAAAGAGATATTTGAAGCTTTTACAAAAAAAAAAAAAAAAAAAAATAGGTTAATTATTTCGGCTTTAAAATAATCAGTTTTCTTTTTCATAAGATTTTCTCAACGTTTTGTGGACGGCTGTCTTTTATAGGGTTTACTCATCGTTGGTATAGTCAAATATGGAGCGTTTTGTTTAGCAGCCGCTATCCATTGCTGACTCCAAACAATTTATACCTACTGCCAGGTCGTACTCCATACTATTGGGGATAGTGAAGTTCTCCCGTCTATCTGTGAAACGCGTGTCTATATTATTTGTGTGATATATATAATTTTTGTTTGTAAAATATGTAATTTATGAGGCGGAGTTCGGAAGAGTCCGGAATTCACTTTGGTGGATGTGGAAAACCGTTTGAAAGCCGGTTGCTGAACACGTGCCCTGCGTCGTTGTACTTCCCCATCCGGTGTACGGCGCCTCATCGTACTGAGACGCACTGCCGGGCTTACTAACCAATATCTGCTTAAAATTAATACGTGACCATCAACCAATAAGCAAATTCCACAAACTATTACTAATTAAAATTAAAGTTATAATAATAAGAGAAAGGTCAACTATTGCTAGAAGGAGTAGTATTTTTAAATTTGCTTATTTCTTTAGTCGTCATTGTTTTGAAGGGGATGTTATAGCATGAGCAGAGAACCAGAGTAAGAATTGTTTTGAATTTATAGTAGGATTACTATATTGGAGTTAATACTGTGAAGTTTCCATGTTAAGCTAGGTGAACTGGTTCAAATCTAAGTTGTGGCGAGGGAGAAATAAGTGTGGGATCGACAAAGATACAAGCACGCAACCAATTAAAGCATCTATAGGACCAGGAAAAGGATTATAATTGCAAGATTGCCAAGGTTTCGATGGTTTTTGGTGATTCATCACAATGATGATATACGTCTTGAGAAATTTGTTCTTAATATTTTTTGGCTTTTAACAACTGCATTTTTTTTTTTTTTTTTTTTGCTGTCATCAGTGTTTTGACTGGTTTGATGCAATCTTCCATCCCATCTTGTGCTAACCTCTTCATCTCTACATATCCCTTAAAACCTACGTCCTCAATGATCGGCTTCACATATTCTAATCTCTGTCTTCCACTACAGTTCTTACCTTCCACTGTTCACTCCACTAACAATTTAACCAATCCAGCATGTCTCAAAATATGACCTCCCAACCTGTCTCTTATTTCTGTTAGCTTCTTCCACAAACTTCTTTCCTCGCCCATTATTTCAAAAACTCGTTCATTTCGTACATTTTCTGTCCATTTAATTTTCAGCAATCTTCTGTAGCTCCACATTTCAAATGCTTCAATTTTTTTTCTTTCTGGTATTCCTAAAGTCCATGTTTAGCTACCATAAAGTGCTGTGCTCCACACAAAGAGTTTTAAAAAGTTCTTTCTAATTCCGTAGATCAATATTCGAAACTAAAAGATTCCTCTTTTTCATTAAGGCTCTTTTTTCTAGTGCTATTCTGCTTATAACATCATTCTTGCTTCTGCCGTCGGTTGTAATTTTGCTTCACAAGTAGCAGAATTCACTTACTTCTCCTATTGCATATAATTTACTGTGATTGGTATCATTTCTGCTACATTCATCATTTTTTTCTTGCTTTGATTTATATTCAGTTCAAAATGATACTTCAGTACTTTGTTCATGATACTCAGTAACTTCTCAATATCCTCAGCTCGTTCTGTTAACAAGACAATGTCATCAGCAAATCGTAGCATTTTTTTTCTCCCTGAACACTTATGCCACATGAATATTTTTCTTTTATTTCCTTTATTGCTTCTTCTACATACAAGTTGAATGCATATAGCTATGTTATTGCAGTTTCATAGTCGTAGCGTGGTGGCTTAGTATGGTTTATGGTAACTTCCATAGACGTGTTTGAACATTTAAACTGAGTATTAAATTCAGTGTTTATACGGAACGCCACGGGTGAGCCTCGTATTCGGGTGGACTCGGTTTCGAATCTCGGTCCCGCCATCAAGATTTGAGTTTCCCACAGTTTCCAGAAAATTATCCAGGCGAATGCTGGGATGGTTTCTTCAAAAATTCAATACGATAATTCCTTCCCGTTTCTTGGCTCCAATACTTTCCCACTTCTGATGATTCCGACTAGATATAAAGCCATAAGGAAAAAAGTTCTTTACGTATGTAAAAAAGTTCTTTTGAACAGAATTCTCTTTTCAGACACATTTCATTTAACTGCCTTCGTAATTGGAAAATATATTGTTTCACAAGAAAAACATTGTGTAAAGGAAAAAGGATCATTTTGAAATAGCCCGTCTGTGCCATTATAATAGAATACACATATACACAAATATATATTAAAAGTAAAACTTCAGCACAATAGTAAAAGCGTAGTTACTTTTACTGCGAATTTAATGTTTTTATTTCTTACCACGCGATCAATTTACCAAATTCATTTAGCGGAGTAGACGCATTTAACATCCACCATTCCTGACATGATTCGCATAAACAAACTGATCTTAGACATTTGTGAGCAAAGTGCTTACTTTACCTCTGGTTATTGTCGACAGCGGTGGTGAAGCAGTTCTACGAGGTGCAGGTGTACGACGAGTTCGTGATGGTGGGCAACACGGCCGTGATGCGCTGCCACGTGCCCTCCTTCGTCAGGGACTACGTCGTCGTCCTCTGTACTAGCTTGTAGGTCTAACCTCCTAACTTACTGCCTCGTTGTCGACAGCGGTGGTGAAGCAGTTCTACGAGGTGCAGGTGTACGACGAGTTCGTGATGGTGGGCAACACGGCCGTGATGCGCTGCCACGTGCCCTCCTTCGTCAGGGTCTACGTCGTCGTCCTCTGTACTAGCTTGTTGGTCTAACCTCCTAACTTACTGCCTCGTTGTTGACAGCGGTGGTGAAGCAGTTCTACGAGGTGCAGGTGTACGACGAGTTCGTGATGGTGGGCAACACGGCCGTGATGCGCTGCCACGTGCCCTCCTTCGTCAGGGACTACGTCGTCGTCCTCTGTACTAGCTTGTAGGTCTAACCTCCTAACTTACTGCCTCGTTGTCGACAGCGGTGGTGAAGCAGTTCTACGAGGTGCAGGTGTACGACGAGTTCGTGATGGTGGGCAACACGGCCGTGATGCGCTGCCACGTGCCCTCCTTCGTCAGGGACTACGTCGTCGTCACGTCCTGGATCAGGGGACCCAGGGACCGCATCGTCACCGACGTAGACACAGGTAACGTGATAAACATTATACTAACGCCTGCTACTAAACTCCGTATGGAAGATTGGAGAGAACTGAAGTGTCTTGCAGGATCTCTTTACCACGGCAACAGCAAATATGTATCAATTGTTTCTATTATGATAGATTATAAGGCTCCATCTTACACTCGTTAGGATACATATTTCATTCTTCTACAGTTTTCCGTTTACTGCAAAAAAATTCCGCAATCATTCTCGATGTAAACCATGGCCAATTGCATTCCATTTTAAATACCCTTATGAAGGCACGCATTGATAAATCATCCTTCAAAACTAGTTTAACCCTTCAGGAAAAGGAAATAATGTTGATGAAACTGAAAGACGCAATAGCTTACCGGTATTTTTGACTGCGGGTGTTACGATGTTTGAGAACAGACTATGATAGCAAACATGATTTCAGTATTCGCATACTATCTTTTTGAAGTCACAATACTAATGCTTGGAGTATTTAATCTGTCAAACACAAGAATGTTGTTATTAAAGCACTTCTCTATTTTAGTTAGGTTCAATATTATTTACCATTATTGTAAAATCTCTACTAAGAAATGAACAATAACGTTAAGGAATACAGTTTCATTCCAAATAAGAAGTCTTTGCTCGACGAACAAAGGGTAAAATTTTTCGATAATTCCGTATTAGACCAAGGTGTCTAAGTAATGCACTACAAAAAGCATTAAGAGGAGAAAATATGGATAATGTTCATCAGTACTTCAAATTACAGGATCAGCTGCAGGGTCAAATAATTAGAAACACCAGCATCAATGTTCAATAAATTTAATTAAAAGTTCACCAATATGTATTCTATGGTCTTAATTACATTTCTTCAAACGACCAGTTTATTAATAACACACCAATGAAAAATTGTGTCTTATTTTTGAATGACAAGCCTGGTCATTAACTTTTGAACAAAACATCAGATGATTGTATTGCATTCATCTAAATATAATTAGGACCATTGGGCGCCAAGTATCATCATCAAGGGTTTTCTGCTGTACAGCAGGTCCATTCGTAGCTACAGCCTTCCAAGTATAACAGCAATTTATCTTGCTTATTAAAATTCTTATAATAATTAATTCTAATTTTATTTTAATGTTTCTAATTTTTAATTTTACTGCACGGGATCGAGAAATGAAAGATCTCTAGATAAGTAACAAGCTGCATTTAATTATTATATAAAAATCTGATATGTCAAACAAGCAAAATTGATTATGCAAACATATATATCGCACTACCAATTCCAGAATTATTTACACTTGTTCAAAATCATCGTTATCAGAATGTTGAGATTTACCCTTAAAACTCCAAAAATATTTACTTGGCCTGTTCATTACCCAATGCTGAAACATGAAATAAAATCTTATGTTCTATCAAAATTAGAATAAATCGTTTTCCATTCATACTTTTCTATAAAATAATTTCGCCTCGAAATCGCACGAAATAAAATATTATTACGCCGGCTAGCTAATCAAATAACACCAAAGCACGGATTATAATTGATTCTTTATATATAGCTATGAAATGATTAGTAAGAGTGTGTTACGGTTTCTCTACTGCACTACAATATTCGTGATAATTCGTAGAACAGGTAGTATGGTGTGGTTTACCGTAACCTTTTTGAACACCGAAAACGGCCACAAGTCCGACAGGTACGAAACCCGAGATGCTTTTCGCTCTCCACCATCTTCCCACCTCGACAAAACATCTCAGCAAATGGGTAAGGTAGCTGCATATGCCATTATAAGGACAGGTAGAACCAAGCCTATATCGTCAGCTGCTCTTCAGTCAGATTCGTTTGACGGAATGTTGCATGCGATGATTAAATAAAATGCGATGGTAATTTTTTTTAAAAATGATTGTATCAGAAACTATCCAGATACATACAACTCGAATTCGTCCGGTTTTCCGCTTATATACAACCATACCAGACAACAGAAAAAGCATTTAACATAACTATTGGGCAGCCAGTAAAACATACATCTAGCCAGTTACGCATTCAAGCACAAAATGGTTGTAAGATGGCCGAAACTTAGTTTCCATACTGCTTTGTTCTCACTAACCAATCCAAAATTATAATAGCCAATCCTTTAGAAAAGTAGATACCTATGAAGCTTTTCAATGTTTTGAACGCTGCTTCGAGATACAGAAGACTATTTTCTGAGCTCGACATGACAGATCACTGTGCAAGGAGCGAAATCCTTTATCCCGTTAATAAAGGATGTCTGGCGCCAACTAGTCGCCTGACGCCCTACTTCACTAAACTTTTTTAATATTGTTTTCCCACTCCGATTCAAAATTAATTTATTCTTAATACACACGAATTGTCCTTATTATTGGTTCTAAGCGTCTAAATGTAATTAGAACCTTTGAAGTATTTACAAAAATAGAGAGAATGAAAATAGAACGTTAGATAGTTGACGTATATTGTAAATAAATATTTTTTAAAATTTAAAACCTATGTTTAGTAAATATACGACTTATAAATACCCAAACAAACGGAACCCATGTTTTCAAATTCTATCCAGTTGGTACAAGGTAAGAGTATGTCTTCATATTCCTGGGTATCATAATTTCTACATGGAAATAAATTCACGATTCACTGATAAATTTAATATAATTTAGACGATTGAAAATCTTAAATTATTAAAAAGAGTACGACAGATTCTTCTAAAGTAGTCTTCTACCTACCATTTCATTCCAAGATTTTTTATTCCAATATACATTATTCTCTTCATTGATGTAAAAAAAATGTAAATATATATCTATTTCAAGCTGAAAATGGAGGGAAACTATACACCGCTACGATATCAATACTTTTTGATTATCTTCTGAGCTCCGAGAAAAATAGTGTTTGAATGCTGAGTTCTTTTCATAACTGACTTGCATATTAAAACCAAAAGTGTTCTTTCCTTTACGGTTAATTTCAAATTTTAATTTAAAGTAAAAAACATTGAACACCTGCAACAACATAAATTGATAACTTAAATAATTAAACTTCTGTAACAGCAACATCTATAAACAGAGAATAACAAAACATGAACTGTTGAATATAAATGTTGAGAGGCTTAACTATATTAATATATTTTGTCTTCCTGCGAATGGAACAGTCCGCGAGTTGATAGAATACTTTTATGATCTTGCTACTATACAAGACGAAAAGAGGAAAGGATGTCAGAATATAATTTTTGCGACTAAAATTAATCACTCCATAGTCAAAACACAGAAAGTTATGCTCAATTCTCTTTCATGGCTGATTCATCATACATTCGCAGACGAATCCTTTAAACGTGCTATAGGATGTTTCCTCATTCTCAGTACCAAAAATAAATGCAAGACCGATTTATTTTTCACAAATTTTCTATGCAGTATCTAGCCACGTTTTCACTAATTAAAAGTTTAAACAATATATATTTATCTCTTTCACTTACTAACAGTGTGGGGCATAAGCTCTCGCTGTGTGAAATGCTCTGGACTGTTCATTCTTCAGGGCGGCATATTGATTTCCGGTCTAACTATCCAGATTTCTTTTTACTGTTAAGACGAATGCCATAGTGAGCCATAAACAATTCGCTTCCCTTTAGTTGAAATTCTAACTTGAATATAATGTGTAATATAATTGCACTGTTTTATCCGTGTTTAAAACGTTCAGCAGTTCCTCTAAATCGAAAACCCAGATTACAATGCTACATGTTGACACAAATCTAATTGAATTATATATTAGCGCAGCCATTTAACACACACACACACACATATATATATATATATATATATATATATATATATATATATATATATATATACTGTCTCTTGTGATGCCAATACAATGTGCCAATAGTTGCCGTTGTGCTATAAATCGTTCGTAAAACGTAAGTATGAAATAGTATGTAAACAATTTCCTACTAAAATAGGCATTAAAATTTTAAAAAATGCCAAATTCACTTTGCGAGTGATATGCAACTTATTATTTGATAGAAAATCGTAGATTAAAGATTACACATTTGCTAAACAAGCCTCTTTAAAGATCCAAATTTTAATTGTTGGTTTCAGTTGCACTTTAGCTTGAAATTAAACAGTTTCCACGCGGACGTCTATAATTCCGTTTCAAACATTGATATTATTCACTTCGGTTACAAAAATTCTCGCACTTTTTTTCTAACCGATAAGGTTTATTAATTTATAAAACGAATGATCAAAATCTAGCTAACCACATTTCGCGAATCAGCCTCTTATTTCGTTCAATATTTACCAAATTTAACGGCTTTGATTAAATTAGCATCACAGATCGCAAAAATGTAAAACAGCCAATAACCCGAAATTCGATTTTCACAATTCATTTGTCCTGACCACGGCACTGAAAAGATAAATGTAAATTCTTCGATCAAACACGAGGTGCCACACTTAACCAGTAAACAGATCAACACAATAGTATTTTCTCACTGGCATTAAACTTGTTATTTCAAAATACTATCTTCCTGCATAAATTTGCCAAGTTTTAACCCAGCTGTAAATTATATTCATGAAACAAATTTTTAAGCTATAAAAAATTAATTAGTAGTTAAAGAAACCAAACCAACAAATAATCCACTCAAAAAAAACTTGAAACTATACTAAAAACATTGCATTTAGTGTAAACCAAGTGACACCAGCTGCATTTATCACGTTGAGTGCGTTTTATACCTATACAGTACCTATCAATATCACATATGAAATTGTGTAGACATATATAAGATTATCCGTACACAAATCTTCATTGAAAATTTAAGTTAGAACTTTAGATGAGTTACTGTAACTGCCACAATTAACATGCCTACAAATAATCTGAAAGTTTAATTGGTTGCGTTAACAATATCAGTTCAGTGATACAAGCCACCTGGATACCTTTTTTTTCGTATTCACTTAGGAATATTATGAGATGGTCACTAATTTCCAACTAAAAAATACAGACAAGTACGGAAAATATAGATGATTCCTATTCCCACAGCTAAAAAATAAAATAAAAAATAAATAAAGTTACACGCGCAAATCATCGAAAATTTGTCATTGGCTTACGATGTTCGTTGTTTCAACAAAAATTTCATTGTAGCGATTTTTTCATTGTTTTTAGGACTTTACCCTCATCGACTGGGAATAAATTTTAGGTACGACGGAGTACGGAATTCGGTCATGATCCTTATGAAGGAACTATCACATAATTAGTATCAAGTGATTTAGAGAAACTATGTAAAACCGAAATCTAGACGACTGGATAGAGAGTGGAACCCCGTTCTTCCATAATATCAACTCAGAAAGTTGCCGCCACTTGACGAAGTTGGTTCATGTAAGCATATATAGGAACCTTGATGATAATGGTCAACGTTTCAGCAACCATTGTTTTACCTACACCGTTTTATAGCATTTATTGGAATAACTATGTATTTTAGAATGAATTCTACAGACAAGTGATCGATAGCGTCACTAGTAATAATTTTTAAAATTGGTTAAGAAGTATTCAATCTGATCTTGAGTGGGATTTTAAGGTATTATTTATTCTCTAATATCTTGAAATATCAATAAAAATTTCATAGAAATTTTAGCATACAGCTAATATCTGAAATTTTAATGTTAGTTACATTTAATGCAAGAAAATTAAACATTAATTGAAAATAAATTTTACCATTTAACAACTGGCGTTCATACGATTTAATTCCTTTTCACCGGATTATCATGTAAAATCATAAATATTATTCTTTCTTTACAGCGTATTCCAATAAATCACCGTTTATTTAGTTCGTCTTGTTCTAGCTATGACTCTACAGTTCAATGCAAGTAACATTCCTCAGTCGCACCACAAGATTCTCCTTAATTTAAGTTGGCACCGCCAATCTAACTCCACAGACATCGCTGAACTGCCTTAAACTCAAAAAAAGAAACCAGTAGCACAAGAACTGTTTACGTTCAGTTTAAATATCTACCTGATATAAGGTGTAATCTTATAAATTGATGTGATATCACGCTTTAAACTGGTTTCATTTTCATACATTTCTAAAAGTGTTATTCTTCATTTGTTAATAACTGTCATGAAAGGCAAAAATGTTCCATTACAAGCTTTTTATTACTGCAGGCCACTCCTGAGGGAAATCTTGAATCTTGTGAACAGTCTGACTGCTTCCCCTAGCTACACGTAGACAGATAATGCAGCAGTCGTGCCGTTAAGAAGACATCAGCCCTTATTTCCTCGCGACGACGCAACAGCGTTGCCGCATCATAAAGGGAAATGTTGTAGAAGAAAAATGTAAACGGCTTGAATTCTCTCACCTCGGAGCTGCAAGGCATTAAGCGTTATGTCGGAAGGCTGTTGTTGGGATGCAGTAAATTCGTTTGGCGCAGTATACCAATAAACGACCCGTGAAGTATAAGCAGTGAATTCGTCCCACGTCGACTTTCTGCTATGAATAACTTCGCCGTCTTACAAGTTCGTGACCAAAAGTGCGCACTATAAGCTTTCATTATATGCAAATTCCGAGCTGCGCTGTTTTCCTTCCCTCAATCTTTGTAACGTCTCAATTTTGTAGGCATGTTAATGTGATTCCTGTAGAGGTTTTCTGAAATCCCATGATTAGGGCAAGTGTATTTCTATAAACATTCACAGTAGAGTTTACAGTTCTCTGATAATGAATCATTGCTTAAAATCTATCCTCCTTGGTGATCTTTTAACGCAAAGCAGACTGAGTTTATTACTGAACTTTCCCCCTTGCTGTATCCTATATCTCTTACTGATTTTAATGGTTGCAGATGTTTTGTTCTTATCAATGCAGTATCAGTGTATTCAGAGTAATAAATCAACATTTTGTTCAAAAGGATCCACTGGTAATCGTAAACATAAACCTGAAGTGTTGCATACAAAATTTCTTCTATTATATCTTCCAACGTTAACTGAAACGTCGATTAAAAAGTTACTTAACAACTTGTGCAATGATTTCGGCTGCTAGCAGGAGCAAAATGCAAAG
The DNA here is from genome assembly GCA_031002005.1 of Vandiemenella viatica. Classification (NCBI taxonomy): domain Eukaryota; kingdom Metazoa; phylum Arthropoda; class Insecta; order Orthoptera; family Morabidae; genus Vandiemenella; species Vandiemenella viatica. The sequence goes on from JARYHS010008074.1 coordinate 303,108,815, forward strand.
GAAGGTATACTGATCAGCCAGAACATCATGGCTACTTACCTACTATCAATATAAACCAATCCAGGCGACAGCAGCATCACCTAACGAGGAATGACTGCTGGTCAGATACACGTACGGTGCATGTAGTATCAGTGAGCGTGCTATCCGTGTTTAGAATGGGAAAGGCGCGCGATCTATCTGAGTTTGACCGACGCCAGATTGCGATGGCCCAGAGGCTCGACATGAGCATTACGGAAACTGTACGCCTTGGCGGGTGTTCGAGGACTGTTGTGGTGAGTGTCTACAACAAGTGACGAAACCAAGGTGAAACTATGTCCAAACGTCGAGGGGCTGAGCGGCCACCCCTAATTACAGATGTCGGACGTCGTAGGCTGGGCAGACTGGTAAAACAGAACAGGCAGCGAACTGATGCGGAACTAATATCAGACTTTTTAATTCTGGGCACAGTACAAGTGTATCTGAAGAAACAGACCACCGAACACTCCTAACGATGGACCTCCGCAGCCGACGACCCATGCATGTGCAAATGTTAACACCACGACATCGGCAACTACGACTGAAATACGCCATGTCGCAAGGCCAGGAGTGTGATAGAGTGGTTTGAGGACCACAGTGGCGAGTTGCAATTGATGTGCTGGCTCCCCAACTTGTCAAATCTGAACCCAATCGAACACATCTGGGATGTGATTGAACGGGGCGTCAGAGCTCATTGCCCCTCTCCCCAGAATTTACGGGAATTAGGTGACCTGTGTGTGGTGCCAGCTCCCTCCAGTGACTACCAAGCTTCATTGCTTCCATGCCAAGACGCGTCACCACTGTTATCCGTGCCGAAGGTGGTCATAATGCTCTGGCTGATCAGTGTATGTAATCCAGCTGCTTGCTAGATGAAAAAATGTCTTAAGTTCATCCACCGTAACACGTTCTGCTGCGTCCAAGTATAGTGGAAAGAATTAGTCTTAGTGGGTAGAAGATTTCATAAGTACCAAGAATTTTTTACAGATGATCAGAACTATCTTCCATATTCGCAGTCACTTTTAACCATATATATATGTTATGAGTATATATTTACCACTCCAAGGACAATGCGCTGATAATGTTTAACAGTGGCAAAAGAAAATATGGCGTCCATTTGTACCTCTCTGCAGTGGATGAATTACCCAGGAGCTTTGTGGCCCAAATTAAAGGAGTGTAAGGCCACCTTCACTGACGTATCATCCGAATATACAGCTGCTCTGAAATTACTGATCTTTTGTTTCAAGTAAGGTGGTGCTAAAAGTTTCCAGTGTTTGATTTGATTCCTTTAATTTTTTCATGGATCTGTTTCCCTGATATACTATTTTAATTATCTGATAGAAGTAGCCGTCAATCATGTAAAAGGAGAGATTACGGAATAACTACCAAGGTGGAGCCCAATGCCCAAGGTAATTGTGATGTTCGTGGAATGAAACTCATGGGCTTCATCATTTTTAAGTTAACAGTATAGTTATGTACAACACTCTGAATAAGCTTGAACACTACCCTTACCCCTCGTTCCTTGAAATCTGCAGGCAACTATAGTCTGAGAATTGATTATTACTCCTGTTGTTCGTCAATAGGCCTCGCATTGCCGTTTCTGAACGTCGTGAAGTATGTGAGCTGAGTACCTGGATTTCAGAATCCAGCAACACCTGTTAGAAGAGCCTGCCGGAACCTTGTGAATCGGTGTATCTCCTCCTTTGCACGGCTTACTCCGCTGTTAGCCGAGTGGCCGGTTCCTAATCCTCTTACCGGTCCAAGGTGGCTGCCTGGCACTTCTCTCCGCTGCTCATGCCAGGCGAACAGTATCTGGCTTGGAGCCAGCCTGCGCCCAGGGGGTAAACTTGGACAATGGAAACCCGTGTTATCAAGTTATATTCGGATTTGTGGGAACAAGCAACTAACTTCATAAATGTAACTGAAACAGAGAGACATTATCACTAAGTGGTTATAAAAACTCGTTAACGTTACGTATGTAACATCCAAAAACAGATATAATATCCAAACGAAGAATTTGTCGTACTTCTCGAGCTAAAAAGCCACGGCTTGTTGTTTTTATATCACAAACTAGCGATGCACTCTCTTAAATGATAACAAAAAAGCCTACGACGTATGAACTAGAACATAACTATCGATACGCAGAGACCGAGTCTTAACCTAAATTCGTTGAACCGCTTCATATCCAGCGTATTGGTGACTCAATGCGTTAGAAAAAGTGGAAGTTACAATTAGACCAATTCTTCAACTCAACCTAATATGTAAGGTACAATCAAAAGCGTGTTAATCAGCTATCTGATAGTTATTTTCCCGTGTACTTTGGGTAAATACTATAATTTTCACAGTAGCATTCCCTGCGTAATTTGTTCAAGAAATTATGGTTATCACTTGATTTAAGACACAGATTATATTTTCAAAATAATTTTATAATGTTTTCATGTATGATATAAAACTATAATATCTTAGGGATGTTAAGCTTGTTCGATTTTTCAAAATATAAAATTTATTTTCTTTATACTACCAAGGGAGGTAAAAATATGGTAAACTCTGCTGCAATAGGTACAATTAAGATAGTAATATAACAATCAAATCTACCATTAAAACCTTTTGAGACACAAGCGATTATCATACGCAAGTTTTTTTTCATTGATGTTGGTAAAAATTTCAGTGTTTCTGCAAACATAAAATGTGTGAAATGGTACAATCGGTCTTAAGAACTGTAACTATATATTCCAGAGCGCCATTCTTTCACAGATACATTACTCTGGACAAACTAAGGACTGTTCTAATGGCTGATTTAGCTATTAACAATCTCAAGATGCTTATAAGTATCGTGGTGACATATTGGGACTTAAATTTCAGTATTTCATATATCAGACTGTACTTTCTCTTGTGCTACCGTCTGTTTAATATTGGCGCAATACAATCTGAATAATACATTAAAACCATATGAAAAATTCTCGCGACAGGACACAAATACGTACCAACCATTCTCGTTAAGGTTCTCGGGCCGTTTTTCATAATTTCCTAAATTTAAACGAGGTTTTTTTTATGCAACTTTTCACTTTTAAATTATAGGACACAACATTACAATAAAATAACGCTTACACGTTTCTCAGACATTGGTAACATACACTTCCTTCCCGTAAGTTACACGATCCACTTGATCTTGATGCTCAATTGATATTTACAACCAACCAAAAACGTTAAAATTTCAAAAATAATTATCCAAGATTGCATCTCCATAGAGGCCCAAAAGGCCACAGAACGTATTTCTGATAAGTGACACTGACTAAAATAATTTTTTACATTTGTTCTATGATTGTTGTAATGGTATGTGCAACAGTTTTCAGACATGATAAATAGAGTGAAATCAACCAACGAAACAATGGCTTCATCTCTTATCAATTAATAACACAGCGTAGATCTATGACTCATAGGTTTGTTAAACCATTAGAGCGAAAAAGATAGAATGCTAGCTAGATTTAAAGCCAATTTTTTTGTAAGGTCGAGGTCATCCATATTTTATGTGTAACGTACCATGTATCAACAAAAAGAAACGGAAGGTGACAAAAAATTAAAATGTAAGATGTAGAATTGCATATATATATTCACAATCACTGAATGGTATATAGTGATAGCAAACACCAATATTGGAGTTATCCATTTGAACCCTCCTTAAGTGTGTGATTGATATTGGTTTCGTACTTTTATGTCTTATTTCAAGCTGCAATAGTGTCAAGTCTTTAACCCGCTAGATAATTTATCTTCAATTATTTAGTTACTTTACTACAAAAGCAGTCAAACATGAGACAATAATACATTATTTCTTTTTCTTCTGCTAAAGTTACTCAGTAAAAAAGATTGCGAAATAATCTTTCAGTGCGTTGTGTTATTATTTCCCCTTCAGTACATAATGTCTTTCGGCCGAGCTGTTGGGTCATGGCATATACCCTTGCTCCCGACGCCTGGAAGGCACGCTCGCCGCAACTCTGCGTGACACGAATGCGCGTCGTACGCCTGGTACTGAGGCTACCCGCAGAGCAGCGCCCAGTAATCTACCTGCTGTACAGCAGAGTGCGAAGGTGGGGGCGCATGCACGCCGGCGCAGTCTCAATATTCTGGCCGCAGTGCGAGTCTAGACCGCCCTCCTTTGAGCGGCCGGAGATTTAACAGCTCACCGTGAAATTTGAATGGCGCCCTCCCTGAATTACTGCCGCCAACTTCCGCCCTGCGACACCTCCCGCGAAACTTCCCACCGACGCGAGTCGTCGTATTTTGCACCCTGGTAACTATTGTCTCCGGAGGCGCGCATTCAATGCGGTATAAAAATTTCTGCGTGTAACAGTTATGTCTTGCGGTGAATAGGACGCTGCGAAAAGAATACGACACGGAACGTTGCTCGGAAGTTCTTGCCGCTCCCATGTTTCCCCAACTCTCTCGTCGCCCGCAGGAAGTGCGGGTTGTACTGAATTTGGGCACTCTTAAGAATGACTTCCCCGCGTAGGCCTGAAGTTAGATAAAAGAAACAACGAAAATACCAGATGCACTGGAAACATCCAGGAAGTTAGTAGTATTTGTTCATATTACCTCAATAGTTTTGACAAAGTGGAACAAATGTGTTTTTAGTTTTCATGCAGTAGATTCAGAACGTCACTAAATATATCTATGAAACGTTTTTGAGTAAATAGTTTTGTTTCGAAGTTATTAAAATTGGTGACATCCCTTTACTGAATTTGCTCTTCGCAATTTTTTTTATGATGCGTTGTGTTTTTCGTTGAAATAATGAACTGGTGACTAGACATGCAAGGCTTTCGAACGCTTCTTATCCTGTTATTATAATCAGGAAGAGTAGCTAGAATGTTTCATCCAACAGTTTTACTTCCTATTCCAAACAAACCCAATTTTCCAGCAAATGGAGATGCATATACACGACAAACCTTAGAAACGAAATTACTTTCTGTTTTGATGCAAATGTCATAGCTGGTTAGATATTTCTTAGAACGTCTAAACAAGCAAATTAACAAGAGATCAGATATTTGAGATTAATCTGAAAACCAACCATAATTAAATCAAACTAAAAACGTACTTTAATTTAAAAATAAGTTCCAGAAGTATTTTCATGAAGATTTCGGTTTTTTGAACCACTGAACGAATTTTACGCTAACTAAATTACATTCAAAATGTATATGTGTCAACTAATTTTGTTAGTGAAGCAAGGATTATATGTTCACCCGCTTTATCGTGAAGTACAAAGAATATCCTTTTTACTTCTCTAAAATTGGGTTAGAATTACGTCTATGAGACACGATGGCACTAATACTACAAAATGGAACCGCTCGTATAGTTTATGGTCTCACGCTATGAAGCATAATAATTTCAATTTACTGGATTAGAACTAAATTATATTAAATAAAACGTGAACAATTAATTCTCAGAAAGTAATTGAACGTAAAGCAATAGATACACCCCCAAATATATGTATGTCAAAAACATTTCAAGATCTTAAAAGGAAAATTAAATAGAGATGAAATATCTCTATATAAATGAGAAAATTTGGATGTACATTTGGATGTACTGTCAGCCTCAATCACGCCATAATTTCTCAGTAGATTTAAATCAAATTTGGCACGAAGATAGCAAATTGTATGCGAAGTGACAAAGGATAATGTTTATCCCACAAAACCGTATTGATCCTTTAGAAATTGCCATTAGAAATTCTCAAACTCCGAAGAGTTTCTTACATCGTACATGGCAGTGTCAAGCTTACTCCTTGCTTTTATGTTCATCACAAACACTTGTTTGCAAAAACGCTCTGATATTTGAATTTGTGCGTTTAGTTTAAAAGCGCTAAAACTGATACACTTGACAAATAATAGTTAAGAAACGGGAAATATAAATCTGTACTTAACCTTAATTTTTTTTTAAATCGTAGGCCTACTGTCGGAAAGTTCACGAAGAGATGTCTTAAGTCGCTTACATGAAATGGTATGACACCTTAGGTATCACAGAGTAATTCCGTTCGTTATATATGCGTCATAATATATGTGAAAAATCAAAGCTTGAAGAAGAATGTACTATACTAAGAGTATACCAGCACAAAACTCGGTTCACTAAAAGTGACAAAATAGTCATGTGCGAAATTTTTTTGTCTGTTCATGAAAAACATGTAACGGTTTCGATTCTACCTCGGTTTAATTTATTGTTGCATACAATTTTGTGTATTATACACTCTTTGTAACATTATAAACTATTTTTACTCAAATTTAAAATTTAACCGAAGATAAAAAATTTTGTCGAGCTTAGTTAAAATAGTATCCTATGATAAACAAAACAGTTTTTTTGCTTACTGTTCCATATTCTGTGAATAACTATTCAATTCTTCACTTAAAACGAGTGTATTCAATGGTATAAGGTAGAAACTTTTCGTTTCAAGCAGCCATATTAGGAGTTCTTTACATCGCGATACTTGTCGTCACTATTTCTGCGCTTATGAAAGCAGCTTATTTATTATTAATAATAATTAAAATCCTGCTGCCTCACGCTATAACAAGAATATTCTGGTCCGGGCAGCATTTCAACCTAGCCACTATCTCCGCTAATATTGCCACTACAAAAGCAAACGATACGGACACACTTTAACACATTAAACGCATCGGAACTGATTTCGAGTAGTAGCACCATTTTCTAAATCAGGATTCCTTATTATCGAAATTAATTTTACTATACACCTTCAGTATGAATTGCAGCTGGACTAAAGTGCACGCACTATCACAATCACTGTATCGCGATGTAAACTTCACCTGCAATATTTACCTAAACTGTGTTAAGAGTTGTGATAAATTCTTGACTTTCCGTTGTACAGCGTAATTTACGAGCATTTTCGTATACATTTTTAAATTACATTATTTTAATAATTGGCATGATGCTGATGCCATATTTCATATGACTGGATGTAGTTCCACATGTATTCATTATTTACTTCGCTTTTACGACCACCATATAGCAAATGTGATTTTTTCAGACAGTTTTTAGTGGTTGCTTTGATATGATGATCTGGAATTGTGGGTCAAGTTTTTATTGCAATTCATAACGTCACTAACATTCAACATAGTGAATGTATTAATGCGCTGGTGATAGAACACTTGATTTTCTAGCGACAATATTGGCGGTGGTTGTGGCTTGGTTGAAATACAACTTGAACCAGAATAACAACTGCAACTTTATTAGTAATATAAGTTGCTTTCATGAGCGCAAATTTAGTGACATGTATCGCGTTGTACTTAAATTGTGTCAGAAGATCAATAATATAGTTCAAGAGCATGAAATATAAATCTGTACTTAACCTAAAACTTTTTAAAGTCGTCCTGTCAGTAAGTTCACAAGATGATTTATTCAGTTGTGGACATGAAATAGTGTGACATCTCAGGTATCACACCGTATTTCCGTTCGTAATGTATGTGTCAGCTGCCTCTAGTGACCTCGACGTCGACGAGGCGTAAAGCCATAATTTTTTTAAAAAATGTGTCACAAGATATGTGAAAAGTCAAAATTTGAATAAAGTGTTGATTTCCAAGAAGCTGTATTAATGAAGGATGTGGTATGTTGAAATACAGCCCGGACCACAATGATTACTAATATTCCTTGGTTCACAGTGAATTTGGAGTGCAGAAGGTGGCTGCCATGCCAAATTGTGACTATAATAACATCAGAATTTGCTCAATACCTCTATTGCCGCTAAGTAAGTAATGTGTGTAGCCGTAGCTTCCGAAACGTGTTACACCTTTGTTACTATGTCCCGACTTTGAGGTGCACTTTTGATTCATAATAAATGCCAAGGAAACAGTTGACCATATTTTCAACCCTACAGGGGAAATATTTTTGCTGGTTGTACTCTGAAAATTAACAGAAAATTTTATACCATAACACACTTGCAAGCGGACGAAGTTGCGGGTAAGTGCTAGTTATGAATAAGCTATTGCATTACACAAATTTTTCATATCTCACCTTAATGGAAAATAATAAGTAGTTTATCCAGATGTTACGCAACTATTAATAAATTCCGTTATATTGTATTTAATTCCATAATTTATTTGCATTGGTTTCAGTTTACAGGAATGATGTGGGGGAAACAACTATCAGTTGATGTTATTGAAGTGACTGTAAAATTTTGTACAATTGTGTTTATTAACAATGGAGACATCATTTTCTGAACTAAAGTTTAATGCCAGACATATATACACTTACCACGAAATCAAAATTTAGAACGCTGTAGAGGACGCCGAGAAAGCATATACGGCACATGTAACAAATAAAATCTAGCATACACTCCACACAGAGTCTTCGAAATATTTCTCGTATCATGATGCATGTTCCACTTGTTTGTATTAAACGTGCTGGCCATATATTCCGGACGTATTGGAGAAGTTGGTTTTCCAACGCTCACTGCGTATTCAGATGCGAGATGAAGAACTGCTAGCATCATGCATGAGCCATCTGATATTCCATTCCAGAGCCGCCGAGAGTGAACACAGGGCACGTTCGGACACGTCGGTATATTTTTCACGATTTCTCGTGTGTCACGCTGCGTCGGAGAGAATAAACAGGTGATGCGCAAACGTGACAGCTCTGATGCTGCTGTAACTCGAGCCGGGGTAGTGTTTACCCGCAAAATACATAAACACCGTACTGTTTCACGTTGTGAAAACAACACCGAAACCAGAATTAACAGTGTAGAAAAAAGAATTAGAGGGATATAGGGATAGAGTGAATATGTGAGTGTGAGAACGCATGTGCGTGTGACAAGAGGGCACTAAAAGCTGTGCCAGTAGAAAGGAAGGGAGCGAGTGGCAGAGACCACCGCTAGACACCTGCTGACGTGACTTGTGTCCGTGGCTGAGGTAACATGAGAAGCCTGACCCCGCAGTTCCGGCTTCATTGTGTACAGTTGCCAGCTATCGGTTCACGCTGCAACTCAGAGGAAAATAACGAAAGAAACGAAGTAATGGTATCTGCTGTCATCTAGCTGGCGTAATTAAACATATTTGTTTGTTCAAGGAACATAAGCATTATACTAGAAGTTTTGGTGCAGAATATAAAGCCGACGAATTTCACATACTCTAGTTCTAAACTCAATGGTTCTGTTGATTTTAGCTAGATATTTCAAAGGGCTACTCACTAGCATCTCCAAACCGAATCTCAGACCACCATTTATAACAAGTGCATCATTATCTGAATAGAGCCATAATCCTGGTTTTTGAGGGTATCACATAACAGTTTTGTTAATAAGCAAGGTTCTCTTAACTTTACTATTTGGATCGTAATAACCAAACAGTTCCTCAAAAATTCAATATAAATTTCTAATTAATTAAAGACTTAAAATTTTATACATTGGCCTAATTTACAGATAATTGAACTTATAGGAATGTGAAAATCTTCTAAAAATTCTAGCGCATTTCCTTACCTCTCATTTTTTTTAAAAATTATTGTTCGCGGTGAGTTACGCCTCGTCAGCAAGAAGGTCATTAAACTAGGAAGAGAAAAATGGTTAGAAAATGAAAGTTAATCGCCCATCGGCTTTTGGAGAAATCCCGTCGTTCAATCATAGTGTTTCCTGGAAAACATCGAAAACCGAAATTCGGATCACATAATTCGTAGCATATCATCCATCCTTCCAAGTGATAGAGCCGAACGTTAATGGCTTCCACCATTCACGATAGTATTACTGCGTTCTCTAAATTACGTGATTATTGGTTTTTACTCTCGCAATAAGCATGAATTCAGTAAATATTGAAAGGCCACTTTATTTTGTGAGTATATATTATTTTTCCCTTCTGGTTTTACGTCTCTCGACGTCGAGGTCATTAGTGGCGAGAAATGACTGGGTACAAAGAAGGAGGACGAATTAATCCATGAAAGGAACCATCCCGACATCGCCTGAAACGATTTCAAGAAACCATGGAAACTGGTTCAAACCTGTGTCTCCAGAATACAATGCCGGAGCGTTACCGATCACCCACCACTCTCGGTTATATGTTTATGTACAGTTTCATGAATCAGTTTTAAAATAAAATAGCCATTCAAACTGTAAGGCTTCGGGATCCATATAGAAATAAAATTTCACTGCGAATGTTTGAAAAAACTTTCCATACGTTCCAGGAAGCCACTATTCATGTGATAAACGATAATAAGCTGAGATGAATTTGATCGATATGGTCTAACAACAAATGAGTTTTATAGTTTAATTTTTTATTTAATATATCATGATACATGTTGTACAAATAAGAATACTATGTTGAGTATTTTTTTTAATGCTGATTACTCTTTCACAATAAAATCTACTGGAATACAGCAAACCTTAAGACTTACTACGTAGAAAAACTATTTTTGGCTTACATATCTTGAATGACATTTTTTCTGCCAGGTATATATATCTTACATGGAAATTTAACATGTTTCTCAGCCTGATCAACTATTACAGTTATAAATAAAACAATTGTTTCCCGTAGATATGTCTATTTATGTTTAATAATTAATTGTTATTTTACATTCCCAAATGCTCTTCTTAAGGTTAGAAATTTATAATTTTTGATATTTTCTTCAGAGTATAAAAGAAATGAGTCAGGGAAGGAATCGAATTAAGTTTATTGGTGTGAATAAGTCAAGTTATTATTCCTGTCTCAGGCATCTGCAATGCAAATCAAGTTTTTAGATATATATTCTGGTAGAAAATTTTGTACCGTTCTCAACACTTAGTATGCCTGCATGGTATATGCTACATTTTTTTTTGTTGAAAATATGGCATCTGCAGAGATGAATAACGTATCTGAAATATTTAGTTCCGCTTTCTGATGTCTGGTTTTGACTAGATACTGTTGTATTTTTTTTCATTCAAAAAGAGTGGTTACTGCTCATATTACTTGTCAGGCTCCAAGACCGGACACGCTTATTGAGTCAAAATCTGGTTACTTTAAAAGGGCCACAACACGTTATTCGCGTCATGGCGCTTACAAGAAACAGCTAGAACGCATTGTGGCTAACTCAAAACGACCACAACACGTAACTCGCGTTGGTCCAGGTCGCATTCACCATACATGAAGGGTCACCTTTTTTTTTTTTTTTTTAGACTTGTAACGCAACAGTAAGAAGAATTTTAAATATTAAAATCAGTCTAGGCCGACTTGCCGTGAACACTAAGAGTTAGATACTGATAAGCCGCAAAGTGTTTCAAGAAATCACAACGCGTTATGGTCTTTTTTCTCGCTCAATGAGCGTTTTCGGCATTTGAGACTAACATGTATAATAACTACGTTTTAGTTAAACAAAGTTCCGTGGTCTACCTGGTCTTCCAGAAGAAGGGGATCACGGTGAACCATGTTACATCTCGCCCTTCCTCTCCCCCACAGCAACTTCACCCAGAAAATGTATTCGTGTGGTTTACTGTTACCTTGTCCAGTGGGTTCAGTGTTATTAAGTATCACTGTTTGGGTACAGAATCATGATAAGTGTGTTTTGAATATATTGTGGATGATGAGCTGCAAGGGTGAGAGACTGAAATCCAGTGCCACCGAATGCAGTCTACTCTTCCGAATGATAACGAGATACACAAGGGGACGTCAAGTTTTACGATACCATCTCACAAGAAAGCCTCATACACTAACTCCAGCCTGTAAGGTATTAACGTTATGAATTAATTAAACGCTTTACTAATTCATTCTTACGGTTCACTTACGCAATCCAACATGAACCGATATTTAACATCGACTGCGGAAGAATGAATTCCATCACAGTAATAACTGTATCTTCTTAAATTTCTGCCAATTTCTTGATTAAATTTCAGGCGGCCATTTTATGAAGTAAGGAAGCGCAAAACACAATTATACTTTTTTTTTAGACTCTTCTTTGATTCCATAAAACATAAACATCGAATCGTTTTACTGTTATATAATGCTGGCCGCTAATAAAATATTTTTGTAGTGCAATTTCGTCCCATTCAACTTTTTCGTAACCTTAAGAAAGAAATAGAATGTTGAACGCGTGAGTAGCTGAAACAATGCATAACTCGGGAATAGATTCATTATCACATTATCGATCTATTAACTGAAATAAAATGTTTATAAATGCTAAAATAATTACTGTGTGCTATTAATTAAATAACAAACCAAAATCAATAAAAAATAAAGAGAAATAAGTCTTATATTCTAATCAAGTTTACTGAAATCTATAAAATGACTAAAATAGTTCAATTGAGAAATTCCATTCTTTTTAAATTATACAGTATTTTAATAGTTTATTTCAAACTCTAGCACGATACTATCTTTCCGTTTGATAGAAATGATATTTATTTGAAGAAAATGGTAAATTCATTTTGTTTTCATGCGAATTATACAAATATCTAGTCTAATTATATCACTCCAATGACTCGTGGAAGAGCAGCTTACGAGAAACCATATTTAAAGATGCCAGTTTACTACCCATCACTTCCAAATACATTCTGAGCATATGAGGGCCCAATTACGGATTTTTATATACTCCGGAATATAGACTCATTATTGACTCTGTTACTTTACCTAATTTTTCCATTCTATTCAATGTAAACAATTCCACAGCAGGAAAATCTAAGTAGCGAAGAACGTTTGCAAATAACATGTGTAAAGCCCAACAAAAGGAGCTTGCAATTTATCAATTCCTTCTTTGAAATTCGTCAAAATTATCCAAAATGTTATTTGATTACAGTCTTCTTATTCACTGCTCGGATAACGGTAAACGAAATGAAAGGTAAAAGTATCTGAATCAATTTTTTATTCTAGTTAAGTTGAAGTGCCGCCCTTCTTAGCGTAAACATATGCCGAAAAAAAGTTGAGGAGTGTGTGTAGGTTATCCTTCCGAGACCCATGGTGGAATGTTTACTTTTCATTGGAATGAAATCCTACTGTATGCAACTATTCCATACATATGCTAAAGTCTGAAAGCACAGAACCCCTTTCGCATGCAAACAGCAATCCCTACGCCAACTTGGATCGCATAAAGAAGTGTCAAGGATGGTAGAAACATGCAGAAGTTCCGTTATTGATACAGAAATGTTGAAAACGAGATGACTTTGTTGAACAGGTGGCTAGGGTTTGATACTGAAATAAGGAACATCTGATTCAGTTTCCTCATTGTGAAAACACTATTATTCTCACACAATGGATTATTGGGCGATTGATAAACAAGGCATTAAATTTTATAAGGAACCTGGAAGCTACAAGATTATTAACAAATCACTTGCATTGTTCTTTTAGTTTTTAGCTCTTTATTATTTATCGTTGATATTTCTTCCGAATACTATTACGTAACACAAACAATATCGTAAAAAAAAATTAAAAACTATGTTGCCGTATAAGTATTTTTTGCTTTCGCAGGTAATATTTTTTCGGTAGACTCTTTCTCCACAAAAAAGTATATCCGATATATCTGTTTCATGGTTTTGAAATATGTATACCGCGGTATAACCCACTAAGCAGATTGTTACGATGCTTTATAATCGTTAGGTGGGGTGTACTGCCGAGAAAAATAGTGCTTTACATGTGACTCGTCCGAGAACAGCTTACCTGTAAGGAGAGGTTGAGGTATCGTTTAATAAAGATCAAGAACTCAAATTATATTTTTCATTAAATGAAGTTTCCACACCTCTCAAATTTCTGGTGATGCCATGTCAAAGATAGTTCAGATAACGACATTCAATGCGTGCTCATGTCAGTATCAAACATCTCGGAGTTGGTCGTTTAATTCGCTTAAGAATATCAAACACTGTGAATTAAACTACTAATTAAAATTTTTATATGCAAGTAAAGACTATGGAGGCAAATTTGTAGAAGTTTTCTTATTTGTTTGTGAAAATTTCGGGGTTTAAGAAGAGAAAAGTTACAAAATTATGAGTAAATGAGTCTCAAAGCAGCTAACAAGGAAAGAAAGCGGTTTCAGCTTTATAGGTTAAGTGAGAAATTTTCCAAAGAAATTTCGTGAGGAGAAAATTTATCTGCGAGAAGTGAATAAAATTGGATTATTACACTGAGCGTGGTGGATGAGTGGTAACGTTCTGGCCTCGCATTCGGCAGGAAGCTGGTTCGAATCCCCGCCCAGCCACCAGATTTGGCTTTTTATGGTTTTCCCAAATCAATCCAGTCGAAGACCGGTATGGTTCCTTCAGAAGGCCATGGATGAATTCCTTCCAGTTCCTTGCCCCAGTGCCTCCATCCTCTAATGACCTCGACGTCGACGAGGCGTAAAGCTATAAACACATTAACTATTGCCGATCTCGCATGTAATTCTAGCAATGGCTTTTAAGAATTGTTGTAGACCTTGTCAGAATTTTGTAATTTAATATAGAAATAAAATAAAACATATATAATTCATTAACTTGTATCAATATAGAACAACTAAGAATAATGAAACAAAGTTCTTGAAAATCGGAGGAGTATCAACAAATCGTAACCACGAATGTAACAACGGCTGTAACTCGACTATAGACTATCCCACATTGTTTTCGTACCAGACAACGTATCTTAGCTTTTACGAGAAGTTTCTGCATTAAAATTTCGTTTCAAAGCTGTTTGTTGCAGCGCCAATTTTGATCTGAGCAAAACTTAAATATTGCGTGCCTCGTCACGTAAAAAGCTATGTGGACGAATGTAGGTGTTACCACATCTGTGACATCAGTTGCCGAGAGTTGTATTCGGGGCAGTTTTTCATTGGTTAGAATTAATTTTGAATAACTATTTTATACCAGAATGACATTACTTTCAATTGAAGGATTTTATTAAAAAATTCAGCCATTTATTGTTGGGATACTTTGCCTCGATATTATTATTTCTAGGACTGTTCTAAAGACGTTTATAAATATCTCGTGAGGCCTTCGGAAGTGGTGATTCACAAGAAGTTAAAGTTTAAGTTTTATCTAAATTGAAGAAGTAGACCGCTGCCTAGAATATATAATCAGCAGCTCGGGGTTTGACAACCCAAGGTATTGTCGAAGCATGAATTATTCAGAGTCGGGCCAGATTAATTACTACCTAAAATTCTGCATACGTAGGGGACTATTATTTTCTTTAGCACGTGATTTAATTCATGAAGGACTGAATTTAGTCTTGTTTTTTTTTTTTTTACTTATGGCTTTACGACTCGTCGACGTCGTGGTCATTAGAGGCGGAAAGGGACTGGGGCAAGGAACGGGAAGGAGTTCGACCATGGCCTTTTGAAGGAAGTATCCCGGCATTCGCCTGGAGTGATTTGGGGGAAACAATGAAAAACCCAAAACTGGATGCCCGGACAAAGATTAGAATCGCCGTTATTCCGAATGCGAGACCAGAGCGTTAATCACTCACCCACTACGCTCAGTTTTATTCATTATAACAAAACACTCATCCCTTCGCTGAGTTCTTGTGGTGAAACATTGATCAACTTTAAATCATTAACAACTTCAAATTATTTGTTGTTTATCAGAAGCCAAAATTTTGAATAAATCTCAGTTAGTATTCCATCAACTCCAGAAAATTTGTTGCTTACTTCCTTACGCATTGACGATTCCATCTCTTCCTGATCAAAGAGGAGAAGCTTACTTGCTTGTTATCAGTTTAGAAGTTGTTAATGAGATAAAAGTTGCTTCACTTTTTATGATTCGTGTCCCTCTCCGCGTAAAGTTCTGAAATATACAAAAATGTGACATTGTCAATCTCTCCTAGTTTTTAGGCTCATACCTTAACACTCTATTATTTTCCGCGCTTATTAGAACACAGGTCATTTCTTCTACTGCTACTATAAGATTTTATCATAACAAAAGACCATTCACGTTTATTTTCCTGAGCCTGGTTATTTCGGCCTTATATTATTTAATTAATATGAAAGTATTTGCATTTGTATTGGTGTTTTAGTTCAGATCTCTTATTCATCTGTAATAGCATTCGAAAGTATCCTTTAGCCAATATAAGTTTTGTTTCGAAAATGTAGTCAATGTTCTACGGAGGTATGGTTTCACTTTATGCAGTTACAATTTCAAACTCTTTCTGTATCTATTGCAGCTACACAAAGAGAACAGACAGATGTCTAAGTGGTACCTTTTTAGGTAGTCAGAGATATTTTACATGTGCAATTCAACCTGTAATCTCAATTGAAAATAGTGTCTTTATATCATTGTTTTAATTTTTTCTATATTTTTTCGTGTTACAAATAATTGTTAATGAAATATATTACGGAGTGGAAAGTAACAATTTATAAGCATTTGTTGAAACAATAAACATTTCTTTTAGCGGTACAAAGAGGAAAAAGTAAAATAGTGCCAAAAGGGGAATAAATTGCGGGAGTTTTTTTAACTTTTTACGAAAAAAAATCTTCTTTATAAATCTAAAGACTACATTCAGAGTGATGTATTGTATTTGACCTTTTTAGTTCAATATCTAACATGTTATGATTACTTGAGCTATAACAACGGTAAAAATCGTATAACCAAATGTTGTAAAAACCTCTGGGTGTTTTAATTTTGTAGCCCACGCATGTAAGTAAATCTCTGCCATTATATTTAACATCGAAATAAAATTTCTAATTACTTTTTGTTATGTTAGTGTAAAATCTTCATTTCCTGATACTTATAGAAAGTTTCGAGGCAAGCGCACACATAATTTTTTTTCTTTGGCTGTTCAGATGTCGATCAATAGCAAACACGGAATTATTAGTGTTCTTTACGTACTCCACATCCTCACCCCTCCTCCTAATCCTTCTTATTAGTGTTATCACTTTAGAGACATTTTGGTGTTTGGTTTCCTACAGTTAGTTCATTATTTTATGTTTACTGTTATTTGCATAGTTGGATTATGATGTATTTTAGCACTAAACAGTACTTAGACCTCTCACAAATAAATAATATGACTTATGTATCTTTAAATGGAGAGACAGGAATAGAGAGAAAATCAGAATGTTATCAGTTAGTAGGAGAAAATAACATTTTGAAAACTGCCTCTGTTGTTAATGTAAATAATTTAATTATTATAATAATCTAAAAAAAAGATATCTTTGAAAGGAGCAGAACCCTTTGTGAGTTTTCACTACTCTGCCGCTTGCAGGTAACTTAATAAAACGCTGATGTAATGGCCCAGGAAATGAATATTAAGTCTTTTTGGATGAAATAGTTTTTGTACGTAATTGCTTCATGGAGCTTACTTCCCCACTCCATTATCCACTAATAGGAAACATCGCAGACGGTGAATTTCAACTGTCATACGAGATACAACTATAGTCGAAACATAATGTCATACATGCCTACATTACCTGATGATCAAGTACCACTTATGGAGTTACATGATAATTTTACCAGTACATTTAATCTCTTGTCTATGAGAGATAAAAGGAGGTATTTAAAATCGTCTCGCGTTTGAAAAAAAAAAATTGTATTCCTCCCTCCAGTAAATTCTATAGGCGGGTTCCTTTGACACTTCTGACGAAAGAGGATAACAGTAAGGTATTCAAAGAGGCGGCGCGAAAATGACGCTCTCCGGCTTTCTGGATGTTCCATGCTAATTGGTTAGTTAAAGCTGGCACTTCTGCAGACGAGTGTCAGCGGCCTGTCACAAACTCGCCTTTGAGCATTTTCTGTTGCGTTCGTTAAATCCTCTGAGCCGTAGAGCAGTAACAACTATTTTACTTCAATAACGATATGACGAGCTTGTGTATGTCATTTCCGTTTTACGTTCACAGGAGCCTTTGCGAATTAACCGTCTCTCACCTGGCGGTATATACGAGCGAGTGAAACATTCCACCCGACAGCATTCAACACGGACTACCAGTCTATTAACCTAATTGCCACTCACATTAAAATTAAATATTCAAATACTCTGATTAAAAACAATAGCTCCAACAGCTTGACTGAAGTACTTATATTGCTTTAATTTTCACACTGGAAGGACTACTTGCGTTATATCTAATCATATTTCTGTGTGCCTGTTAAGCGAAATCGTAATGTGTTACAAACTTACACAAAACATCTTCTTTTCCATATTTGCGTATCAGCAAACCTGTAAATTTTTTTGCATATTGATTTCTAAATGTTCTTTACTATCTGTGTGATTAATCGGGAAGAAAATGAATAATCATTTTCTCAGTTAAAGCTAAACTTAGTCCACAACCCTAAGTTTGGTTGGATCCTCCCAAATAAGTTGTACTAAGCCATTTTGACAGTCATAGAACGGCCATTTGCTTACCTTGAGGACGTATAGTTTAACAAGGACCCTCATTGCGCAACTCACATGAACAAAGTGATGCTGGAAAAAAATTATGGTTCGGTGTTTCTGCAAATAATAAGATATCGTAACTTCCTCCAGGTTGTTGGTCGGTGTATTTCCACAGTTAAATAAAAGAAAAGAGGGGGAGGAGAAAACAAAGTGTTAATGGAGAATTTTAAGGCTGTCTTAAGAGGTCCACTGTTTTATGAGTGGAAATTAATCAGACGTGGAGTACCTCAGGGTTCTATATTGGGGCTACTATCGTTTTTAATATATATAAATGATCTGTCTTGTGTTTCATCTAAAAACTCAAAATTTGTACAATTTGCAGATGACACAAATATTGGAATTAAAAATACTCCAGTTTATCTACAAAATATATTTCAAATTATGTCTTTGAACTTATTAATAAATGGTTTACAGCTAATGGTTTGTCTTTAAACTTTGATAAAACTCCGTATGTGCAATTCAGTACATCACACAGATTAACACCAGGTATAGACATAAAATTTGCAGGCCAGTCAATTCAAAAGGTAGAGAGTGTGAAATTTCTATGTTTGTATATTGATCATAATTTAAATTGGAAAGTACATGTTTTCAACTTACTAAAACAATTTGGTGCAGCCACATTTTCAATTCGTACAATTTCAGCTATAGGTGATCTCCGTATGAGGCAGCTAGTTTATTTTGCTTATTTTCACTCCTTATTGTCATATGGAATAATATTCTGCTGCAATTCTACCCATAGAGGCAAAGTGTTCAGATCCCAAAAGCGGGTAATAAGAATTATGGTGGGGTTAGCAACAGAACTTCATGTAGAGAGCTGTTCAAGAAGCGTCTGAGTATATATACACATTAATGTCCTTTGTAGTCACACTTTATACTTTATTTGAAACAAGTAGTAAAATATACAATTATGGCACTAGAAGTAAAAATGATCTTCACAAATATTCAAAGTCGCTGTCATTTGTTTAAAAAGGGGTCCAGTATTCAGGGATACTTATCTTCAATACGCTCCCAACACATATTAAATGTCTAGCAGATGATAATAATAAAGTCAAGAAAAAATTGAAAGAATTTACCATGTATGCGATGACTGTACATCTTGTGGTGTATGTATTATTTTGCTATGGAATTTTGTAATTTACCATGTATGCTATGACTGTACGTCTCCTGGTGTATGTATTATTTTGTTATGCAATTGTTTAATGCACCATATATGCTATCACTGTACATCTACTGGTGTACGTATTATTTTGTTATGCAACTGTTTATCTGTAAATTGACAACTTTCCACATCACACATAGCCAGTCTGTTATATTGGGATCAGTCGAAAATGAATGTATTGTATTGTATTGAATTACCTTTGTCATGAAGAACTTCATCGTTTAAAAATGAAACTGATTGAAGTTTTCTAATTAAGAAGTTAGCAATAATACATACACAGTAGTATATGAAAAAACACGTAAATCTGTCCTGCTCTGAAATACTTTTTGGTTCTGCATCTGAAGTATAACGATCATATTTCTACCTGAGAAACTATATCTTTTATTATTTTCTTGATGACTGGAGTTATTCTTTGCATTAACCATAAGTCTTATTTAATTATAAGTGAGTTGTGTCCATAATTATTAACTGTAGAAAGAGTCGTAGGCTAGCAGACCTTTGTCCCTACTGCAACTGCTAATAACAATCATGATCTGAGACCATTTGCTGCTGATCCTTTGATGAGCAATTACAACGAAGGTTGTAGTCTGTTGACATTTCCTTCAAAACTTAGAGGGGTTTTCGCTGTTCGTTTTATTTTTATTTTCTGTTGCTCTTCTTGTTGATCTAGTTACAGTTATCGTTTAACCGTCCGGGTTTTTGTACAGAGTTGATAGATGTGGTGGGGAGTTTTTTGATTAGTTACGTTAGCAGATCGATGATCGAAGTAAACTTGGAGCCCCACTGCAATTCCGCCGCACCGTGGTCGCAGCAGTGCTGGCGACATTTATCGCTTCTGGGTGGTTGACGTTGGTGTGACAGGCTTGGTGCGTTTCCTCGTGTTATAACGAGGCTGGGCAACGCTCTTCGTCAGTCTCGACGGTCATCGTGAGGCCTACAATATGTTGCCTCTGGAAGTGGGAGAGTGCTGACAGGCATTTCTTTTTTAATCTTAAGTCACCCATCTAAAGGCCAGGATCAATCCGTTGTACATCGTGAGAACTTTTCAGCCCTATAATTATAAATTTTACAATTTCAAAATATATTCGCTTTGTCGAGTTATTTATGTAGTTTTGATACAAATGTTTGCGATTTTCTGAGTATCTTTCACTTCTTTGGGCTGAATAGTTATTGCTTTATTCAGGTTTCATTCCATCTAGGTGAATCCTGGGAGACGGGCTGCTGCAGGGTCACAAGGACCTTTTTCAGCCGACCTAACCTAAAGGGATAGAGAAGGAGTTAAGGCTGAGCCTTAAAAAAGGGTATCATTCGTCTAGAGAAACTACGAAAAAGCGTGGAAAGTCGTAGTCAGGATGGTCAGACGGGAATTCGAACCCACATCCTCCAGAATGGCAGACTGGAGGGCAATAATTCTGTCAACCTGCATCCCCGTGTCTCAGCGTTTTGCCACGTAAAGTCACTAAACTTGGCGAAGATTTTTTTCGTTTCACTGGTTAGTGCCATAAGTCTTTGTTTGTCAGCAGGAAGAAGCAGCTTCTCAAAAAACATCTCATTTTTGTAGCTTTTTGATTACCACCTTCGAGTCAGTCGGGCGGGAAGGGATAATTACGAGCCAGTCTGCTTTCGACCAGGCAGTTCACACAAAGCTGCAGCATGCTGCGCAGACTTCCCAGTTGCCGCTGCAGTGGACTTGAATAGGTAGTACAAGGACAAGTACATCACCTGGGTTTCATTGAGAGAGAAGGTCCGAAGATTATGAAAAGACAGGAAGATTTATTTGTACAGCAGGTGAATTAATGAAACACAGAAGTTCTGCAGGTGAGTAGGATATTTCTGCCTATTCTGATAGGGTCTTTACATCCGCCGAAGGTCTTCTTGGCTTTTGCATGTACTTGCCAATGTTTTGAAGATCGTACGTGGAGACGATAGCCATAAAAACAGATGGTTGCCCATTTTTAGATGTGGTTGTATTTTATGCCTTTCTTTATCCAGCGAAGGTCTAGCTGGCTTCTGCATATACTTCGTTATAGCATCTCATGGCTGTTAACGAATGATGATGATGATGCTAATAACAACCATCTAACAACAGCTAATAAACTGGCACTCACGGAAGTATGACAGTATGTAACACAGGAACTAAAAATTCCAGCATCGTTAATTTGTTACATAATGATACGGATATTAGTTGCAAAAACTAATCAAAACTATATGAAATTATTTAAAATCTATTAACTTTAATTTGATTGAAATAATTAAATAAACGAGTCAATATAAAGTGAAATAACCCACCAGTATGTCTCAGCGCGCTGAGGAGTCACACCTGGATCGGGGAAGCACCACGGGGAAGGATAGGAACTTAGGACCCCGCACAATGAGCGTCTTGTTGCGGATTTTCCGCTGGGCTGCATCAAGGCGAATGCCGGAATGGTCCCAATCTCCACCTTATAAACAACACATTTCACAAGCAAAAAATACGCTTATCACACACAGAACATAGTTACACATTTCGCAGATAGTTGGCAACCCTTCACTTCCTCACTAGTACGATCTGGCAATAAATATAAAAGGCGTCAGCAAGGGCATGCGACTGTAGAATCAAAGCAAACGATGAGTAAACTCATCAAAGGCAGCCGACCCCTAATGATGGGGAAAAAATGTGGCGAAGAAGAAGAGTCTATATAAATTGAAATAAGGGGTCGTGTTACTTTCCTTCCACAATAACTGCTTATTTAATTTCAATTTGATCTAAATAGGCTGTCAACGGTCCATCGCGTAGTTAAGGTGGTAGAGCGTCTGTCTGCATTCCGGGAAATTGGGATTCGATCCTCAATGAAGTCGAGGATTTTTACTCGTTAGTTGAACGTTACTGGCCACAATAACCTTTCATTATCAGTCATTTGTTGTCTCTTCGCAGAATATCTTTCAATTTATTATTTAAAAGTCTGTTTTCTTCGTTGTATCTTCCGTACAGCTGCACTCACTTTTATCAAATTCCGCTCCCACTCTTGCCCAGATTGACAAGAAATTTCGTATTTATCCTTTGCTCTAATATTCGCGACAGTTCACACACAAACATAAACAAGAATGCAATGCACTAAGCACCAATCCGCGGCGTGTCAACACAAATGTTTCTGAACTCACACTGACGTACCGGGGTTATGAAATATTGCAGAGATCCTTCAACAGTACCCTCATCGGATGCGGTGGTGGGTTCGTGAACTAATAGACAGGGCTCGTATTAATATCCGTCAAGGCTACCGGTTATTGGTTGTCTTGTTGAGTAAGCAAACGCGAAAGAAAAGGAAGACATGCAGATCAGATCAGTAGGTTGAAAAAGTTACGTCCACTGCCACGAAACGTGTAACATCCAACCATCTCACGTGGAAGTAAATTCAGTAGTTCTGTAGTAACAGAAGCTTTATGATTTATGTGAGAATTGCAGAGAACATTAACAAAATGATCCATGTAACGCCATTAACAAGAAACTATGACCGCACATAACGCAAAATGCAAAGCAATACATCAGCACTTCTAATGCAAGATTAATAGAATAGAAACACAAATGAAACCACAGATAAACAGTTCGTTCAGGTTATCACAATCGATCAGCGTCGTTCATGCCTGTATATTGAATTAAGTTTAGTGTCAGTTTTAGTGATCACTATGGTCAAAAGAAGGTACAAAATTAAATGACGCATGCTGCCCTTAGGCTATCTACGCGTAATCTTAATGCCGAATCTCGCTTGACTGCTACAATTAGTCTATCTTCCCCAACCTATCAGTGAAGAATTGCTCAGATCCAGAAAATTGTCAAACCTATTGTAAACCCTCGACTTGATGTTTCTCCTTCATATGCGGATGCGAAAGAAGTCTTGATTGGAAATGAAGCGAAGGAGCGGAGTTGTAAAAAATTTCTTAGTCAAACACGACTCACATTCCGCAGTGGACCCTTGTTCAGAATAACGAATATAATTCCAACAAGAAGACGCATGCCACTCCTGATTGTACTAAGATTTTTTTCTTCATTTTCTTCTTTTTGTCTCACGGTATCCCACAGTAGTTATATGAAAGGAAGTGGAGAGATCTGATAGTAGTATAACCCTTCGGAAGGAAAAAGGTGAACCAATTATATTCGCTCCAGATATCTGTAGCTTGCTGTCGTTAGGGTGATGCAATAGTCATGCTTCTACACTTTATCCTTGGTTTCGGTCTCTAGATAGTACGAGTATAAGTAGTTGCATTACTAGTTAGTGGTTTACAATCTTCATTCTTCAAAATCAACATTAGTTGTAACTTGATTCTGAAATTAGGGTAAGATTCGGTTAATTGATAGAACTTATGCATTTTCAGTAGCTCCAATTGCTAAGAACAATTTCGTCATTAATGGTTTCAGTTTTTATTCGCCTGTATTCAACTAATGGTCTACACTTTCTTGTGAAGATTGTTTATACAGAGCCTAGTATATGAGTAGTTAATACTGAGGACCACCATTTTGGAGGACATAGTCCGACCAGGACAATTACCATAGTTTTCTGATATCGCTTAGGGCTAGTGCAGGCACAGTGTCCCATTCCCTTCCCGATCCTTGAATACGACCCTGTTTGTTTTAAAAAAGAAAAATGAAGATATAACGTAGTAATTGCTGCTGTAGTAATTGAACAGAACAGCACTTTTCCTTACGTTACCCGTAAGAACTTAAATAAAGGAGCAATTTAAAAATATTACCTTTGCGGCTGCTGAATGATTTGCTTTCTTTCTGTAACTATGGATTATATTAAAACGTTGTCGTTGTGTTTTGAAATTTTAAGACGCGTCAACTAAGAAGATATATTAAATGATCCAAACTGTCACCTCTGAAACAAAATGCTGAAATACTTATTTATACAATCTCTGAAAATGATTGTTGATTGTGGCGTCACTTAATAATCAGTAGAATCCCATCCCTCTATGTCATTTAATCAGCGGAGGATGAATACTGAAACAAAAATGACTGATAAATACGGTTGAAATATGGAAAACCGTGTTGCCTCACAAGGGTTACACAGTCAAAAAAAAAATAAAAAAAAAAATCTTGTGGAAAATATTTTTTAGTGTTTCAATGCTCAGAAATTAATTTACTTAACACAGCTTACCGTAAACATGTAATTGATATAGTTCTGGTAATTTATTTTTTCCATGTTGGCTATCGCAATGTTCCTATTGTCCCAGCTACTTAATATTATAAATAAAGATTTATTTTTGGTAAAAAGACACCAGATGATGTAAGAGTTCAGAAAATTATGACAAAATCGAATGACTCAATCAAAAAATCATCTCTATGTACAGTTGCAACTAAAAATTATACTTACGTGATACGATTTACGAGACGCGATTAACCAGTTCACCAGATCAGTATTCTTAATTAATAGCTGTCTAGTTCATCTATACGGCCGCGCCTGTTTCAGTCGGTTCCTAGATATTTATTATGATTATAACCGCCAGACCCTCGTTTGCTAACTGACGGTGGAGCTTCTAGATTCATTGCCTATTGATGACATGGTTTTGTTTTCCTAGCAATCAATAATAATTAAGATATTAAAATGTTACAAATAACCATAATAAACTCTGTCACCAGGTCTTTGAGATTACGCGAAGTAGTTACTGTATAGTGTTTTTGATTTCTGTTACAAATGCCAAGATCCCCTCTTGTCCATTTTGGAAGTTGTGGAAATGTAGTTGTAAATAATGGCATAGAACCCACCAGTGTTGATGCCCGCTTTAAAGCATCAATCATCATACCGATTCGTGCAGGTACAATTGATCTAGGTTCAAATGCCGGGCCCCGCGCACCAGCCGTCCCGATAGCTTTTTCTGGGTGATTTACCGCAATCATAAAGGCCAATTCTGGGACGATAGCCAACTTCCGCCTCTTAAGCTACACATTTCACAAATAGAAACACACTTACAACACAAGTTTGACATTTCGCCGAGGGATGGCAGAGCTTGCATCCTTCATTAGACTATGATTATTAGTCCATCAATAAATCAGGTGTGCTGATTAAAGCTTCACAAACTTCAGAGCCCACAAGACTTCATTAGATCTAAAGAAGTAGCATCTATCGTGATTAAAATTTGCTGAGGAAATAAAAATTACATAATGGTGTGACTCGATAACGCGTGACAAACGTATCGTGAAACTGTAAACAAGCTACTAAATTGAAAGTACAAACAGCATTTAACTTTAACAGCTCAACCTTCTCTACTTAAACGGTATTGTATTTTACGAGCAAGAAGTACGATTTAACTGCGATAAAGATCAGCAGAAAACTGAAGAAATCTGTCCTACCCTGCAAGAATTCTGATATATACAGTATATATACGTATGGCAGAATTCCGGTAACTGTAAAGGTGTGGGAGATATCGTGGTTGAAAGTGGTCGATCTGGGACATTTTCCTATTTCCACCAAAGACATGAATGTCCCTATATTTCTTTTTGCTGCCACAACTACATAGCACAAACCACTGGTGTTTGTGTGTGGTAGTAGCCTTGAGTCTTCGATCGTGCGCAACGTAGATTGAATGTCGGTAGCTGTGGGGGTGTGGGAGATACGGTGGTTGAAATTGGTCGATCAGTAACATTTTCGTATTTCGACCAAAGACACGCGTGTCCGTATATTTCACTTTGCTGCCACAACTACTCGTGCTCTATGGTAGTTGCCTGTCGGTAGCTAAGGGGTTGTGAGAGATACGGTGATAAATAGTGGTCGACCTGGGTCACTTTCATATTTCGACCAAAGGCCAGCCACAAACACATTGCGCAGAGCACTGATGATTGTGTGTGGTGTTAGAATGGAGTCACACATCGTGCACAACGTTGGTCGAATGTCGGTAGCTGTGAGAATATGGGAGACATGGTGGTTTAAATTGGTCGACGAAGGGCATATTCATATTTCGAAGTAAGACATGTGAGTCCCTATATTCCACTTTCCAGCAGCAAGTATCTAGCGTAGATCATTGGTGTTTGTGTTAGACTTGCGCATAATAGTTCGCGAAGGGGAGCGCTCAGTTTAGTTCGCAGCTCCCTCGCGAACTAGTTCGCTCTTTTAGTTCGTTAGTTCGCGTCTCGAATTCAGAGAAACAGATCGTTCTCTCGCCTTGGTACCGCTACTGCACGCGCTATTTTGTTTGTTAAGTCAGTTTTATTAGGGACATAATCATTTTTTGTCGTTTCTAAATGGAATTTAATATGACCTTCTTAACAAAAGTTATTGCTTAATATAGCCCTTTCAAATTACATTAGCATGAACAGTTGGCGCCGATAAACCAAAGTGCTCATTGTCCTTTACACAAATGGGTAAATTGAATAATTGTGCTGTTTTTACAATTTACTTTACATGCATTCGTAGAATATTAATTTTTAAATGGATTTGTTTATTAGTTCATGGAAGAAACATTACTTATAAAAAGCGCTAATGATCCTTCCGTCGACGAGCCCTTAAATCCCAACAACAACAACAACAACAAAAACAACACAACCTTACTTATAAAATATTATAAACGCGATTATTTTGATGAATTAAAATACCCGTTTATAAGTAATCGGCTTTTTTATATAAATAAAGTTTTGGAAATCATGGACAAATTATAATTCTACTATTGGCTACAACTTAAGAACTATATGACAGAAATAGTATTACCTATATTATTGAGAAAAATAACATTAATACTTCCAATGTGATACCTAATGATTAGACATATAAAAATAACAGTGACCCTTGAATGAGAAAGTGGTAGCAATAACGGAAGTGCGTAAATTTCCAGTGAATTGGAAGTCATTGAGCTATTATTTTATTAGTGAAGCGGAGAATAATCCAACACACATTCAGAATTTTTTGGCTACGAATGAAACTGATGAAGACACAAAAGTTAAAATCTTTTTGAATTTCGCAAGTCATTTCTTTCATCACTTTCACAACGCTGTTAACCAACAGACTGAGATAAGTATTATATTATGTCAGCTTTAAAATCAGCGCTAGAAAAATGTAAAAGATACTGTTTCTTTGGTTAAGAAAACAAGAAAAAGCCTTTAGAAACCAAATTCTCCACAGAAAGTGATAATATAAAAAAATAATGCTCTAGAATTCGTTGATAAATGTCTGGAGTATCTTAGTAAATAGTTAGATTTTAATGAAAGCAATTGGCTATACAAAATCCAAAAATTAAATTCAAATCACAGGGTTTCATTTGATGACTGTGAGACTATATTAGAGGTTATAAATTTGCGAGAAAAAATGAATATCAAAGTGAACAAACTTTACTCTGAAATAACAATATTATACGAAATCCAGGTAAAAGTAAGTGAAGTATTTCATGAATAAAAAATGAGTTTTTCATCGAAATTAATTTGACAACTGAAAGCGATAAAGCATATGACAATTTTACTGTAGACAAAAAAGAATTAAAGATGAAAGAAGTGCAAAAAATATAGCTTAAAAAATGAATCAGTAAAAACATACCTTTTATCATTTTCTACTCTTTCGTAAAATATTATATTTTTGAAGTGTAGCATATTTTTATAGGTTATTCTTTTTAAAAAATTCCTACCATCAACCGAAAAAAATATTGGAAACCCTAGCGGTGAATGGTGCTAGTTCGCGAACGGTACCGCTCTCTATAGTTCGCGACCGGGAGCGATCTGTTTAGTTCGCGAACGGTACCACACTCTATAGTTCGCGACCTGGAGCGCTCTGTTTAGTTCGCGAACTGTACCGCTCTCTATAGTTCGCGACCGGAAGCGCTCTGTTTAGTTCGCGAACTGTACCGCTCTCTTTAGTTCGCGACCGGGAACGCTCTGTTTAGTTCGCGAACTAGGTCCTCCAAGACAGCTCGCTCGCTCGCTTTGTTGGCGCTACTGCACGCGCTCTCTTGTTTGTTATGGTAGTTGTGGTTATCGATGGTTGTCTTTTGATTGTTAATGGGATCAAAGTGTATTTTATTTTCACATTCCACTTTAAATTTCCGTTTGTGACTTCTGCAATAATTATTAATGTTGAACAATTTATTTTTATTTTATTTTTATATCTGTGTCTTCAGTGAAATGCGTCCACAAGGAACTGTGTTTCTTTAGATAATAAACTAAAACAAAAGTTGGTCTTCGGGAAAGGATCGAACGAACTAACGAACTAAGGAGCGAGAGATCTGGGAACTAGTTCGCGTAGTTCGCCTGTGGGAGCGCTCTTCCGAACTAGTTCGTTTGCGAACTACACAAGACTAGTTTGTGTGTATGTGTTTTTTTTTTAATCTGCTTAACGTCGCTCTAACAGCGAGGTCTTTAGAGACGGGAAAGGATGGGGTGCAAGGAATGGGAAGGAATTCGGCCATGGCCTTTTGAAGGAAGCATCCCGGCATTTACCTGGAGTGATTGGGAAACCATGGAAAACTCGCCTCGCATTCGGGAGGACGGCGGTTCGAATCCCCGTCCGGGCATTCAGATTTGGGTTTTCCATGGTTTCCCCAAATCACTCCAGGCAAATGCCGGGATGCTTCCTTCAAAAGGCCATGGCCAAATTCCTTCCCATTCCTTGCCCCCGTCCTTGCCCCCCATCCTTTCCCGTCTCTAAAGACCTCGATGTTAAAAAGAGACGTAAAGCAGTTACAAAAAAAAAACAAAAAAACATGGAAAACCCAAATTTGGATGCCCGGACGGGGATTCGTACCACCGTCCTCCCGAATGCGAGGCCAGAACGCTAGCCGTTACACCACCACGCTCGGTTTGTGTGTGGTAATCGTCTAAGGTATCTCATTGTGCACTATGGTGCTTGCATATCGGTAGCTGTGAGTGATCTGGTGGTTGGAAATGGTTGTCCGAGGGTACTTTTTTATTTCGACCAAAGACGTGTGTGTACTTATATTTCTCTTTGCAAACACAATTACATAGCACAGATCACTGGTGTTCATGTGTAGTAGTCGCCTCAAGTCTTCCATCGTGCACTATGGTTGTCGCACGTTGGTAGCTGTGGGTGTGTGGGAAATACGAAGTTGAAAGTAGTCGACGGGAAGCATTTTCATATTTCGACCAAAGACATGTGTGTCCCTATATTTAACTTTGTAACCATTAATACCCTGCGCTTATCACTTGCGTTTGTGTGTGGTATATTAGCTCAGAATCTCCCATCGTGCACTAAGGTAGCTGCTGCATGTCGATAGCTATCAACCATAATTCTTTACAAACACGAACGAAGTCGTTGGCACCAGTAGCTGCAAATTCTAAGCACAAGCGGGAAAAATAATTTATTGGGTTCGGAATGGATTTAACGATTCGTCAGTCTACGATATTGAGAAATACGGCGACTACGTTCATCCAGATTATCTCATA
>JARYHS010008074.1:303139599-303199170 GCA_031002005.1 Vandiemenella viatica
TGCAGCAATATGCTTTTGTTCTAAATTCCATTGCCTTGATTTTCATCCACTAGCTTCTTTTTTTTAAAATTGTTCTCTAGAACAGACTCATTAAAAGAAAGCAGATCTAGAAAGGTAATAATACCAATAATAGTCACTACAGAATCGGTGCCTTTAGCTAATCTGAGAATTCTGTTACGGTACGATTCAATGGTTCTAGTTCCGCCAGTGGAATTATTACAGTCTGGCAATTTTAATTTAGAGTTACTCGTAATCTCTACTGTGCCTATCTGCTAAACTTTAACAAGTATACACAAAATTGTGCACAACTTGATGATCGTTAATTTTTATCCATTACGACGAAAAAAAAAAAAATAATTGAAAGGGTGTATTTATGAGGTTTTTTTTTCAGACTTTTTCTCATTCTTCGTCCACGGCTATTTTTTTTTTTTTATAATAAATAAAACCGTTTGGAATGATGTTGTAATCCACATTTTTTTCATGGAAAGATTCCTGCCTTGAATTCAAGGATTCCGGATTCACCCCTACGATTTACTAAAATTTTTGTAAACATTAACCTCGGGTAATGTGTCAAAAAATTTTGATGTGTAGTTACACCTTGATTAGGATACTGAATCTGGAAGATCTTATCGCCAAGCAGAAAAAATATTTTTTTTCACAGGTCTTATTTATTGTTACTGATATTAATTTCTGATACGGCTTACGTTACCGTGTCACGTTCGATATGCACATATTTATGTGTTTTTTTTTTTTTTTTTTTGCATTTTAACTTCTTTCGTTGCTGCAGATATACTTTTCAGCATTCAAATACCTAATGTATTCCCCCTTTTTTTACTCATGAAATTACGGCTTGTCGACGATTAAGTCATTAAATGTGGGGAAGGAATTCAGCTATAGAATTTTGAAGGCATCATCTTGGCATTCGCATTCGCTTGGAGCGATTTGTGGAAACCATGGAAAACCTAAATCTGTATCGTCCTTACGGGGATTCAAATCCGCGTCTTTTAGAATGTGAGGCCAGGACAGTGCGTTTTCCGCACACCCCATAACGATTGCTCTCATTTCCTGACTCTTTTACCTGCAAATGAAGTAATTGCACGTTATTCTGCATTATGGTCCTTTATAGTCCAGGAGCTCGATTCCTTTTCACATACTAAATATATCAAGTCAGATCTCATTGCCAACATATAAATTAAACATAAAACTTTATTTACAATCCCCTGTATTCCTGTGACTTCTGTCCGAGATACTCTATTTTACTAATTATCGAGTTAGTTCAACCATAATTTCCTCAAAGAAACTTATTTTTTATCTTCTGTATTCCCAGAATACTTTGTTTGATACCCACATTGTGGGTCACATACATACCTACCTTACTAAAAAACAGGGCGTTATCAAGGAAGACTTCTTAACCCAGGATTCTCAGTTCACTGCAATTTACACCAGTTAACCTCTCCAAAAAACGTTGAACTTTAGCATCAAGCAAATATGTGGTAATTAACTCAGCTTGTTACTAAACGATATGTTTGGATTTTATACCTATACCATCAATTCTCATCTCCGCTCCACTATATTATAGAAAAAAATTCTTGTATTAGTGTACCGGTATCTTATGAATTGGCTGTTCCTTGTATCTATCTTCATTCCATACTGATCTTCCCACCTGGATATAGTATTCAGACTCCTCACAGCATCCTCTCGTTTATTTTTATTTTTTCCTTACAACTTTATCACTCTCACCTCTCACTGCAAACAAACAACAAAATCAATCATTGGAATAATAAATAGCACTGTTCCCATTACAATAACCTGTGGCACCCGTGTCCTTTCTTTCATCTTCATGATACCATAACTCATACATCTGCACTTATTACTCATCATACCTCCCCATAACTTCTCCGTCAATTATGTCACATTGTGATTCACTCTAGTAGTTTTAAGCTAATTTTCTCAAATTTTATTGTTAAATCTGATACTTACATTAGAGATATCTCATTATCAGCATCCCGCTTGTCTGTTCATTTTGGAAAACGTACTAATATGACCAGTTAAGTGAGTTTCACTTGAATAATCTTCCCTCAGTCCTTGTTACTGTTTTACAAAACAGTTTCTTTTCTCAGAACAATTCCTGTTGTACAGGGATAAATTGCTCTCATTCAGCTTGCATACCAATGAACTCCAGCAATTCGATCTACAGTTCTCTGTTTTTTGTGAATTGACACTACTTTAGAATATATCCAAACTTCTTTGTACAGAATTTCTCAAGACTAATCCTGAAGATATATTATGAGGTAGCCTCCAAAACGCTTGTGATAATACTATTTATATCAGCGTCTTTAAGATTTTTAAACGTGCTTACGTCTATGATAATAACGTCGGAATCTATTTCTAAAATCCTGATGTCCTTATTTATACCAATATGCAACATAGTATATTCTGGATTTCCCACACTGCCCTGACAAAACCTAATGATCCCAGCTAACCAGGTACTTAATGCTTATGATTTTCCATGTCCTCGGTTTTCAGACTCTTTATTTATTGCTGCAAATAGTCTAAAGAAATTTGTGTTTTGTAACATTTAAGAGATTTCTGCGTTGGTGGTATTGAAGCCCCTACTCCATACTAGTATTATTGAGAACCAATTCCTTGCACCAACAACTATTAATGTTCATAACCATTCCGATGGAACGGCCGGACCATAAAAATAGTGAAAGAGAGATTCAAGCAGTTATGACACCTTTTAAGAGTGATAAAGTGAAGACGAATGTGTCAAGAAAAGAACCCGATATAGCAAGATTTGACATAAGAGGAACAAAGTAAATCAGGCATAATTTGGAGGACAATGATGACTGGAATAAACAATAGAGAGAGCATATTAGATGGAAGAACTATAGAAAAACTGGAGAATATTAAAACAGTGTACTTTTGAAAAAAAATTCTGGTTATGGATTTTATGCACAATACAACGGAAGATTGAATGGAAGTTTTGAAAATTATTTCGAACTAGGAAACCCACAGGACAGGATTAAGTGGCAGTAGATGTGATAAAAATAGCAGATTCTGTAGGACATTTAGAGATATTTCAGTTTCGAAACACATAACAGAAAAAAAGAAATGGAAATTGAGTATGGTGTAAGAAAGACAGAGGGTTAATTTTTTAATCGAAATGCAGAAAATTTTTAACAACTTCATTCTAAATTGATTAAAAGATGTTATCGAAAGAACTACAGAAATAAATGTAGCGGAGATGTAAACCATAACAGATAATGACTGAATTAGGGCGCAGGTTTGCAATGAGATTTCTGAGGCATATGATTTATAAAATTACAAGAGTTACAGCAAGGAATATACATAAATGAAACTGGGAGTAAGTAGTTTGATATAGAGAATCAGAATGAGTATTTACATTGTTTGATTAGTGACAAAACTATGTCATGAACCAAACTTTTAAGATAGATGGAAGAGTGTCAGATTTAAGGGAAAAGCTCTACATGGAAGATGATAAAATGTTGTTGGAATAGAGTTTTAAGAAATTGCTAAAACCTGGGAAGAGAGAATGAATGGGGACTTTTGGAAAAACAGACAAAAGCAAAAGAGGATTATTCAATATCCAGACGCAGAGAACCACAATAGATTCGGATTTGTTTATGACCATTTGACTTTTCATCTTCTTGGTAAATTCTTCCACATACTTTCCGTAACTGACTACTCGTTCCCCCGTGAGCGTACTCTGTTCGCCGAATTCCTACTAGCATTATTCAGTATTTCCCTTTTGTCGTTGCTTTCTTCATGAACGCATCCTTATCTTTTCCATTTCGCTGCTGTTAATTGCTTGTTTAGTAATTTCATATCTTCCCTAAGCCCATACTGCTTCTTACTTAATGATGTTTTAATGATATGAAAGACACTTTTACACTGAGTAATGAAGAAAAAAGTCTTTATGTTTCAAGAAGACTTAGTGGGTAGAGTTAAAACACTCATAGTGTTTCTTTTCTTTTAAAATGTTCTTGAGTCAAAATGTGGGGATCTCGGTAATCATTAAAATGCGTTTCATTGTATTATGCACCAATGACACTTATTTTGAGACATGAATATCCAAATTTAAATTAGTCAGTGCTCAGTTGCAAGTTGGCCTACCGTCGTATAAGACACTGGTTTTTAATTAAGTAATGACTAGTGCCTGTATTAGCAGTTAGAATTTATACGATTTAAATACAATAAAAAAAGTACAAATTTTAGTTTGTCATCACACTTGTCTTCTCATAAACATATTTATTTTTTATTCCTACGCAGGGAATGTAGTATTAGCACTGATATACAATCCCATAATGCTTGTATTACGCAGTACAAATATGCCGAGTTTGTCAGAAGAGCAGTTTGTTTTTTCCAGCTACGGTTCAGTCGTTGCCAAAATTCGATTGTCGCGGAACGTCCGGCCATTCTTCTCTATCGGCGGCAATAATCATTCTAACTGAAATACGGCGCCGGCAATTGCCTGTTAAGCGCGCACTTAGCGTGGTCAGTAATTACGTGATGTGCCTGCCAGAGCTTCCAGACGCGCATGCGCCATGCTCCGGACGCCGACGCCGGCGCGACGGGCCGGACAGCGGGTATCTCGGAGCGCCGCGACGCCCACCGCACCACAGTCCGCGTGGCGACGCCGACGGGCAATCACTGGAGCCTCCAGCGAAGCAGGCGCTCAGCGGGACGGTATCCAACAGGTAGGCTAGGCGGCGCGAGGCGATGCTTGACGCTAGTCGGAACCAATATGTTTACTGATGTCTTTTATATTACGTAAGTGCTCAATGCAATTTAAAAAAAAAAAAAAAAAAAAGGTCAGAACTAAATAATTTTTAGTCACTTGCATTACTTTCGTTTCCTAACAGTACGTTTAAATTTTTCAAGTCCATCGATAAAATAACTTATATTACTACTGTAATTGATATCAAAATCACTGATTTCTTTCCGATTCCTAAATTATAGTTCTTCTTTTTGTTTTATTAATGTCAGACTAGATTTTTTAAAATTAAATATTCCGCGTGTGGACTTTAAATTAGGTTTGGGAATGAATTACACATTTAACACTAAATTCAAATAAAGAATAACAAATTTTAGTTTCAAACTACTCCGCAAATTGAAGAATTCTATATATCCCATATGAAATATGTCGAAACAAATTTCGGCATTCATGGAATTAAATACAGATTAAAAATTATTCAAACAACAGGTAATCCATTTCAGAACAAACTCTTAACAAGCAGAATTGTTAGACAATCGCGGTAATCTTTTTTTAATATTTTGTTTTTAAGAAATGATGGTAATCAGAGATGTACAAATTTTTTCTGCTATCCTTTATTGAAACTGCATCATCGAATTTCTTTGGTATTCCTTTAAATTTCTAATATTACAAACATTACATTAAAACATTATGTATGATAAATAGTACGGCATATTTACAAATCATCGGAAAACTGATATTAATAGTTGTTAACAATTAATAATATACTGGTATTGCAGAAACTATAATTTGCATCTATTGATGAAACACAAGTTAAATTTTCCGAAACTATATTTTGCTGGCGTTTGCTTCGTTTACACTTCAGGAAAGTAACTAAATCATTATTTCAGCTAAAGTGCGAACGCAATTATTTAAAAACCAAAATGGAAATTTTAACCTTCATTTGCAAACTCCGCACATATTTCTTCTTCTCTGAATTTCAGGCGTATGAAGGGCATGATATATTTTGAAATAATCCTTATGTTACCATTAGATTTATGAACTGAAGAACAAGATGGCAATAAAAAAACAGAAAACTCAGCTTCCTTCGGCTTCAGCTTCAATTTTGGCGCATGGTCTGTTAGAGAAATCTTGTCTGTGAGGTATAAAAGAGCGATCCTGTCTCTGTTCGAGAAACTAACAATCGTATTTGTATAGTAAAAATTTGAGCTACAATTTCACATTCAACTGTAACTAAAATCATACCGTTCCTGTTGAAACAAACAATATTGTGAGAGTAAAGTAAAGCAGCTGAACAAATGAGAGGACTGTTAGGCGTTTTCAGAAAACCTTGAATAAATCCGGTGAGCAAGAGTTATTCAGCATTTCGCTGCAGCTTAAAAGCTGCCGAGCGCTCACTTCAGACATTCTACCATTCATAGCCGCATCATTTGTTAATATTTTGAGACTGACATAATTTGGATACTCTAGTTTCCAAGAAGATAATTTCTCCTCGAGTGTTTAACAATTTCTTCCGAAGAACATTCCTTACACAAAATTTCTGAATTTTTATCAAACGGAGTGCTGTTATAGATTGTAGTAAACTGTGCGCTATATTGTAAGAATTTTCAGAGAAAGTAAGTATTAAAAAGTTTAAGAACAAAGTGGAGGAAATTTATTGGAATCTCATACGAAAACTGTTTTGCTCAGAACCTCGCTACGCTATACTCATAACTTTCTCCCTTACAGAGCATTTCAGTAGTTCTTATATATGAAGTCAAGCATAAAGGCAAAAACAATCTATTCAGACTCAGCACTAGGGTGTCCCTTATTTTTCAAAGTCGAAATTTTGTAACGCATAGGTCATTTCTTTCATTTTACGCTAAAACACTGAAAAATAAATTTTTACACCATTCGGATCACTGTAACCCGTGGCGACTTGCATCTATTCATCTTTATATAAGTTACGCAAAAATAGTGGCACGCGCCTACGTTAATTGTTACCGTCATTCCAGTTCTTGAATAGGCATCGCGTATTTTAGTTCTAATAGAAGGTTTTTGGGTTAGAGAGGAAAACTATCAAATTGAAGGAGTTCTATAAGTTTTATTTTTTAATATCCGTGATGGAAAATTGAAAGCCCTAGTGTCACTGTACATGAATGCATTATGTTTTCGAGAATATTAATGAGACAGTTGAAAAAGAATGCAAGCAAATCGCTGGATGTTTAAAAGCGAAGGCAAGGGGATCTGCAACGTGAATTTGATAATGTTTATGGTATTGCACCCGCTTACGCCCTCGAAAGAATATAAACAAAGCAGGGTAAAATCTTACAGCGACAGAGAGAGCCAAGGAGGCCAGATTTCTTGATGTGTTTGTATGTACAACTAGCTGAAAAAGACGAAATAGTTAGATTTTTTTTCTTTTACTTATTGCTTTACGTCTCGTAGACGGATAAGGTCATTAGAGGCGGGATGGGCTGGGGTCAAGGATCGGGAAGGAATTCGGCCAGGGCCTTTCTGAGGGAAGCATCTCGACAATCGCCTGGAGTGATTTGGGGAAACCATAGAAAACCCAAATCTGGATGCCCGGACGGGGATTCGAACCCGCGTCCTCCCGAATGCGAAGCCAGAACGTTAACCGTTCACCCACCACGCTCGGTGGAAATGGTTAGACAAATGAAAATAAATGAAGAGAAAAATACTTAAATATATGTGGTCCAGCAGGTAGTCAAGATCCTCAGCGTCATATGATTTGTTCCTACTATCTGAAGAACCCAACGACACATCTTCTAGTTCTGGAGAACGTCAGGAAGATCGTTTAACAAACCCACCTGAAATAATTCATTCAGCAACTGCTGCAAAACGCATCAGAAAAAAATATCATTACTCCTAGATTAATAGCTGTCTTAGTTAGATGCTAATTAAGTATAAGAGATTCAGTTTACGTTTTTCAAGTTATCGTGGAGGCACTTGGATTTAGTACTGACGATTTTTCTTTAAACAAGTATTCCATTCAACGAATGAGCACACAAATGAGGAAGCAATGAGCAGAAGTTATAATAACCGATCTTAAAATGACGAGTCCCAAGTCGTTATCATTCAGTGGGATGGCAAGTTGTTGCCTGGGCTGGGCGTAAGAAGTTCCAAAGAATAACGGCTGTCAATGTGTCTCATATTTACTTTTCATAATAGGGAACAACTTCTTGTGCTAAAGAACAAGGTAAAGTTGTTCTGAATGCCCTGAGAAAGTAATAAAGTGCTGATAATGAGATGCGACACAAAAAATCGATGATAGGTCATCTCAATGGTGCCTGGGAACTTCTGGAGCAAATGTTCGAAAGAAAGTTGTTACTTTTTGCATGACGGCATCAAATTGATATAAGCAATCAGAAAAACATTTCAATGACACACAAGTTGAGTAGTTGTTACATTTCTATTTCGCTAGATTAAAAAAAATGCTTCGTGAGAGACGACGACAGAGAACTAATTGAGCTATGAGTTATATTCTTGGGTGGAGAGAGTTGCAAAGAACTGAAAATAAGGCATCCTCGTGCAGTGCATCAAGCGTGATGTTTGGCAAGAGCCATTTATTCACTCATGATAGGTTTTCTAAATTAAAGTTAGCAAGGAACGCAAAACGGTACGTAATTTAAACGGGAGAGTACGTCTAGCTTTGTAGAAAGGAACACCGCTTTGGTGACAGAAATATGCGGCTCTATTTTGTATGGTATGTAAAATTAGCCGTCTTGTATGTACATTGTACATTATTTTGTATCTTTTGCAACTTGATTAATGCTTACCTATATTTTGTTTTAGTAAAAACCACGATGAATGTATGACGCGAAGAGCAAACATTTGTTTTCTCGACTGAAAATTTAAAGCAGTGTTCTTCAGGAGAGCGCTTCTTCTTAGGAAGAAACTTCGGTTTTTGTACAAGCTAAAAGAAAGGTCTTTTACCTGAAAGAGCTGTAAAATTAATGTAGGAGTTTCATAGTTAATTAGGGCCGATGAAGAAAAGAAACAATCTTCATGCAAAAATACCGTAAATTGTAACCGCGCACCGTAAAAAAGAGATCCTAAAAAGAAAATACCCTACGTAATTGTAATACTTCTGTCTTACTAAAAAATTAAATATTATTTTTTGTTGTTTGGATTTCATCGTTAACCCAGAACTATGCGAACTATGATGCAGTCACGTATCAAGCGATAATCAAAATAAACATTTTCTGTAAACTTTCGGGTCTACTCACACGGGTTAACGTCATCGTAGGAGGATAAGATTTCTTATGTAAGTAAGCTACTGTGATTTAAAAAGAATTAGAGGGTATGCGTTGAATATTCGAAAAAAATATTATTGTCTTGTGAGGGCCACCCTACTGAGTAACTTTTTCACCCAACATTATTTCAGTAAGTGCATTGCTCTCCGTAAACACATTTTCGCCACACAACAACATAGACAAACAAAACCATGTCTATTATGATATAAATCCATCACTATTTGAAGTTATTACATAGTCCTGCTATTATTTCGAAAAATAACCCTTCACTATAAGATTTTTACTAATCAGTTGATATAATCAAGGATAGCTATGATTATGCTGAAAATGAAACAATCTGGAATAAATCATTTAAGAAAATAAATCCAATCTTTGTATAGTGAAAGACGTAGGTGTTATTTTTCTTTTTAAATATAATCTAACTTCATCATCATCTAAAGTCACTGGTACTTCAGTCGAAAGAGCGGATCCATGGTCTCAAAGATTTTCCTCAAAGCTTAACATCCACAGCGGCCTCCAAAGATCGCGCAGTCTCCAGTCAAACGAATTTCATTATGTCGCTGCAAACCTAAAGTAGCCAAACTGTATTCAAACTCCATTCTACTGACGGCGAAAGCCAAATTCTGTCTCCACCAATCTATGCTCCACACCATCGGGCAAATGTATGAATGAAAACTACACCTTTTTTTATTATTCACAGTTGCAGTAAGGCTTTAACTAAACTTCTGGTAGCTGATGATTAAAGAAGTTTTTTTTTACCAAAATTTCATCACAGTCGTTCTTGTTACTTTTGCTGTACGATAATAATAACCAGTGCATGAGTTTTTCTTCATTTTTTCATTTTTTACCCTGTGTAACATCGATACTACAAAATATTCGAAAGAAAAGACACTCGCGTTTATGTGAAACTTTAAAACTGAGTAGTTACCTCACTGCCCGGATACTTCACGTTTTGCTGTAACAGATAATTTATTTGTGTTCAGCAAACCACAAACATCTTAACTGAATTTTAAATTATTGAGAATAATTTGAAAACAATTGAAAATTTCTGTTACAAGTAATTAAGCTGTCCAGACTTCAAGTGGGCAATTAAATCTCGGAATGTTAGTCTGTACAAATTTACAGCCTTGTTATTAGGTAATTTTCTGTAAACTGCCAACGGTTCCTGATCTGCAATATTATAAATTTCTAAAGAGGCATTTTCTGTTTATTGTGGCAGCATTAAAAATTTACTGAAAAGGTTTTGTTAGTATTTTCACAGTTTTAAAGCTTAAAATTAAAATTTGAGGTACGCCTCAAGGCACTACGTCATCTGGAGCAGATAAGTAAAATTATTTTTTACATATAATAGGCATTACTTTAAAACGGCTGAACAGTATTTGACAGTCTCATTACGGTTCGGTCATTCTAAGAGGTAAAATATGAGATGTAATCATTACATCACGTTACCGTGGATGGGAAGTAAATTAGTATCTGAACAATAATTTAATGCTACCTGATGTCATCTACCGCTTCTTCCTGTGGCTACTGAGTATGCAACCTCTAAATATACAGCAGCGTAGTGAGGCCACCTAGTTACTGAGACTGATAAGAGTTCATTAGTTCCCAGATAGGAATGTTAATATCAGTCGTTTAACAATCATTATAATTAATCTCACTGGTTCATCAATACGAGTAAATCATATCAAGCTATGGTGTGCGACCATGTGTGGTGGATGAGGCGGTAAGTTTCTGACTTCGCATTCGGGAGGAAGTGGGTTCGAATCCCCGTCCGGCCATTCAGATTTGGGTATTCCATAGTTTCCCCAAATTACTCCAGGAGAATGACGAGGATGGAGCCTTCAAAAGGTTATGCAGAATTTCTTTTTGTTCCTTGTCCCACTCGTTTCCAGCCTCGAATGACCTCGACGTGGCGTAATGTTATATATATAAAAGTTACGGCCCTGAAATTTCTGAAAATAACGTAACTCTGACTATATGCTCTCCAATATCAGTTAACAGATATTTTCCAAAACAGACACTTATGTGAGAGTATTTCATGAGACGATGAATTGGAATCTGATGAACAAAACTTTGGTAACTGATTTAGAAACGTATTAAACAGATCATAACATTCTCATTTATGACAAGATAAGATTTTGTTGCAAATTTTTTAATGTATAAAATTTTTCTGCCATTTTCCATTAGATTTCTAAGGCTGTAGTTGTTGAAATATAATCTACAATTCATAAGTTTTTCTAGCGACGATCGATGTGCGTCTCCATCCATTTCTACTCCTGAAATATTATACTATCCGTTGGGCAGCCTCCGGGGAAATTTCTCTTGAGTCTTGGTCCCATGTGTTACGCCACAGCAAAATAGATGTTTGCAGTTTGCAACTTACCCTATTGACAGGGCTTGGATGAAGAACGCGCACGAGCTGCAAGAAAAGAAACAGATCTTAAGAGGAGAGGAAGTGGTATGTTGTAGATTACGAGTTATATGCTGTTATAAAATATTCATCACACAGTCGGGCAAATGGCATTAACAAACACGTTTTACCTTTTGAATGATTTACCCTCAAGGTTTTCAAAAATGATAGTTAATCAACTATTTATCTCCTCTGGTCAGTAATTTATTGTATAAGATATTTTACAAAAAAAAAAAAAATTACTGTTTGATGATAAAAGCAAACTTTACGGCCAATTTCCCGCCTATACGTAACTCTGCTCTCTTGTCATTTCAAGCGGCAAGTGGTACCTCAGCTCAAATATAGTTCTGTTTAGAACTATTCATTTCAACAAAAACATTACATAACATGATCATTCTCTTCAGTGAGTTCGAAACTATACATGGAAGAAGCAACTTCATGGAAGAAATCACTGATATGCCGTACATGTTTAACAGCCATTATAAGAACGAATCACTATATTCAGACGTTTATTGGCGATAATTGTTTTCTTTTTCGAAATGGGCATTGGTGAAAGCGTTGTTTATAATTTTTAAATTAAATTTGATACCGACAGAGAGAAATGGTGGGAATACCTTCGAATAACTATATACTCTTAATTCATAACGAATTTCTATTCCTGAGAACCAAGTTCTTTCGTTCTTTAGTTTAAACTTACGGAATTCTACTACTTGTCTTATGCTTTATAATTATCAAAGTTTTTTATTTTATTTGTGTGACTATCAGTGCTAATATCAACTATTAAAATTAACACCATAGTAGCTGTTACGATTCAAGTATTAACGGAAAATTATATTTCCCACTAACCATCACGAAAGTGACACACTGAATAAATAGATAGCTAGCAGCTCATTTCCTGGTAAATTTGATAGATAAAATGGTGGTATCTCTGCAGTTTTTATTAATCACACATTTGTAGTACAGTATTTAGTTTTACCGAAGGTTTCTCTAAAAAAAAATTATATCTGTTTGTCAATATCTGGAGAACTATGAGGCAGAATTTGCAATTCAGTATAGTTACAGAACGTGTAGACCGAAATAGTAAATGGTACACAATAAAAATATTCACACACATACGTTTG
The DNA here is from genome assembly GCA_031002005.1 of Vandiemenella viatica. NCBI lineage: Eukaryota > Metazoa > Arthropoda > Insecta > Orthoptera > Morabidae > Vandiemenella > Vandiemenella viatica. Next base: position 303,152,125 of record JARYHS010008074.1, read on the forward strand.
AAATTATTTGATTTAGAGTACATTAAAAAGTTCCCATTGTTTATCTTTATTGACTGAGAAATCTAGTTTTCAGTCGTATGTTAATACTGATTGTTGGCTGTACCGTTTTGTTGAGTAGTTAGTACTTTTGAATACAACCGTACCGTGCAATTAGTTACAAACTCAGACACAAATGTGTGGTAGTACCGCAGAAGTTCATGGGACTTTATTCAGAGTCCATCAGGTAACCAGTACAGTTAACGAATTTTTTCGGTGAGTGTCTGAATGCGATTCAACAAAAGCATGAGTGACAACTAAAGTGAAAGTGTAATCAAAATTACATTTGCTGTTGTTTGTAATACATAAAATTCAGCTCATGGAGGACTTCATTACTGCCATTAAAAACAGGGTTTTAAGAAGTATGAAACCCTATATTTTTAGTTTGTTTTGATAAGCAACAGATAGTATAGTAATAATTACGCTGTTATGCGTTTAGTTTCAAATCGTAAGAACAACTACGGACGACGAATACGTACTATCCCTAAGTGCAATTGAAACTGTAAATAATATCTTCTGGGTAGAAGATAATTTAATGACCTAAACTTCTCCAAACAAAAATGAAAATAATTCGACCTAATCGTACTCTTTCTTAATTAACAAATCGTTTTTTTTATTGCATCTGTGGATCCGTTCAGCAAAACTAAAACCAATAAGCGTAAGTCTTTGATATTACTCCATTCTTTTTGCTTCAAAATTTGCATAAAGTAAAATCAAAATGCGTATCGATACATTTAATCCAAACAGAAGGCAACAAGCATTGTGATTTGTGAATAAGTTAATTTTCTCTTGGGTACCAAAAATCCATTTAAAAAAATATCTTGCAGTGTCTTCCACATCAAATTGGATTATTTAGATTTTAAACAAGATGCAGTGAAATACATTGCTAGAACTTTCCGGAGAATTCAGTCGTGAAAGGAACAATAATTCCATAAAAAATATGGATGAGCCAGGTGATTTAAATCCTCCGAACAGCTTTGTACTTATTTCTTAATATTTGTAAATTCAGAAGTTGGAAACGAATGATACGTAACTTTTAAGTTATTTAAATCGCGTAGAGCAGCTGCCATAAGGAAACCTTATTACAAAGAATCTAAGATGCTTAAAAATTTCTAATCAGGATTGAAGCCGAATGACATAAGTTATTTGAGTTCGTAATTGAATTGGGTATGTCGAGACATAATTTGCATTCGCTCACTCCACAGTATTCTATTTTATCCAACTAATATGAAACATTAATGAGTTCTGATTGACAAGTAGTTCAAGGAAATAGAATGCAATAATTTCTTTCATCTTCGAACGCTATCGCATATATTAAAGAACTGACACCATTTGCTTGGTATTTAAACCGAATATTAACATTAGGTTGATGAATAATTTTTTTTTAGTGCAATTTTAAATGGAAAGATTTCCACTCTACTTGCTTCGTGATTAAAGTGTATTTACGCGCTTGTTGTTTTGTGTAGAAGACTTTGATGCGTGTATGCTTAGAGAAGAATGTTGTTTCTGTTGTGAATGAACGAAAGATAGAAGAGGGTTAAATCCGGTTCCAGCCCATTGGAGCCTAATCTTCCGAGGAACACCGCCAGGATCGATAATCTTGACGTCCCCATCCAGCGAGCGAATCATCTTCTACAATGTGATATACCCTCACTCCATATTCGCTGCGGAGTGGTTTGGAATTTAACCCAGGACATTGGCCCACCATCACCCTTCCTACACCACCAGCCAAGTTCTGATGATGAAAATTTCATCCACCACCAGTATTCGAACATACACCGGGCATCACTAAGTCAACGGAGCTAATACCATTCTATTCATGGCTTACTATTTTTTACTCCTGAAGGATACTGTGAAGATACGCGTCTATTATACGTAAATAACTGAAATTTTCGGTGATAAATCTCAATAGAAAGAAATTTTACCGTAATTTATGGACAAAAAGTGGGACAAAGTTCCTGGACAGCATTCCTTCAATTATCAATAATCTCAATTTTATGTAGTTTTATGCACCTATCTCACGTTTACGAGTTAATTAAAACCACAATGCAGGAATGGGGAAAGAAACCGCGTTCCCACGAATTCCAGGCCAGACCGACTGTCCAAACATTCTTTTATCCCAGCTAGTAGTATTTAAATATCTGATCTTATTTTATTATATGCATTTGTTAAAATATTCAGTGATTTACTCCTAAAGTTAGGTCATGTTGCTAAAACAAAAATACCTGTAAATGATAAATGTGTAGTTGCTCAAAACTACTATCATAACATAATTTTATTCTTTGTAATGTTAACATAACCAAATATTTTCCACGAGGGTAAACTGAAATGAATCATATGAAATACGTTTAAAAAAGTACAGTGTAGTGTTTCAGATTAAAATACGAAAACATGTATTATAGCAAGTATTCTTTCTAGCAGACCTTTGTTTCACTTTATTAAATTCCATCAGCTACATGTTTAAGAGGCCGGAGCACAAAAAGGAATCGAGAAAATTTCGGAATTAAGTAAGTGCTTTAAATGTCAGATATTCGTTGGCAAAAATAATAACAGAACTTGAAACGTCTGAAAGCCTTCAAGCAGCTCAGAAATTTTTTTAAAGCATATTTCCTCTGCTATAACATCTTGAACATGTGAAAATTCATTTGCCAAATATTATGTTCGGACGTTGTACTGTAGCGTAATTCAGTATTCAGGCTATTGTACTGTAAATAATGAATCCCGAAGATCAATTTTTGTTTAGATTTTAGTCAAGAAAGATGTTGTCATGCACACAATATACAGTAATATATCATTGTTTTAGAAGTTTTAAAGATATAAACATTTTGCTATACAGTAACTTGTGTCTAAAGAGTGTTTCGAGAAATCAAAAATACTCTCACATTTCACCTCCATATCTCCCTATGTCAGAAATTCTGTAACAATGAAATGAAACAGCCATCTGTTCCAGACAAATAGACAAATACTGATGGCTATGGGAAAATATAATTTTTAAAAAATTCAAAACTTGTAAGATTGATGACGTTGTATGTTAATAAAATATTCTTTAGCTTTCCACGGCATCAAAAGGTTTCAATCTTAGGACTTTTCGAAGATCCAATTCTATGTCCTGGAAACAACCTACGAGTGCAATATTTTTACGGCTGGTAGCCTGAATTTTTTTGTAAACATAAGTCGTGCAAGTTTAGGTCTTGTATATTTCAAATTGTTAAAAAGTTAATATTTAACGCCAACCTTCAGCAATCGTATCTTTTTCTGGAGCAGCTGGCGGTTTCCTTTTATTGTTAAAGAAGTTTCGATCTAAGCAGAATTCATCAATCATGTTCATTTTCACATAAAATAAAATGATAATGATATTAAGGAAAAATACTGGTGATTTGATGGTCTTTGTTATTACTTCAAATATAATAAACAATTTGTAATTACCGAAAATGCCAAAATATAGTAATCATCTCCGCTCCCATAATAATTTCAATTAAAATAATTTAATACATAATCAAATGATAAACACAACTAATTTACACTTGCAACTAATTCAATAATATATTCAGATATAATAACAAGACAAATTCCGACAAACGTCAATGAAACGAAATAACCTGTCTATTTATACGATTTTATCTAACTGAAAGTGGTGCATTCACAAGGATAAAAGTAATAGTTATGTTACAAGATTCTAAATTTCTACTCTATATGTCACAAAACTATTGGTGGACGAAAATGCTTGGCACCGAAAATACACTCAGTTTATTCCTGCGTCATAAAAGGTTTGCGTGGAATAGTTATTTATTTATATTCACCTGTAATATTTAGTTTAAACGTAACTCATCATTGTTTGCAGTGGCCGTGAAAAGCCCCGTTGTTCGACTTGAGGAAATATAACGGGTCTACGCTGATACCTCTGGCCTCGCGTACAGTCCTTCACGATCACTGCTTTTGAATGTTTTTCAACCAACACTTAGGCAAATGATGGGATGGGCCCCAATTTACGCAGGTAAAAATTACATATCTCATACAATAAATGGATACAGAAGAAAACAGGTACAAAATGGACAGAACAAAGGAAATAGGAACACAGTGAACATATGAAGTGGTTTTGGGAAGAGCAGAGGAAGAAAATGAATACAAACAAAAACTGAATAATCATGAATAATTTGAATTTAAACACTGTCCTAAAAGGCAATAATAATTAATAAGATAATAATAATACAATAATAAATAATAATAATATTATAATAAATTGACAGTGATGTTACAGAACATACCACACACGATTCGCACACAAATATCAGCACTCAATTAAACTGTTAGTAAATTGCTCATTACAATTTTGGGGAGGACGCATTCGAGGTATTATAAAACATTCACATTTCTTCTGGGATTAAAATAACAGTCAGTTAAAATCTTTCCAGACTTTATAACTCCACAATATATATCTTTCGGCATATCATTAATTTACTATAATTCGGAGGCAGAGAATACTATACGCCACTTGACACATTGTTACAGCATAAAATAGGGTCTGGATGGAGAATCACATGGATATATTTTGGTTATTGAAACTAGATTTAGATAGTGGTTAATAAGAAAGATTGTGACTGCGGACGATTAAACATCTGCCTTCAACATATACATTTCAAAAATGGATATTTTTAAAGCGTTACATTCGGCTTATTAATTTGATAACCTCATTTTTCGATTGAATGATTTACTTCAAACTGAAACTATATAACTGTTGTCTAACGAAACTAATCAGTATTATACTATTCATACATTGTGACATTTGGAAACCAAACATGGTTGTAAAATCATATTTATACTGTGTTAATCTGTGCCTTACGACAGGAAAATTATTAAATAGCAATTCGATTCTCATCATGTGCTGACGATTTTCGTAGGATAATGTGGAAGTAAATAATATTTCTTTTATCGAAATCAGTAAAGCAGAAGTTCACACTGTAATTAACTTTTGTTCGAAATTTTAATGATCCATGAGTGAGTGAAGAGCTTCCTGGCTTAGTGGTACAATGTAATCATCTCGGATGTCCAGCCTGATGGTGTCGGTTCGATAGCTGGCTCTGTTGTCTTTACCAGCCTGTAGGCCCGCTGTTAGTACCTTTACTGTTGAGGCAGTAACAGCAGGCTCAAACCACCGGAAGCCTTGCGACACTTGATGAAGACAGTGAGGCCAGCTGTCGAAAATATAAGTTTTCACGACACTATTTGACTGGACACCACTGAATGTTACATTATGTAATGATTCAGTTAAGCGCATCTCAAAACAAATTAAGTCAGAATTTGACTGTTCAATATTAACAAAAATTTGAGCCAGTAAGATAAAATTTATTAAAATTCATTTGTTTTTAATTGCATCACTTTAGACTCGTTGTTTGTAATAGATCGCGTTAGAAAGCAAAATAGATCATCCAACGTTGTTGAATTACATTTTTGTTTTGGACACAGATAACTGATTTTAATTATTCGCGTGCAACTAATCAAAAAGCATTTCTTTGGGGATTTAAAGTATCCTAAAATTCGAAAGAAAAATTATTCCCATGCTCGAGTTAGCATAAGACATCGCTTTAACGCGCAAGCAAATATCACATGAGTGCTTCTCTTAATCTTGATTTTATTGGAAACAAGAACCTTTAGTTAAAGTTTATGCTATAAACGACCGAACGGTATATTTATGTTCTGCGTTTCATTTCCATTTGAAATAAAATTCACAATCAAAGAATTATTTGGAAATAAAACTTTTATAAATCAATGAGAAATGTTGTTTAGCAGCTTGATATAATGTCACATTTGGTTAATGTAATGGTGTGACTGCTTACCTCTGATTTAGGGAACTTATTTTATACGTAACTGCAGTTGCTCTGAACTTCGCAGTGCGTATTTGCTTACCAGTACCTACTGGGTTTTAGACACACGCTTGAAATAATCTGAGATAGCATTTCATTCTCCGTCTGTCATATTTGCTGCACCGTTTACTTTTCTCCTTCCATACCGGAAACATCAATTAATGTAATTAAAATGGAGTAGTGGGTACTGCTCTTTTTCTTTGAATCATGAAACCTGTGTTTTTGTATATCAAATATTTATTTATTCGTTGAAGGTGTAGCTTTGAGGCTGAAAACGTGAAACCGCAATTATGAACGCTAATACATCATCCCCGATCTCTAAACCTGGTCCCTTAGTTCTGACTAGTCTTCATTATTGTAGCATTTTCTTTATTTTCATTATTATCCATAAAAGTTAATAATTTTTTTTTGTAGTAACTTCATTCAGTAAAAAAACGCTTAGACTAGACAAAATCATGTGATACTGAACTGGTCAAATCTAAATTAAGCTAACTTTAAGATGATTCAAACCACATTACTTCATGTTTCCATAATCGTTTTGGGAAGTTTGTTTTCTTAGTGCTCGTAATTTACTTTTGGCTCTGTGTAACAGCTACTGTTGTTCGCTACGGTCTCAAGCAATCGAGCTTCCCGGCGTCGCTGATCTGGATTCGCAGCTCCCAAACGTCAGCCAGCGCGCTGTCACCAGCAGTCGTATCCTATTTTGACGCCACCCCGCCCCCTGTCACAGTCGGCTTCCCGCTCGACAGACCGACTACACCTGATCGACGGCTGTCGCACCTCCGAAAGCCGTAATGATGTATCGGGAAAATATTGCTGTTCTGTATCGTCGTTGATATATTACACAAGAACGTGGGAAAATATCATATACGTCTAAAATGGATTTTAGTCATCACCTGTCAAGGGTTTCAGGTTGTAGATGTCCCAAATGACGAGCATTCTAGAACACTGGAATCAAGACTCTTATGTCTTTAAAATGTGCACAACAGATCACCCATTTTTGTATGTTGATTGCTTGTGTAACTTTCACTTCGAAATCGTTTCTCGCAAGCTCACGGGTCTGTGCGTGACAGTACATTTAACACAAGAGCTAAACTTTCCTCTGAATTTGGTTCATAGCGGCAGAAAGGAAGAAGAAATATCTGTCTTCCTTATAGATTTTTATAAATACTACAATTGCAACCCGAATGTATTATTTCACTAAACTGAGAAATAAAAGTTGATACTCACATGTCAGTCAGTAAATTCTAGAATAATGACGTCGTTTGTCGCTGTATCCGATTGGTGATGTTTTGTATGGTCTCACAAAACGCGTGGACCATATCCATTCTTCATAATGCAAATCAGATTTGGGAGAATTCTTAGAGGTACAATACTAACATGTGCTAGTATAAATTATATTTGTTATCGTTAACTTCTCATCCAAAGCCCAAAGTTATTTTCTATACATTTATTATGAGAATACACAAGAAAGTTTTAAGGAGAATGCTTGTTTATTTCACACGTGAATAGTTGCCACTGAACCTACTACTTGTGATATAAAACTGCTTCAGTTTAGAATCAAATTGCTTACCATACCCCATACAAACATAAAATAAAAATTATAAAATCTTTTTAATTAGCACAGTTTGACAATAATTGACCACCAACCCAGTTTATCAGCAACATCCAGGAAAAGAAATAATGATATAACACTAAAACATCACACCGGAAGATGGTAATTTAAATTCGAAGATTGATTTTAAAAAACTTCCAGAGAAGTGCTATGTTGTTATTAATCAGTTATAATCCTTGATAGCTTAAAGAAAGTGTAACGCTCTTCCATAATGTCTCATACTATTCATATATTTCCATATGTCGCTTAGTATAATTCAGAATTTTATATCCCAAAAATAGGGACTAAATGTGCAAGTGTGTGGGAGAGCACTTTTAAGACCACTACTAATTGAGAAATTACAGAAATATTCTTCGGTCGTCGAGTGATCGGCAATCGCCGATCGCTGCCCCATTGAGCGCGGTACGTGTAGGAATTTGCTCAGCTTGCAGTCAGCGCTTTATTGTTGATACCTCAGACCGAGGCGGCCTGAGAAGTACAAGTTATGAAGTAGGGGTTTTTACCGTCGGACAGTGACAGAGTACAGTCGGTACAGTTAGAGTAGCCACCTGTTAGGAGCCTGCCACCCTCTCGTTCACGTACCAAACGCGGCGACCATCTGCCTACAGCTGACTGTTCAAAGTTTGCACTCGCAGAGCCACCACTACTACTACTACTTAGAATAGAGCCCACTTGGGGCTTAGATAATTCAACGACAGTTGGAATTCTCTTTGAGGCACGTTATCAACTGCATTACTCAGTCTTCGAGACCAATAAATGAGTTCCATTGTAAGTCTCGACTTCCCTCATATAGTTAGAAGTGTGCGTTAAAAGTTAACAAGAAGTATTCTCCTAAAGCTACATATTGTTAGATTATATCCTCTCAATTTAAATCCCGCGTTACTATGTTTGGACATCAACTGTCTCCCGTCTAATTCAAGGTTGAACCCCAGTAATAGTGCTTAAAATTAATCAATGAATTATTTTGCACATTGTGATGTATATAAACAATAATTATCATCAGAAGCAATCAGATATGGCAGAATACTTCCCATTCCTAGCCCCCAGAACTTTTCCGATTCTAATGACTCGACGCCAACGAGGACTAAAGCCATAAAAAAAACACTATTCCAAGTAGTAGGCGAATCACAAGCACAGTAACAATGGAGAAAATTACAACATCGACAGTATTTTTTTTTTTTTTTTTTAAAAAATTACTTTTCACAAAGAATCGGTTGAATAATTTAGGCGTCATTGCAGCTACTTACCAGTCAGATGCAAAACTCTTTGAGATACTTTGTATCTACATGATAAATGTAACCCAAAATACAACAACACGGATGGAAGTAAAAACGACTTTAAATGTAATAATAAACAATAAGCTATCTGACTAACGTGAATGTTCCAGAAGCGGAGTAATCCCTGTTGCAGTCTTTAATACATTGGTTTTGAAAATTTATTTCTGTCTCATCTCGTTTTATAAATGAACACCTGATACGAGGAAGGATGTCAGATGTGTGTAGAAACCATAAGATAGTCAGACTAAAAAATGTTAAAAACAAATATATTATTTTTTTAAATTACGACAGTTGAACTGACATCTTGATACTCTGGAAAATATGGAATAGTTAATTCTTAAAGAAAATTCTCACCATCGTTCTACCAGTCGGACATTCTTTTTCAAAACTTTGAAATTCTAGGGAAGGAGGCCTGATCATCCCGTAATGATAACATTACCCTAATTGGCAGTATGTGGAACCAATATACCACATTCGGCCGACTACACATACGTTGAACGGTGCCTCAATTCGAACCTGGTTACAATTTCTGTGGCATCAATAGGAATGCAGCAAATTAGGAACAGACACATATTACCCTTAGTACTGTAGAGATTAAGACGCATTTTTTGAAAAAGTTTGGATCTGATAAGGGGGAGAGGGACAGCGTTGCAGCTGATTGGATTGTTTGGAGCCGAAGAAAAGTACGAGAAAACTTGGCTAGGTTTGCTGCAGCTACAGTCTCAGAGTTTGATTTGCTTCTAAAGCGGCAACGATTCTCCTTTATTTTTTAAGAGATTAGTTTATTCAGATCCACTGGTATGACGCCTAACTCCTAGGTAAAGCATTTCTGGATTACTAGTGTTTCTACTTTTTCCATCGTATGGTGTATTTAACAAGACACATTCTGATTAAATTTGATACTTGATACGAGTGTATCTGAGCTTAACGTTTATTTTTTCCGTTTTTTAATGTATTACATCAATGCTACCAAAAGGTCCAAAACTCACAGATTCCATTTCAAAACTCTACTGGAACAGTTCCAGAGTTCGATTCCTATCCCGCTAATAATGACGAGAATTAGGTTAGAAGAAATCATTAGCTAATCCACTGACATAAGATATTTGGTACCTTGTAATAGTTGGAATGGAATGTAATTAGATTTCAATTGGAGAATTCGATAAATAAGTTCATGTTAATGTTTGAATTTTCAAACAGGATATAAGATATTAGAAATTAATGAGTTCAATTTCTGTTTAGATGACCTATGGTGCTCATATATTACGAAACAGTAGGATACAATAATGCGCAATTCATTTGTATTCATCAACATAGACTGTTGTACAAATACGTTGATATTCTTTAACACAATGTCTCAATAAACACTGCCTGAAAAAAAGAGGTGAAAGTAGCGAAGTCACACTTAACTGGTTAAAAGGGTAAACATATTGTTTCAGTGGTTACAAATTAGAGTCAAATTTACAAAGAACTTGGCAGTATGAGCCCCCCTTTTTAGTATTACGTTGCACCGCTCTGGCCTGGATGCTGGCATTGATTGGGTTGGAAAGGGTTTAACAAAGCAGTTTGTTTTCTCTCTTGAGGTAAGCTGGCATATAACTGAAATCCTGAATACTGAATCTGGGAAGTCCCACCTGGTACCACACATTTTCCATCGTGGACCTTGCTTGCCACGGGATTACCTCAACAGCAAGCATACAGTTCATATTGACACGTGAAATGTACGGACAATCATTTTCCAGCAAAAGAAAGAAATACATTATTATTTTGTCATATGAGAGGTAACACATGAGGACGCAAGATGTCCGTGAAGTGCCATAGTGCCGTCACAGTTCCCTCATTCCCTGATAGCCGTGATCTGAATCTGTACCCAATGGCTCCTCACACCATGATGCCAGGAGTTACACCATTGTGCCTCTACAAACCAGTGGAAAAATGGGACCTCGCCCCACGTTACCACCAAACTCGCCGACGATGGCCATTAGCGATAGTACAGGACAGCGAGTCATCTCTGAACGCAATACCGCCGCTGAACACAATGCGGTGGCATTGCGTTCAGCGATTTTGCTGTAGGACACAACGATTCGCGGTAATTCATCCTTTGTGAGGTTTGTATGTAGTGTATAGGCGAATCAACTTGGTAATGAATGAAAATTGTCCAATTGTTATTAGTGGGGGTATCAGTGTTGAGCTGAACCGTAGAGTCTATGGATGCACGCAAGGAGCAATATCAGGAAATAATGATGTGGCTGGCTAGTGGAAATCACTGTAAATAGATGAATGAAACAAATATAGAAAAGTACATAGTACCATCATTCATTTGCGATACGTAATGAACAAATCAAACAGCCTCTGGAATCGTATGGTAAGTCTTTCAAGTTTATGGGGAGATTAAAAGTAAACAATGGCGTAAAGTAGCCAGAATTGACCTTAAGAAGCACATTCCTTCATATGTGTTTGTACAAGGGTGTAAGGCATTATTCATTTACGATAGGCAACCGAGAACTTGTGCTTTTTGCGATTCACAAGAACATCTTCGTGCACAATGTCCTTCACGTAAAACAGGGCCCAACTCAAATATCAATGAGAGACTGAATTGTCAGGGTCAACGACTTATGGTGACACGGTATCTGGTGACTTCAGTTTCCGTAATAAACATAATAATAAATAAAAAACTTTTTAATATACCATGTTTTTTAATGGACCAAAAAATATAAAATAATTTATCTAATCCTTATTAAGGTAAAACCACATACAGATTTCTAACTACTTCTAAATTGTTCTGAATATTTATACTTGGAAATTTTTGATAGCTATTAAAATACTGTAATATTGGTGATGAAAAACACAGAGACATGCTAAAAGTTCCAGTTTTTCTTAAATAGATAACATTTAATTGATCTATTTCAATCCCGGGGAAATAAGGAACACAACAAAAGAATTATGCATATCCTTCTTTTGAATCATAAGTTATGGTCAGGAATTCGAACGCAAAACCAATAGAAAAAAGCACTTTCAGTTCTGCCAGAACTCTTCAGGCAGCATTTGGAATTTTTATTTCCCTAAAAACATTATTCAGACTACAGCAAACATTTAAAAAAAAATAGCCTAATCGATCCCGAGAAAATGTACTTTCATTTTTCCCGAATTTTCAAATTTTCCGGGCAACTTTTCCCATTTTTTCAGATTTTCATGCATTGTCAACCAGTTCTGAGCTATGCTCTCTAGCTCATTATGAAGTCAGTTTAAAATCAATTACTAAATTTCACCCAGACAGACAAAGCGAGTTAATAAAAACATTTTAAAAAATAGACCAGCTCACCAATTTACCAACCCTATGCAGTATCAGTGCAGTAACTTCTTCAGAAACGCATAGCGAAATTCTACTTCTGTTAGCAGATTTGTATATTTGAATGACAAAATTTTAAGGTGACAATAATGAAATTTTATTAGAAAAAATTGAAAGACAGAATATAAAAAATAATCACCAAATAGAGAATGCCTGCTCACGCGGGAGTAACCGCAACCTCGCGACAAACACTGAAAATTTTCCGCCTACAAACAGCAAGATAAAGATATGCCACAGTCCAAAGATAACAGTCCTGGCACTGCACCGAAGTATGATAAATTGGTAAATTGATAAAGATCCTATGCGTAAAATGAAGAAGATAAAACTCGTTAAAAATCAGCAAAAGGAACAAGGAATTAAGACCCGGAAGATGACAGGCACGAAGTATGTGGCAGAGAGTAAGGGAAAAGATACGGCAAATGACATGGAAATCGATGAAGAACATGCAAATGGCAACCCACAAACTATTGAAAGCGAAACATCAAAGCTGGGTGCAAAACAATAATAGCATGGTCTGATGATGTCTTTATATCGGGTTTTGTTTGAATATGTATAATCAAATGTCTTATGAAACAAACCATAATTTTTTGACGGTTAATATCAATCACATTACTAACCCTACAATTAAAGTCTGAGACAATTTTTATACCAGAGTCAGGTTGATATTGCCCTTTTGCAAGGTGTGGTAATCTTAATGATCGCTGAATTCGAAAGCTTTACTAATACAAACCCAATAACTGGTACTGCTATTTTAATCAAAGGTGGTTTGGCCTACAAAGACGTTGAATACTTAGTCTCTGGAAGGGGAAACTCTCTTTATAAACGTTTATGCACCATCACGTACAAATAAAAAAGCGGAATGAGCAGCTTTCTGTAAAACAGATATTCCGTATTTATTGCTAAAAAAGCCATCTAGAATAATAATAGGAGGAGATTTAAATTGGGTCTTCGATCGTATGGATCACAGTCCCAACCCCAACTTCTGTACAGAGCTAGGAATGATGGTGGCTGGTATTGGGCTGAATGATACCTTCGACCGTTAATTAGGAATCAACATTGTTTTATACACATAACTTCCACATCAAAAAGTAGATTGGACAGAACATATGCTATCAATAATATAATACCAGCGGTAAGTAGTGATATTATTGCTCCATTAAATTTCTCTGACCATTATGTCTATGTTTGCAGTTTCAAGCTGTCTCCAAATATACTCCTTCGTGGGTGAGGTTCCTGGAATTTGAATACCTCTCTGCTACAGCACAGAGAATGTGAAGAGCTCGTTACTAATACCTGGTTTTAGTGCTTCAAACTATTGTCAGAATCACAATTCTAATATGACTTGGTGGCTTTTCTTTGCAAACCTACAATCAGGCAAAATATCATAGCTTATTCTCGTAGGAAAAATCTATGGTCAAATTTACGCCAATGTAATATTATTCAGGGGGTCTGAGAGTAATTATACAATAAAGAAAACCACACCGTTAAAGATTTGGTGATGATAAAAAAAATTCAAATCGAAAATAACAAAGCTTCAAGTTTCAAAAATGGAAAACCCTATTTCTAAATCCCAACACTGTTGCTGTGATTGAAAGAGGAAAAGCCTCTCTCTATCACTTAATTCAAAGTCACAAAAAGAAATAAATCATAACTTATCACTAATATCACCTGTGCGGAGGGTATTAGCGTTATCAACTAAAATCATATCCAATTATCCATCTATAATCACTTTTCAAATTTCTACAAAGCTACACCAACTAAACGTGGAGATATAAATGCCATACTAAATTTTCAAAGTATTTCATTGTGCATCTTTGAAATAAAAACCTTATCTGGTTGTATCACACTCGAAGAGGCAGAACTTTGCACAGGTTTCTGTTTCAGCTATCAGAAAATTAATAAGTAACGAACATAGAAGGATTTTAGACAACGGTTTTTTTGTCGGAATATTTAATTATGGGCCAAGTAGTAAGACAAGGGTGCCCAGGTTCAATGATTCCGTTTGCATTCTACACTGAACCCTTACTGCGGTCAATTTATAACCTCACCAATGGAATAACTTTCTAAGGAAAAAGATATACAGTAAGGGGCCTTATGCCGATGATATCGGGCTTAACATTATCAGCAACGAAGATTTGGATATAATTTGTAATCAATTAAGTTTATTCATCACTGCGAATGGTGCTGTAACTAACATGACTAAATCTTTCATATTGGAGCGGCAATCCAAGTTAACATCGACATGCAGGACTTGAAACAAGTATATACGCACAATTCTCTGGACGTTTTGGAGGCTGACCATCGTAAAATGTGCACAGAACTGGCACAATGTTTAAAATAGTACTAGTGAAACGTTACAACTTCATATAAACAAAAAAAATTAATGCAATTCAAAAATCAATATTAATCATCTTGGTTGTACTTGGGAAAATAAATTACATAGCGCAAGTGTTTCCACCACCCAGAGAAATATTTCAAGATGTCCATCGTGTCATGTCTTGGTTCTTGCGTTATGGCGAATTATTTAATGTCAATTTTTCAAACACCTACATTACCAACAACAACAGGTAGTCTGTGTACAATGGACGGTAACTGCAAAACAAATGCCATCTTCTTACGAGCTACGATTAATGTTCAGAGAAATAAAAATACCATACGGTCACAAATTATGAATTATTAAAAACCATCCAGTTTAGATCTTCCTGCAAATAGAGCTCTCGTTGACAAGACCTTCTAATATCTAAGATTCTATTTTCAAGAATTAAGTTACATTAAAGCAGCCCGAAGAGTTTTTCCTGCAACAACTAAAGGTCTACACAAAATTTTGACATCTGGAGGACACAAAAAAAAATTTGTAACAAAATTCGTAGACACAAATTTGGGAAATGTATGGTTTAATATATTCCTTAACGTGCTATCATCCGAAATTCAAGCCGCATCGTACGATGCTGTCAATGACACCATACTTACAAATGTTAGATTCTTTCCAATTTACAAAAAATCTACAGACAAATGTGACAAATTTGGGAATACTGATACATAAATTCATCGTTTTACTTGTGAAAAGGCTGCAAACATCTGGAATTGGACGAAGCATGCAACGGCAACTCTATTAGAAATTTCTCTATCTGTGGTTACATGCAAGATTCTAATATGGCCTGACATCAAGACCATATCACAAGAAAAAGATATCTCATTGGTTTTGGTATTCGGACAAGCCGTGTACAATATTCTAATAAAAAAAACCTAAGGATCTACAAGATTATTTATCCAAACTTAAAATAACACTATAGAATTTTAAAAAAAAAATCAACGAGGTAGAAACGCCACTAAGGAGCATATCTAGATGGACTTCTTCTCCGTGACCAATCTTAATAACTCCAATATTCAGCACATTCATTTGACCAGCGTACTCATATGTATCTGTGATTTAGATTATATTATGAAACCCTAACCTTGAAATGTTGTAAGGATTCGATAAACCAATATTAAAAACGGTAAAAACACAAGTGATTCGAATGAAATACACACTGGAGAACTTTCTGATCATTGGGAAGCATGAGTTACCTCTGAACACCGCCATGTGTAATCAACTACAGCAAAGCCATGGCTTCTATCAGCTGCGAATTTGGAACTGTAAACAACACTGAATATGTGAATTTGGTGCTTGGACATATAAAATGGATGTGTTCAAACTCAATTAACATCAGCGGAATCATATAACTATAGCTACTGAGGTAAAGAGTATTTGTTATCATGAGTGATGAAGCAAATTTATAATTGTAAAAGTCTCGCAACAATAGAAAGAAAAGATACAATATCGATAAAGGAACACAAGAGATGGCAATTCGAACTGTTGGATAGTGAGTACTCGTAATGAGGCAAACTCCGCCGAAATCAGTGCAACCTAAGTAACGAGAGGCATAAGGCTTTAAGATGAAAATGCATCAAATGAAGAAATGAAAAATAAGAGAAGCGGTACGAATAAGAAATCTATAATTCTCTACTCCATTTCGTTGATTGATGGCAGCAACAGCAGAGTAAATACAGTAAAAGTCACCATGTATTTGGTATCGGCGACGTGTGCTTCAGGTGATCATAAATTTAGTTGTGTACCTAAAATAAATGCAATATTAACTTCAAGTACTGAGAAATCGTTTGCTTTGTGTTCTTAGAAGAAAACGTCTGAGAAGCTGGCGCATTCACCTCTCTCAATTTCTGATAAGTTTCCGCAATAAAAAAAATAAATAAAAAAATAAAAATTCAAGTCATTCTATGGTATAGTTGGACGGGATACCCTGAAGATTTTTCGGACGCCAGATGACAAAGTTTTCGTTTCGCCATGCAACGTGGTTAACTAACTTAAGCCGGTAATCCTATTATAAATAGGGGTACTACAACTTAACGTGGAATGTGAATCAGCGAACCATTCTGGCGTACTTCACATTACACAGCAAACTGCGTCAGAGGTGAAGGTCGGGACAAACTGATCTCCTGTCAGGCGCCTCATCCACTGAGCCACCAGACTGCACAGTAGGAAGGATGACCAATTCCTAGTAGTACGGTTGCAAACATCCATTCACTGCATAAAACAGTGTTAAACAACCGAACTTGGAATTATAATTATTTTCGTGATAGGTTCAGTATACACTGAAGCCTTATATTTTGTATTAAGTGTTTTTGATTAATAAAGCGTTTGAACAGTTTTAAATCGTTAAAATAGTTACATTGGCAGTGGAACTAACATTTCAATGTTCAGATAGTAAAAAAATTAATTTTTTTTTTTTTAAATTAAAAGGCATGAAGTATTTTATAATTCCGACACTGGTTTTAGTCATGCATATGGCCTTTTCCTCATCGCATAAGAAATATTTTAGTCCTTTACTTCCGGAAAATTGTTTATCCACATAAACTTTGAAGCACTGCCGAATTATAAAAGGCATCAGAAATAACGAAGAAGTGACGAACAACGTACACCATCCCATCTGCGAATTTGGTGTATGCCGATCCCTCGAACGCAGGAGTTGCCGTTTCGCTTCCTTCTTTGGACATGGGAACTTTTAAGTAAATGCAATGTTCATCATGTATCGTTTATGCTAGACAGAATGCTCCGATAAATAAATACATAGGATGAACAAATATATTTTGCTGGCTGTCTAGTATTGTAAGCATATGTCTTAAAAAAAAGAAGCCTCGTTGTTTGCGTTAGATGAACATAAATTTAGTTGTACACCTAAAATATATGCAATATTAACTTCAAGTAATTGAATATAAATTAAATTCTCCAGTTATACTTCACGAATTCAATATATTATTGAAGTGTTACATCAAATTTCCAAGATCGGGAAGATGTCCAGAATTTTTTTAAAAATCCTCGGTTCGTTGAGATCTGAACATTTGAATGCTGTAATACACCACCTAACCACAGTCATCTTGCCTTCGGTCCAAGCTGAACTGTGAACTACAGGTGCTATTCCTGAATGGAACACAGTCTCATGAAATCTAGTAGTAACTGTGCTCATGCGCCATTGTGATCGAACGACCCTACCGTCCGGCGCTTCGAACCACAATGCGTCATTTGCCAACGACTTGGCCTGATACGGATCTGCTCTAATGGAAACAATGATTTACTCCCGGCTAGTATTGACTAATTGGGTATTATCCGAACCAATAACACTAACTGGCAACGGGCAATGAACTGGTGTGTGATACGGCTTGCGATTGCGATAAGAGCGCCTCCTCCGGTCCAATTAATCGTAATAATGTAGCAGCACGTCATCCGATGATCAGTTTAATTGGGTTCGACAGAGATAGTGCGTGTTAACAGGTGGCAGGTCTGCCAAATGACGATCTGACGCACCAATGTCATTTATTGTTATAATTTCTCTTGATGACTGATGTATCCATACAACATTCTGTTTCTAATTACTAAAGAAGTTAACTATAACATATTAATGAGGATATAATATAGGCTACTATATTCCTGATCTAAATTTACGCTAATGAAATCACTTCCTATATTCGAAATACATCTACAGACAGAAGTATAATTTCTGTGTTTATTCTTCTTATGTGTAGTGGTCCGGTATATCAGTGGTTAAAGCACTAGATTTCAAGTTTTCTGGGTCCAATCCCGTGTTCAAATCCCGGTAGGGCCAGCAATTTTAAAGTATTTGTTGGTATGAGCCCCACCAGAACACTCCGTGGTTCGTATTCCACGTTAAACTGCAGGTTCCTGGGAAAGGAATTGCTTATTATCTTCCAGAGGATTCAACCAACCTTCTGGCTGTGGACTAAATTAATTCAATTCTTACGTCGCTGAAGAAGAGCAAGAACCTAACTGAGAGAAGAAAATATTTGTACAAATGTCATGCTATTGAATTTCCGTACCTGGAATAACATCTGAACGGTGGCCACAATATCCCCTTCGGTTTGTGCCATTTGTTCCTAGCCTCTCCATTTATATTTTTGCTATTGGCTAATTATTTTGTTGTTATTACTACGTGATTATTATTGTTTTAGATATAAATGATGTGAATGTTTGTAATTAAATGTAATAGGGTTTCCACAGATAGTTATATGTTCAGCGAGTGGAGTATTATTAGAATACCAGAGAGAGTATCTTTGGTGGAGATTCGTCCGCTAGCGTTCACGTCGTTAGGCTCGAGATCGATCGCCTCCAGTGATTGTTAAACAGTACATTTTTGTATGGAATAATGTAATTAGTGATTGTGTAACGTCGTGCGTGAATTTAAAACCATTATATTTAACGTGAGTGTTGTAAGAATACACAGCATCTTAGTTTTTAAAGAGTTAGTAATTAATGTTTGTTTTATATTATTTCAATTGGAAGTGTTTATTGATATTCGAATCACTATTTGGTTTCTGATTAATGTAAACTGATTATATGTGTATGTTGTTAAAAGTGTTTTATATCGGGTTATTATTATTTTTTAAGTATTGTGTCACAGAATTCCAAGCATCGTTATTACCAGATGAACAAAGTACATGAAAATCTCTGGACAGTACAGAAAGAAGATCTTTGGTAAAGTAGAAGAGATGAAAGTAGTATGCAGAGAGGTACGCTTAGAAAATAACTGCGAGTTGTATCTGTACACAGAAGGGTGCAATTATTAATGTAAATTAAAATAAAAAAGCCAAGTGGATGTTTTGATGGTTATTTTTATTCTTTTGGTGGAATAAAAGAGAAGTATTGGCACCTTTTACTAACAAGAAGGTTAGTAAAATGTACAAAGATTATACGGCGTTCCGTGACAGAGGAAATGCCATATAGTAAGTAAAGAAGAAGGAGTACAAATATTATAGTGTGAAACGAACTGTGTTATTTTTTTTTTTTTAAATCCTTCTGATTAACTCGTGGGCATGTTTACCGACGCGGTGGTAATTATTAATAATTAAAAGGAATTGTCGGCTTGCAGTGTTAGCTATGGTTAAAGGACCAAACCACCCACAATACGCAGTTCCTGAGTATATATGTGGATTTCAATAGTAAATCCATTGGTTTACGACAGGTGCATAAATTCAAGAAAATTATCAGAAACAGCCCGCTATTTCATATTCGCAAAGGATTGACAGTTGAACGGGTGCAGTTGGCAGGTTTCGCGTATCCCTATGCCAATTCTGCAGAACCTGTTCGTATTGAACCCAATTCTAAATGAATTTCTTACATAACCTTGCTATGTTGTAAATTTTTCTTTGAAACATGACACTTGATTATTATAAATTTGTATTTAATTTCAGCATTTAATGTTTAAGCTATACTTGGTTCTTTACTCTAATGCCCAATAGCCTGCTATAACTTCCCTGTTGTGTTTCATCTACCGCTGACAGTTTTCTTTTCAAAACCTATGTATTTTGGGTGTGTCGAAAGGACTTTGAACAGTGATTTTCGTAGGCTTCTCTAAATTATGTTTTCTTTGATTTTAATGATCATGTACATTATGTTAATTTATCTAAAAGAATCTACTTTTCTGAGATTATGGTGAATTATTTTAATTTACATATGTTTGTGCATCAGGAATCTTTCAGTTATAATTTCACCATTCTTTTTTTTTAAATTACAATTACTAATTCATTCGTTGAAACACCTTTGAAAATTATAGAATTTGTTGCAAATCGGAATGTACCAGAATATAATTTCCACTAAACAGTATTATAGTTTGACGACAAGATACTGTAATACGTAGTTGCAAATGGCTATAAGAATGATCTAACAATTTTATTTCTGACGCCATTAACACATAAATAATCTGCTCTTTCATTTGAAATACTTTATTAATGTCAATTAGCAATCGGAAAATGAACGATAACATCTGAAATATGATGTATGCTTTCGGAAAAATTTCTCTCCTTTAAAGTATAAAATATAAATGTTTGCAAGGCATTGTTTCGACAGGATTTAATTTGAAAATTGAATTGATATCTACCACGAGACATCAGTTAGTGTTCCGCTTGAGCGTCACTTTCCTTGCTGACTAATCTCCGCCAAGCAAAACCCGGTTCCTCTCGCGGTTTGCTCATCAAATTATAAACCAGTCCTTTTTGTCCTAAAACTCCTCCCAGGATTTTTTCTCATTGTTGTCTCTCCTCACACATACAAAATCTTTGATCCGCTGCAATTAAACTTTCTTTACTTAATTTTATTGCTATTACAGGTGTTCTTGGTTTTTATTATTTAAAACAAATCATTGTAATAGATGAATCTTGTACTGTCCTTACGTATTAATTTAAATTTAAGATTTATTACATAGCAATAAAATTTATATCTTAATACATTTTTGTTGGTCTCAGGCATATCGACGCAATTTCGTAAAACGTTTAAATGTTAAGAAGAAATTATCGCGCCTCAAAATTTTTTTATTGAGATTTTATGATTAAACTACAAATTCAGATTTCGAAAAAGTAAAACTATGTATCCATTAAACGTCGCACACATATAATCAGTTGGTTCAGTTTTAAAATTTAAGTTGTGCTTCAGAATGTCTCGAACTTTTTTAAATGTAACCTCACAAAAAATGTGTCGATGATAACAGCAGCTGACGGTATCTGCCATCGCGTTCTTTTCCTTGTTCCAGGATTTGTTCATTTAAGATACGCGAAATTCTCTTCTGCAGATCTGAAGGACGCCGTCTTTATAAATTAAACCGAAGTGAAAGTATCGTTCTTGATTCACCAGTAGTAAATGTCGTTAGAGTACAAAAACAAAAAGGGTTCGTACAGAAGTTGAAAAAATACTTCTAATGCATGTACTTGACAGATTAAATTGTGACTGTAAAAAGACTTTTTTTTTGATTTGGTAATTGTATAAGAAATATTTGTAGCAATAACAGTTTCAGAAGTTTTGAATAAGGCTTTGATTTGGAGTTCTTGCCTTTGATGTAGAGAATACATCAGATCGGACGAACAGGTTCTTTCCCGAGCTCAGGATTGTTTAACAATTCTCTAATATCCATCTCATCGTGCAGAATGACTACTTGCCTCGTTCTCAAGCCAGTTAATTGTTGTATTCAAAATTTTCTTACTCCTTTGTACTCTACCAAATCAACTGTAAAATAAGAACGGTATAATCATTCAATTCTGCAATTCCTGCTACAATATCCTACACTTTCTTGTCGTGTGACATAAAGAAACTGCTGACAAAAAGTTTTTAGTATTCAATGCATGGATATTCAATCAGTCAACAGCTCACAGAATAATGATAACAACATGAATTATTAACCGGTAGAAACATTAACATGTTTTTTCATGCTTTTCGGTATATTGTTTGATAAAGTAGCTAATACACAAAATGAGGTTTGTTTTTAAAGGACTGACAGGTTTTGCTTCATATATCGGCTGTCGCATATTCAGATACAGCTGCGTCGAAAGAACATTCGTCACGGTTTTAATTCGTTGTTCGCATTCGGTAATCCTAGTAGTTACATAATTTTTCTCCCTAGGCTGACAAACAGCAGGAAACCATTTCTCCTCCAGGTTAAATCCTGCAATAGCATATTGTATCTCGCTGAACATTAACAAATACAGTTCTTCAATTTCGAAGCGAGGCCGTAACCGGATGGCAAATTTTCACCGATCCCTCGTTTGACCATCGCGCAGGTTGGCACTAGCGGAAACGAGTCAGCCGTGTTAACAGGGCAAATACCCTGGTAATTGGGGCGTGCGATGGCCACCGGACAAACATCCCCGCCCCCGTACTCCTGCGTTGACGGGGTCCCCCTTTCCTTTGGAATTACACAGGGGCTGGGGGGAGGGCCAACCCAATTACCGCGCGCAACAATCACGTGAGTTGCCGCTGCCGAGGTGGATCTTGCCAGCAGCGCCACCTGCTCGGCACCCGGTCGCGACTGCTAATTGCGTGTCAGCTCCACTGCCAGCTGGTCATCGGCGAGCGAAAACAAAGAACAGCTTATACGCACAGTCCCACGGATTTGACGCCGTTATTTGTTAGGCGCCTTTTTCTGCAAAAGAAAAGGATCAGGGGAAATTTTATTTAGTACGTTAGTAATCACGAACTGACAATGTTAAAAATATTTCTAGAAGTGTTGTCCTACGCTCTAAAATCCCTTCAGGCCATATAGACTAGGAGTGAATTTTTGTATCCGGTTTCTTAAACAGCCTGAGGAGAGTGATTGTGTTTAATCAGAAATAAATCTGCGCAACAGAAGTGT
Source organism: Vandiemenella viatica (assembly GCA_031002005.1). Taxonomy (NCBI): domain Eukaryota; kingdom Metazoa; phylum Arthropoda; class Insecta; order Orthoptera; family Morabidae; genus Vandiemenella; species Vandiemenella viatica. The sequence goes on from JARYHS010008074.1 coordinate 303,174,948, forward strand.
TTTAATCAGATTTGATGTCAGAACACTGATGATGATGATGGTGGTGGTGGTGGCGGCAACAACAGCTCTAAGACTCAATGTTATAAGCGTAACAGCTTAACTCAATAATACTGTAATTGTGATTTGTTCAATAGTGATTGATTTTAATGACGTTTCTTCTATATAATTGATTAGTATTCGCCGCCTATAAAAATAAACGTCCATACCCTTCTTAAATAAAATTAAAATTTCTTAAAAGCGCTCCAAACTAATGCGTATTAAGGATACAAAAGTTCTGTGAAGGATATGTGTCACCCACACAGTTTGGATTTAGAAAAGCAGTTGGAACACGAGAAGCTCTGTTCAGCATCCAAGTACTATTTCAGCGCTGCAGAGATATAAATTATTGTGAAGTCTATGCTTATTTTATAGATTATCAGAAAGCCTTTCACAGCGTAAAGCATCAGAAGATGATATAAAAAAAGTGTTATCTTGGATGACAAAGACGTGAGAGTTATTGTTAACCTGTACTGGGACCAGTCTGCTCGTGTGAGACTGAAGGGAGTAAATACGGAAGAAGTAAAAATTCTTCATGATGTAAGACAAGGTTGTATACTTTTCTCATTATTATTTAACATCTGTTCAGAGTATATCATTAGGGATGCGTTGAGCGATGTGAAGATGGGAGTGCTTTTGAATGGAAACTGTATAAACAACATTCGCTCCGCAGATGAAACAGTAATTTTTGCAGACAGTCAAGAAAGTTTACAATATCTTATAGATAGGTGTCACAAAGCAGCCACGAATACGGAATTCAAATTAATATAAATAAGACAAAAGTAATGGCCATTGGCAAAAACAACAACTCCCAATGCCATATTATGATTAACCAGAAGGCCATTGAATGTTTATCAATATATACGTATCTTGGCACCACAGTAAATAGCCAATGGGATCCATCTGATGAAGTAAAGTCACGTATTGATGAAGCCAGGGCTACTTTCATTAAAGTGAATAACCTTTTTAAAAGTCGTAATTTATCGATTACCACGAAGATGAGACTCCTACACTGTTATGTGTTCTCTGTCCTCATGTATGGCGTTGAAATATAGTTATAAGGAAGAATGTTGAGAATACCGTGGACAGACCACGCAACAAACGCTGAAGTGCTCCGCAAAATGAAAAAAAGATATGTAAATATTGATCACCATAAAACAAGGAAGATTCAGTACTTTGGCCACATCAGGAGGAACAAAAGCCGTTATGAACTCCTGCAGTCTGTTCTCTATGGTAAAATATCAGGAAAGAGAAGTGTTGGTAGAAGAAGAACATCTTGCTTAAAAAATCTGAGCTTATGGACGTCCAAGACAAATACGGAGTTAATCCGAGCATCAACAAGCACAGACAGGATAACCAAGATGGTTACCAACATCCGAAACGTATAGGGATCAGAAGATGAAGAAACGATTTTCATTTTGTTTTCTCACCTTATGTTTATTAGCGTTTCTGATTTGCTATTTTTATTTCAGATGTCTCTAGCATACTACATTGCAACTCTTTATGTAATTTCTTTTATGTTCATATCTTTCTTCAGACAGAGTATTTAAGTGGGGATTTGCCCACTGCCATTTAAACATTTTTTTTTTAATTTCCTTGGCACTTATTACCCGCATCTTCACTAGTAAAATTTAGATTTTTGCCAACTACCTGACGAACAAAATATTTTAGAAATTTAAAAGTGTTAAAATTTATCGAAAACCTTGTTCTTTATAACAATTATACATAATACAACAATTAGTATATCTTTACCCAAACAAAATATACATCGCGTAGCGTCAATTAACGAAATCTTTATATATAAAGATGAATGTTTGTTTGTTAGTTTGTTTGTTCTTCATTCAAATCCACAGTTTTCATCCGATCTCGACGAAACTTTGCACACTTATCCTTTGAAACAAATAGAAAAATACCGTCTACATTTGGTTGAAAAATTATCTGTATAAATAATACATGCTGTCTCATAACTTCGAAATACGGTGATAGACAGACACGTTGGATATGGACGTCTCCGTACCGTGTTTCCGTGTAGTGGACTGGCAGCTCAGTGGTTAAAGCGCTTGCTTACGAACGTCGTGCTCTCCGGTTAAAATTTCCGTGGAGGCTAAGATTTTTAAAAATTGTTTTTCATCGTAAGAGTCAAGCCTGGGCCGTAGGTTATTCGGATTGAATGTTAAACTGTAGATATTAAAAAGTTAGGGGTGCAATACGAGGCAGATCGTAGGTAGTCTTGCAATGTTGTAGGTGTACAATTTTTTACGTTATAATGATCCTTCAGGTGCTGTTCGTTGTCAGTGTGTGAGTGTGAACCTCAGTAATATTATTATAATTACGGAAGTAAGTCTCTGTCTTTTTGTTACGTTTTGACCACTAAATGGCTATATCGTTGTTATGGAATTTTATAAGGAAATCTGTACGAAGGGCACAGGATATTTTTCCCAGTATGATTAACAGTTGTAGTCACGAAATTTTGAGACCTTATCGAATGGTGACAGAAATATGTTGGAAATAGTTTCTCTTCAAGAGACAGGTTCGACTGTACGATGATATAGTGTTAGCTTTCCTGTCATAATATTCCAACTCGATATTGTTTGGGACCAATCCTTACCAACAACTTTCTTATTTAATTCTGGTAAAAACATCATTTTTTCTAGGGTTATTAGGTTTCCAGAAGTCTCTCTCTGTTAATGATCACTGGACTTATGGTCATCTATAAAGTTAGCTGAAGGTTTGCGCCAGACATCTCCACGTTCTTCTCGTGCCTGAACCATGAAAACACCAAACGTATACTGGTTAGAGTGTTTTACCCTAGGTTCTATTGCTCAGGCGATAGTTAACATTTAACAAAGAGGAATCAGTGCCAAAGAAACTTGTTTCTCAAATTGAAACGTACTAAAAAAGAAAGCAACCGGCTGGGTGAGATCAACTTTTGGCAATAGCCCATGAACGATTTTTTAAACGATTCTAAATTCTAAACTTTGTCTCTGATTCACAGTGAACTCTTAAAAATCGTCGTCCAGATACATAGAGAAAATATTATATAGTGTTCCACCTCCTAGCTCTAGTCGATTCGTAAAACTATAACACACCAAAATCGATAAGAATAAACACTCATGTAAACGTAGTGTAGCAAGTAAAGTGACCTCAAAAAATATTATTATTTCTGTATTTAATACATTAATATTGAAATTATGCAAGTGTGGAAGTTTTACTGTCCAAACATCTCAACACCATGAATAATCATACGAAATTTAAACACTACATATAAGATCGTGACTTTTGTACAAGAAACACTCGTTGAACAGTATTAGATTTGAAATGAGTTTTTAACTGCTATGGTTCACACGCTCCGGTGGCCATTTCCCTAGTAAAGTCCATTCTTCCTCTTTTTCTTCTTCTTGTTATTATTATTACAATCCGTAATGCTTTTAACTTAAGATTTAGCGTTAAAATGAATCTCAGACTGTAAGCATCCTTGTGAAAATTGGAGGTAGTTAACATTAAAGTCAATTTAAAATCCACTAAAGGATACAATGTAATGGTTAATTTTGTTTTAAAATTATATTTTCTATTTAGTGTATAATACTTCATACGCTACTGTTTTCAGCAAAGCCAGAATCTTTACAGAAAGATTTCCGGATATTACTTGGTCATCAACAGATAATGAATATTCATTTTTTTCACATGTGTGAAGCTGCGTAATAGGTAGGTATATGAAAATAATAACCCTCACATCAGCAGATGTCAAGGGAATGGTGTCTTTAGAAATTGTGATCATTAGACAAGGAAATACTACGTAGCACTGCGGAAAAAATTATATAAATATTTATAGGAGAATTTAATTGTTTGTAGGCGTTATTGCTGTTTAAATCAGCCCTATCATATTAGTACACATCAAGGTTATAATTTTACCATAGCAATGGTAAATGGGTTCAGTACTTTGTAGCTCATGGTTTGTGAAGGATTACCTTCATTGATTCAATGTAATTCCACGATACTGCGCTAATATCACTCTGCATCTGATCCAATTACAGATTTTATGTGACGGTGTCAAATATGTGCCATTTGGAAATATTAAGAAACTATTGTCTTATGTAGCTTTACTCTCAGTATCTAAAAACACTAAAAACCACAGCGTATATGATAACCACAAAATGTAAAACATACTGCAAAGAAATACGTAATTAATCCCGTCAATAGAAAATAAAGTAGTAATTCATTGGTAACATGGCATCCTCGTATCACATTATTTCGTACATTTACTGCAGAAGATTTCAATGAGAAAGATATAAATGAGCGTTAAGCTCCAAGTATTGTCGGAAATGTAAGTAGGTGCTATATTCGGTATACGATAGTAAACGTTGTTACCCCTCCAAAGCAACATTGTGTGGAAAATGTAGCTGGGGTGATTTCATGTTGTCTTTCGCAAAGTGAATGTGTTGGTAGTTGTTGCTGTATGGATGGCCGACTGTGGTGAAGTGTGTTGGGTGTAGTGTGTGTTTGCATTGCTGTTGAGAGATGAAAGCAGGGAGAGATTGAAATCCTATGTTGGCACTTGTAGGTATATGTTCCCCAACAAACCAAGAGACGACAAGGTTTACGTCCCTATCCAACGGATGAATCACCTCTAAAGCATTGAGGTTTCTAATTTAATCCATTATCTTTGTACACATTCTAGTGACCAGGAAGGTTCCATGTTCCTCCAACTCTCCTATACTGCCGGCCACATCCTGAATGATGTAAATTCGTTATTTTTAGTTTTTTTTTAACTGCTTTACGTCTCTCAACAGCTAGGTCTTTAGAGACGGGAAAGGATGGGGGGGGGGGCAAGGAATGGGAAGGAATTCGGGCATGGCCTTTTTAAGGAAACATCCCGGCATTTGTCTGGAGTGATTTGGGAAACCATGGAAAACCCAAATCTGGATGCCCGGACGGGGATTCGAACCGCCACCCTCCCGAATGCGAGGCCAGAACGCTATCGCTTAAAAATTCGTTTTACCACAGGCACTTGAACCAGCTAACCCCGTATCGATCAATAACCATGATAGTGTACCCACGGAGCGAGAGTGTATTTAGAATAGGTCAAATGAACGAAAAGTCTGCTACAGAAATGGATCATAAATATTTGTAGCGAGTGGTTTTTTTTTATAATTTATTTGTAAATTAATTTGTATGATTTCTGCGTTTTTTATGAATAACGAAAATAAAAATAGTCATTTCACAGACATTATTTTAAACATTTCTAAAAGCGTACACCTATAGAAATAATTTTCATTTGCGTAACAACTGCAAACCTGTGATACGGGGAACACTCCTACAAATGTCATTACCAGTGGAGAAAGCTAATTTCGTTTGGTTCCGCATTAAGGACGCAAGCGGTAGTAAACAAGGAAGTCATGGTGGATGGTGCTTGGTTTATATCGCCTGCTGTATATACTCGACCGCATACCAGCCGGATGGATGTGGCACTGCCATTAGCGGGAACTGGCCACCCGAGCGCTCGCTAATCCCTCCAAATCCTATCATTTGCACTATCTGCGACATTATAGCACGCACTCCTAACGGGACCACAACAAATCAACTTCCTCTGCTATTAGACAGTACCTAATGACACTTCATTGCATGCCATCAACTAATTACTTTTTTCCATGGTTGAAATTTGAATTGATGATAAAAAGGAAACCTGTTATAGTAATTCAAGTGGACTGAATGTTACAGTTAGCGGAATTCAAATTTTAACCTGAATAATAATCGGTTTAGGAGCTCCTCCTACCTTTAATAGCATCATTTCAAAAATAATTTTTCATATCCGTTGGCCGATCGTTAGCTACTTCAACAGACTAAATATTTGAATGAACTGGTGACAGTTACGATAGTCAAATGTATAAGACATATTTGTTTCCAAAGTGATCTCAAAGTAACAATTTTCAAAGCAAAATTGATATTACTGATCGCTAAGACTTAACCAATCTTTAAACAAAACAAAATTAAGATACTTTTAGATTTATTTGCTTGTATATTAATTCGTTACTGAACCAATTCATTGATAGATTTGGCACATTCTGATTCCGTAGACATTCATTTTCAGCCCAATCAATTTTTTATTATGATTATTATTATTATTATTATTTTTTTGCGATATATATAGTTACAAATAGAACCATATAAAAAGTGTTTTTCTGTATATAGTAAACACAAGTTCTGTACTCAGCAACAGTCCTTTAACTCATTAGTCTAGTTTTCTTTCTACGATGAGAAACAAAAAATCTAAGTAAATAATTTTTCGATTAAAGTGGATAAAGAACCAAAAATAATGAATTAAAAAGAAACCAAGCTTACGCCATCCATAACAAGTCTTTTTTTTAAATATTCTACTACGTCAATATTATTTAACCCTTAAACTTAGAAATTAATATTTAATGATCACCATAAAATAGCTAAACAATTATAATGTAATATGATTAGCATATTTGAGGAACTTATTTGCATGATTAAGTTATTGCTATCTACTATTCCAACTTGATAAATCTAAGGCGCCATTATAACGTAATATGAATAGCATAATCGGGGTACTTACTTGCATAATTTACTAAGTTACTGCTACCTGTTATTTCAACTTGTTTCATTTCAGGAGCCATTCGTTTATTTAATGCCTTCGGTTTCATGGACACTGGTATATGAAGACGTTGGAAATTCGTCTCGTAACTGACACAGAGGTTTAGATTGTAATTACTAACACAGCAGATTCCATTCACAGTTAAGATAAACGATTGAAAACCTAACTTCGTAAGTGAGACTGTTAATTCATTTGATTTTCCCACATCCAAGCCACCATTTTTCAATGTTATTGTGAATATAACGTATTTTGTTTCTCACCTACATGATAACCTTTACCTTAATCTCATTCTTGTTCCAAAATGTTCCCGAACACGTTTAATAACTGGCCAACGTCTTCAATTCATTTATCTTAGATGTCCGTACCAGGCAAGCTATATGTATAATGGTAGATAAGTAATTCGATTGGAAATTCTATTACGTCTGAAACACTGTCAGTCATTACTTTGAAGTGTATTCAAACATTAATTATAATATGATTTTCATGCGAAAATTAACAGGGTACTAGTAAAATAATGTTATTTTTCAATGCAGTGATTAGATTACGATGGAATGACAATAACTTTCAACTAGCAAATAAATTTTTTCGGAAAAAGAGCACTTTGTTCAATTAAAATGGTTATAAAAAATTGTTAAAATTCATACCTGTGGTAGCATTTCTTTTCTAAATTATTATTCAACCTTTCAAAATTTCTAAGGATTTCTCGTTTTATTTTTTATGAAATTTCCTGGTAATGTCTTTTTTCAGGACTAAATGCTGTATTTTTACTAATACCGCTTAAACAGTAAAGCACTTCGACTACTTAACAACTGAAGTATTTTTTCCTTTACTTTTTTTAAATTGTTCCCGTAATAAGATACAATCAACAATGAAAATAGTTTCTGTCACTAAACTCTACACTCGTATACGGAAAAAATCGCCAAAAAAGCCTCGAATCCTTGGTAGTAAAATGCATTCAAGCGAAAGAAGTAACAAACAGAAAAAATTAATACTTAGAATTATTATTAAAAATTTCAATGTGAATTCCCTTCTATAATCTTCGTACTAACACTACTGAACCATTCAATACAACATGTGTCTCCGTGCCTCGCTGAAAATTGAAATTCATTAGGAATAATAAAATGAAAATGAAGAGGGAGGGAAATACATGAAAAGATATTGTTATAACTTCCAGCATATTTTTTTTCAAACTAGATACTTAATGATAATTAAAAATATCTGCAAAATATTCTAATATTAATAACACTAACAATCACTGAAACATTAAAACTCATTCTAAAATGTATGATTAATGGATGAACCAATTACTAATAGTTTCATATAATATTGAACTTTATTAACAGCAAAAGAAATATTGCTTGAGCAACAGGGAAAATAAAGATAAGAAAAATGTATGTATTATACTTTAAAAAAAAAAAAAAAAAAAAAAAAAAAAAAAAAAAAAAAAAAAAAAAAAAAAAAAAAAAAAAAGCCCCACCACATTGCGTCAGAGAAAAAGTGTTTTAAAAACTAATCCCCAATTACTAAGCCAAAAAGCCACATTGGATAATTTATAGTTTATACTACATCGACTAACCTCTCGAGTTCGTGTAACTAAAGGGTACCTCGTTGTCTGGGCTTCAGATAACTGTTCCGGTTTTTCAGTTATTTTGACAATGATGCCTATATCCTAGTATTTCAACCAGAATCATCAGGCTGCATACAAACCACAGTATATCTGCAACCATCAGGAAAGTACTCATGAGGTCTTTATGATATGTTCTATATATTAGGTAACTGATGTGATGAAATTATTTCTATAAATATTTTAGTCTTTCAATGAAATATCATATGTCAGGGTCGACAATTTTAAACCTAAACATCCAACATATTTTTAAAATTATTTATTTAGAAAGAAACGAGAATCTGACTATGGATAACTAAAAAAATATTTAATGTATTTACAGTTTGTAGTATTTTCGTTTGGTTAAAAATCGAAATTGTTTCAAGTATTTCTTAACGAACGTAGAAACCGGTAACAGCCGAGTATCTTACTATCAAAAACGAATTCTGTTCTTTAACGTCTGAAAAAATTATTATGTCTATACACCACACACATATGTTAACTTAATAAAAATAGATACGACAATATATTTTAATCCAATCCACATAGATTATTCGTGAAGAGGAATACCAAGGGGATGATAGACCATTGTTTTTAGCATTTGATTTTCAATTGGTTTTAATAGAGGCGAGCCTGAAATACGAGAAAGAAACAGGGTGTGTGAATATCTTTCTAGACTGCTATGTTTATCAACCACCTTGTGCATAACATTTACGCTATAATTTCGTGTAACATGAGCAATCGTAAGACACACACAGTTTATTGTACGCCATATTTAGCAGGACCGTCAAATCGAAGATGTTTATTCACTAGCTATGTGATTATTTCTGCCAAAATAAAACACCAGGGTGCAACGCTAACACTGAATTTAACTGGAAGCAGAACTCATGAACTTTACCTAATTTTTAATAATTTTACGAAATATTCTCTGATAAATGACATACAGTCACGCTTCAGTGTTTTAAACATTCTGCTGATTCCCTGCCACAAATAATTTTTTCAAGAAATTGTAAAGTTTTTGTCTAATAGCCCTGTAGGGTAATTATTGTCCTTATAGGTTTGACGGGGAATTAACAGAAACCCAAAACAATGTATTATGCATAATCTTATCAGAAACTGGAGATGGTGACCGTTGTTTGGTTTTGTGCTTGATACACCTTATCTCTCAGAAGCTGTTTAGCCTTGTGTAAGCACTGTATTCAGCCGCTGAGTGGACTAAGTTTAATGCTGAGCTACAAACTGCTGTTTCACAAACTCGCTGGGACAGCAGGAACCGCCAAACAACTTGCTTAGCTACGGCCTCGGACCTTTGGGGCAGAGGTTACGTGCAGTCCAGCCCTCCTGGCACTGCGCGTTGCCGCACCACAGTCGACGTCATGCGCACCATTTACGCCGTGTCCAGCAAAGCATAAGGCGTCTATTATGAAGGGGCTTCCATCAGCGTATACTGGAGTTCCGCCAGACCGGAAAGGCGAACGAGCATTGTCCTCCCAGTTGGAATACGGGAAGCCCCGCATAAAGAGCGCGCGCTCACGGAATTGGAAAACAATACGGCTCCAAATGGAAATCGTACTGGTTCAGGTCGCCTCCTGGCTTCTCCAGACCTCGTTATCCCATTGAAGGAAACTGAATTCCTGGAAAGGTTCCCATCCGATAACCTAGTGAGGGCTTCTGAAGACAGAGACGGCAGAGGGTAATAATCTTCTGCAATCCGCATTTCACAGTGTGGTGCCACATTTTTATACAAATTTAAAACAAACGTGCAAGGGAAATATAAACAAGTACGGCATGTCTTATTCAATATGTACCCGCGTATTGTAGTTTTGAAACCATTTGTTCTGTGTTTTTACAATAAAGTTCATTGAGTACATATTAATTTTATTAACGATTCTTTCAACAGTAACTGGTCAAATACAAACTTATTTGGTTGATAGTAATATGCTTACTGACAATTAGCTGGATGTACCTTCGACTTAGCGTTCCGTATAACAACGTGACAGTTCCAAGTGACAGATTAGTATTACAGGTATCTTATTTTTAGAGAACTATACAAATTACATCAAGATAAATAAGGAAATGAACATATTTTAATGGCCTGCAGGAAAAATATTAGCCTCCTCAGATTTCCACATCTTTCATTCAATATTTTTCTGCAGAAGACATCAGAAACGAATAACTGCCTCAATGAGTTCCATATTCTGCTGGCCAGCGGAATTTTAGCAAAAATATTGAACCGTATTTATTCTCGACTGGTTTGGAGTTTGCCTCTAAAACTGAAAAACCAATTAAATCAAACATTGGATGTATGTCATCTGCGACGGATTGGTAATAATAAAAGTGGAGATTGAATAAAATCATCCCGGTAACTAGCCGAGTTAGTCTACCGAAAAAAACACGACGTTTCGGGTGGTCATAACCTCTACCGTCAAGTGATTTGACAATGGCGGCAGAATTTATGACAGCCGAAACGTCGTGTTTTATCGGTGGACTTACTCGGCTAGTTAACCAAGAATTTTTTATTCAAATTCAGTACCGAGAAAACCTACATTCCAACAAAAGTCGATTTCTAATAGATGGTACATATGTAATACATGTAATTGAAGTAAACAACTAAGCGATCTAACGCCAAACATTTGTGGAATATATGTTACTGGTTATATGAAGGCGAGGAAATAAGAAAAGGATTAAAAAACACAGAAACACGCAACTAATCAGTTTAGAAATTAATAAAAAAACATAATTCTTTACCATTTACAAACTACAAACGTTGAAATTTTGCATACTGCTGCCAGATATGTAACGGGCTGGAAAAGAAGATCAACGTGAAAAAATTGAGTCAAAGCACAGTTACACTGTAGGAAATTCAGTAAGTTGTGATGACGGTAAAATATTTTATACAAAAATGGCTATTATAACACGGTGTAAGAGACTAAGAGTCGATGATGGGGCTTTTTTTAACTAATATATGACGTTACAATTGTGGAGCTATGTTACTTGATACAATGTTCAGTAACTTTCCTTATAACTTATTACTTCTAATTGAATGATTCGAATGCCATCAGGTCGCCAGTCTAGTTAGCGTTGCTATTTGTATAAGTTAATTAAATAACAGTCAGAATTGATAGCATTGTGACGTTCATCGAAGGCGAAGCATGCCTAGTGTTGTAAAAAAACGGTTTTTTTTCTGGCTTGAAAAAAAAACATGAAAAAAAACTTTGAAAAAAAACATGTTTTTTTTCTGGAACACGTTTTTTTTCACAACTACTAAATATCAAATTTGTAAGGCAGTTATCGTTTAAAATGACTGTTTTAGAATTTATTCTAAGTACTTATCTTAGTTTAAAATCTACTATATTTTTCTGGTTCAGTAGGAAAAAAAATTACGAAAATATTGGCAAAACTGACTGAAATTTTCTTTATGAACGGGGATTTCCCGAAGAGACTAGGTTGCGCGAGAAGGAATCCCCATTCCCCATTGTTTGGATTGATACTTGCTATTTGAAATAGTGCTGCCAGCCCTACAAAATTACCTACAGATCTTTTAAAAAAATTAGGAATTTAAAATTTAACCACAGTTTTTTGCACATGCTGTTGTGAGTTCAGTTCCTCATTTTAACTGTGAAAAATGTTACGAAAGGAAAGTTACGTGGCCTGGCTCGGAAACACCCCCCCCCCCCTCTCCTCACGTAGCCCAGCGTAGCCTTCCAGCTAACCCCTCCTCCCTCTGGACCGAGCCACGTAGTTTGTGCACGGTCCCTAATTATGAATAGTTTCCTTGCAACCGTTGGTGTAAACAAACGATTGAAAAGAAGTAAAGCTCCTATTTTGTTTGATAATAGATTTTAATTCAAACTTAAAAGACCGTAATACAGAACTATAGGTGCAGTCTTTATGCACAGTGTGTACTTTGCTCACAATTTAAAATTGCAATCTCAAAATCTTTTGGGTACAATACAAAAACAACCAGTATAAGAAATTTATTTCTGAAGTTATGGATCTAGAGGAAACAGAAGAAGGGACAGAAAATTCCGACACCGATCGAACTAGTGTTGGTAGTGCTCATACTAGTGAATATGGTACTGACATAGAGGATGAATAAAATTATATTACCTATATAAATACACTTATGAATCATTATGTGAGACATTATATGATTCAGTAAGACTTAAAACACACTTGTAAAATGGAAGTTCCTTAAATAAAACTATAATTTATCAAATATATTGTTTTCTGAAGAAAAAATTTTTTTTTGAAAAAAAAACAAAATTTAGAAAAAAAAAACACGGGTGCTAAGTTTTTTTTCATGTTTTTTTTTCAAAAAGCTGAAAAAAAACTTGTTTTTTTTCAGTTTGCAACACTAAGCATGCCTCTGCTATTCTGCTTGAGGAATCACTCACTCTTTGAAACTGTCCCGGCGGTTCCGTTACGAGCTGACATCCATAGAAGATGCGAACCTGGATTTCTGCGTCTAGTTATCTTGTGTTTCAAAGAGTGCGAGATTCCTTACGTCGAAGTGCGGAGTCGTGTATTGCTATGGACGGACGTCACATTTCTAACCCGTTATTAACTTCGAAAGTATGTTTTCACGGCCCAATGATGATCAATTTTTCTTGTTTTTATGTATACTATCACCGCATATAAGCTTCGATATTTTTTAACACCCTGTACGTTTCTTATTGTTACTCAAACTTATAATAAAATCTAAGTGTTTAAAATAATGATGGGACTACTGGTTTCAAATTACTGCCATGGAGAAAGTGGATTGTCACTATTGGTGACATTAAACGACTTTCTCCATGATGTAGCACTTTGTATTTTCTATTTCATCCTCAGATTTTTATCTTTGGCTATGCAAGATAACAAAATTGTAATAAGACAGAAGAGGTGCATCTTATATACACCATTGGTTAGATAAAACCAGCAGTTAACAAGAACATTCAACTTTTCTAATCTCTGATCTCCTCCTTCACAAACCGTTCCTATCTTCATTTTTTCGCGTTAGATACCACAGTTCATTCCAATTGACTACAACGAAAATATATCTTTCTTCAGTTTGGAGAATTCATTTATACAATACATTTATAAAATGTATATAAATTCATTCATTTAATTAAATTAAACTCTCTTGAATTGTTTATTTTAATTAATATCCTTCCTTTCCAACTGTTCTCACCGATGTACTTTTCCACCCAGCTACACACCCAACCACTTCTCAAACCTTCGTTGGCAGTATTCACCGAACAACCTCTCAGTACACATGATCTCCAGCGCTTACGAAGATGTTAAATAACTCCATACACGTTTACAGATCCGTTTTCGTTCCGTCCTGCAGTCAGCAACGATGAGAAACATTAAAATACACAATGAGTATTTCTATGCAAATTTTAAATATAATTTCTTTGTCTGTAGCGGGTTTTAAGCTATTCTTTGCTAGACTACTTCGTAATTTCGGCCAGTGCTCTTTAACTAACGAACAAATAAGTAATACCATATCATACTATCGTTAAGAGACTATATTGGAAATTTATGCCTAAACTTTGTGTAAAGATGCCATGTGTGTTACATAAAGTATACTTAATTGCTTACCAGTCTTCCACTAAAATATTTTATCCATGAGAATACAAATCTGATTTAGTTCAGTTAAAACGATTAAATTTTTAACTATCTATTAAAACCTAGAGTTATATGCAGTTTCTGTGTTGACATATTTAATATGCTAATTTGAGACCATCATGAAGGTTTTATACGTTTTCCAGTAAACAGACAACGCTTACAGCAAAAAATAGCAAAAAACACGGTAACCAACAACAGGCAGACTTGAAAAGTGTTTCAGTAATGTATGCTTACTAAGCTATTGTAGTACATTTCAGCTTATTCTCGGTTCCAAAGAGATCAGTGAATCAAACTAGTTTTCATATTTCCACAGCTATACCGAAATTACTAATGATAGTTCTTGTGAATAGTTAACCATTATAAAGCATTATATCTGTTACCAACTAGTATGTCACAGTCTTCGTTGATTTCCGTATCTTTTATCCACAGTAACAAATGGCCACAGAGCATTTAAAGAGAAGATTCGTTTGGTTGATATAAGCATTAATAAAATAATTGTTTTAAAAAAACCATAAAAACAGCCTTCAAAAAAAAGCACTAAAATTTTTAAAATAACTTTACACCTTGCCTAGGAGAAAGTAAATCTAAATGGACAATATTTTACATTACTGTTATTGAAAATTTTATATTAACTAGTTATTTTTGGAGTCGGTGCCAGCTGTCACATCGAGAAGATCGAATTACTGATCACTGGTGTTCGAGGTGAAACGGGAAGTACTAACAAAAATTCCAAATATTTTACAGCATGTAGTGAGGCAGATAGTGTTATTGCGGAAGACTGCTTAGGGAAACAAATTAACATTATTTTAATCTGTGGCTCGGCCTTATTGGTCATCCAGGCATATTTCTGGCGCTACAGTGTCAGTTGGTAGGCTGCATGATGCAGTAAACTATTTACAGTTAGTGTAATACGGCGTATCATCTGTATGTTTCATTTTTGTTGAAACATGTTATAGCATTAATTGTAGGTAAGCAGTAACTTGATTTTTATGTACTATTCTTATTCCTTATTGTTTTTATATTTTTTTCCTTGCTTTCACTGGCACCGACTCCAAAAATAAGTAATTAATGTAAAAATTTCAATGACAGTAATGTAAAATATTGTCCATTTAGATTTACTTTTTCCTAAGCAAGGTATAAAGTTATTTTAAAATTTTTATTGTTTTTTTTTAATTCGGTTTTTTTAAACAATTATTTTATTTTTAAATTTTTAGTGGTATTATAGTTTGTTTTGTATTTTAAATATGTCGCAGCAGTTCTCATTTTGTGAACTTCCTGGTAGCTCAGTGGTTAAAGCACTTGCTTTCAAAAAACATTCTGTCTTTATATACCTCAACAATTTCCAGAACGAGGTGAATTGAAAGCTGTGTTAAGGAATGTTAGGTTACATTTTGGTGCAGGCTATATTTCGATCATATCATAACATCTGTTAAAGCTGCTGGTCGATAATAGAAACATGTAGCATCTGGGCAGTAATACATACCACATACAGAAATCTGTCTCTGGAATGTATCTATTTGCTCCGGCATCGCACAGAAAATATAGATTTTTAATTGGTTTGAAAGCTTGGGATCCAAGTTGAAATCTGAAGTACATGTTGAGACATTATGACACATTTATTTTATAAATATTATGCCATGACCTAAAAATAACTTAATTGATTTTGACAGGATTTAAATCTGTGGATTTTTGTAAAGAACATTGAAAATTAAAAGGGGTGAGGGTAAAGGGGAAGAGGCATTGGGATTTTGTATACCAAATGTAGACTGCCTTTTCTGATTGATTTAAAGTATACGTGTGTAAATTTCTAATGATATCAGATAAAATTGTAGGTATGTATAAAAACAATTAAGGGGTGTGTAGTCGAAGAGTAGTTTGATATTTATAAAGCAAGTGTGGACAGTATTTTTCTGTTTGTTTTAAAGTATACATGTGCAAATTTCCATCGAAACCAGATAAAAACTGTAGCTTTGTGTAAAGAAGATTTGCAAAAATTAAATGGAGTAAGGGAGTGAGTCGTAGGGTTTTGTAAACAGAATGTAGATACTATGTTTCTCTTTGTTTTTAAGTATACATGTGCAGTGTTCCATGGAAATCTGATAAAAACTGTGGGTATCTCTAAAGAACATTGGAAATTAGGAGGGGTGGGGGTAGAAGGGAATAGGGGTTGGGCTTCTGCAACCTAATTTAAACACAATTTTTCTGTATGTTTTAAAGTATACGTGTGCAAATTTCCTTCAGAATCGGATAGAAACTGTAGATTAAAGGATGGAAAGGAAGGAGAGGGGTTTGGACTCCCGAAACCAAATGTAGACAGTATTTTTCTGTTTGTTTTGCAGTATACATGTGCATACTTCCTTCAGAATCAGAAAGAAACGGTAGCTTTATATAAAGAACATTGACAGTAATTAAAGGGGTAGAAACGGGGATAGGGTTTGCGTTTTTGTGAAAGTTATGTGGACGGTATTTTAATTTTTCTATTTGTTTTAAAGTATACGAATGCCAAGTTCCACCGAATCGGATTAAAATGTGGGTTTTGTACAATTATTAAGGGAAAAGGAGCTAGGGTAGCTATAGCCTATATGCGCCAACTTTCATAAAGATCGGTCAAATGGTGCCGACTGTAGCATACTAAAAATAAATTGACAAAAATCAAGGGGGTTGAAACGGGAAGAAGGGCTCAGTTTTTGCAAACCAAGAGTTGGCATTATTTTTCCTCTTTCTTTTATAGTAAAAATTTGCTCCGTCTAAACCGGATAAAACTGCGGTTGTGTATAAAAATTAAGTGGTTTAATGGGAAGGAGGGGTGCTTTTTGGATCTTTTGGTCAGACACCTTCTTCGTGAAAAAATACATATAAGCACTAACTTTCATGGTAATCGGTCATACAATCGCGACTGTAGCTTTTTATAAATAACATTGACAAAAGTTAATGGGATTGAAGGAGGGAAAGGGGTTGAGCTTTGGCAAACCAAATGTTGACAGGATTTTTCTCTTTGTTTTAAAGTATACATGGGCAAAGTTAAATAAAAAATGTAGATTTATATAAAATTAAGGGATGTAAAGGGAGACATGGGGTGGTTTTTTATTTATTTATTTTTATTTATTTATTTATTTTATCAGAAACCTTCTCAATTAAAAATTACATGTATATGCCAACTTTATTGGAGACCAGTTAAATGGTGTCGACCGTAGTTTTGTATAAAGAAGATTGGTAAAAATGTAGGGGTTCGTATAAATATTAAGGGGTGTAAAGGGGAGAAGGGTGGTTTTTTATTTTATTTTTTTGGTTGGATTCTCTATGAAAAATTATATGTATATGCCAACTTTGATGATAATGGGTCAAACAATGTCGAGTGTAGCTTTTTATGAAGAACATTGACAATAATTAAAGGGGTGGAAGGAGGGAGGGGGTTAAGCTTTGGCAGACCAAATGTTGACAGGATTTTTCTCTTTGTTTTAAAGTATACATGGGCAAAGTTCAATAAAATCAGATAAGAAATGTAGGTTTCTATTAAATTAAGGGGTGTAAAGACGAGAGGGTTGGTTTTTTTGTTTTTTGGTCAATAACCTTTTCCATGTAAAACTACATGTAATTGCCAACTTTAATGGAGATCAGTTAAATGGTGTCGACTGTAGCTCTGAATAAAGAAAATTGGTAAAAATTAATGGGGTGGATAGGGGTTCAGTTTTTTTAAACCAGAAGTTGACAGTATTTTTCTATTTATTTTTGGCTATATATGTCCAAGTTTTATCGAGATCGAATAAGAAATGTGGATTTGTATAAAAATTAAGGGGTGGAAGGAGGTAGAAGGGGTGGTTTCTCAATGAAATTCATATGGGACCACTTTGGAGGTATACCCTATCCACTAAAAATTTTGTATTTAAATCGGTTCAAAATTGGCGAAAATATCGATGAACATACATAAAAAAAAAAAAATTAAAAAAAATATACAGGCGAATTGAGAACCTTCTCCTTTTTTTTAAGTCGGTTAAAAATTAGTAACAAACACCGAAGCTTGGAAGGTGTGACGACAATGACGGCGACAAATGCGCCAGGAATACATGAAGTTGGGATCTTTACTGCCGCTGGGATCTGACACACAATCTCATACGCGTCTGAGTTCGCTTCGGCGTTTGGTGTAGCACGCAGCAGAAACAGCCCAAAGGCGAAAGGATCTGCACTTTACGAGCGATGTCTGCCGCCGCGAGAAGAAGCACATCGGTATTGGAACACGTCCTTTTTCTTTTGCCTCAGGAGAAATCGTTTCAGTTCTTCCTGTGTCGAAAGTTCAAAACTATTCCTTCATGTCAGCCACAAACTACAATAAAAAGGAAACACATACCGGATCTATACAATATTTTGTTGTAATTATGTGTCACATGAATAAATACACGACCGGTTCTTTTAGTTTAAAGAGAATTTTTATATCTGACTACATTTCCAACAACACAA
Organism: Vandiemenella viatica; assembly: GCA_031002005.1. Taxonomy (NCBI): domain Eukaryota; kingdom Metazoa; phylum Arthropoda; class Insecta; order Orthoptera; family Morabidae; genus Vandiemenella; species Vandiemenella viatica. The sequence goes on from JARYHS010008074.1 coordinate 303,193,271, forward strand.
ACAAAACTAATATATCCTCTTATGTTAATGTGTGCGATTAAATTTTTAACTATTCATGAAGCATGTGTGTGCAGATGATAATGTGATGATGTGTATATTGAAGCTTATTGATTACTCAACCATCTCCTGGAATGCAAAGAGCACAGTACAATTATCAGTATCGTTTGGAAATTTTTGGGGCACATATTACGACGTGATCTTCACATCCGGAAAAGCTTCCTTTGTGCGTGTGACGTAGGCTCCATCATTTTAACTCTAACTCAAGATTGAGATATGACAGATGCGGAATCCACGGAAATTGGAATCTATGTCAACCCGTCATTAAGACCATACAAATTTACTACAACCACTAAAACCAGCGAATTGACTTCTTTGTAGTTAATGATTTATCCTGTATTGAAGGTAAATTGGTTCATTGAACTGTCGCGTTGTTCATTGTTTTAACTGCTGTGACCGCTTTGGTATCGATGGCCTCAATAAAAATAAAAATAAAAATCTGGAAGAGTGAACTTAAGGAGGAAATTCCTTTGGATGCTTACAGACAAAAGAAAATTAATTATTTTAACCGTCCTGTACACAATGTGAAGAACAATAGGTATCTTTAAACAGGCTTTTAAACGAGCTTCCCACTGTAATTACTGTCATATTGTGCAGTATCGATTCCTCAATGAAAATAGGTAAGAGTCATAAAAAGATTTCGCTTGTACCATGAGTTGCGCATGTAGGCTCATTATGTTCATTGAATTTATTTATAAATGAAATAATTTTTCATTAAAATCCCGCAGTCTCCCACAAACGTTATGTTGAAACATTTACACCTACTTAATTTGTCATGTTTGATTAAAAAGTAATTTGTTGTTCACATTGGACATGAAACTTTATTATATTACAAGATAAAATTTTAATTTTGTGATGAATTACAAATATATTAGTAGTAACAATATATTAAAATAAGGCTCTGTAACGGTACCACACAGATTTCGACGGCTATTGTTTAAGCCTCCGTTAACGATTGACATAGATTCAGGATCGTATTTTGTAGGTAATTTCCAGAGGTGATGTGCGTGTTACACCGCAATTTACGAAACTTTTAACAGAGTTTGATTCACTAATTTAAAAACCTTACCGTTGTGCACGGGCAATAAATCACGTAACAAAAGTTTTTTTGTCCAAAGTTAAACATTAGTTTCTCGCTAAAACCAAAATTTTAAGCAAACTCGTTTCCAATATGCGAAAGAAGCCCATACTGCAAAATGTTTTAACTGTAAAGTATTTTTGAAGGAAAGGTAAAAGTTATACCAACAAATTATTAAAGGAATTTTGAATTGTTCTTTTTATTATGTTATTGCTCTCACAGGAAGAGTCCACAACTCCAGGAAGGAAAATTTTGTGTAGATCTATGGCTTTGTTCCACCGATGTGAGTGATTTAATATCACCATTGGGTTTGTTTCCAGTTTGTTGATACTTCCTCAGAAATTATGTTAATGACATTAAGACAATTTTGAGACCCCTAACTAGTTTAACTATATGAGATGTAATCATATTGCTTAAAATTAAAAATGTTTTTCCAGTACCCCACTGGAATTATTGGTTAGTTACTAGAACTTACACTTTTGCTGATTTAATTATCGCTATAACTTTAATGTACAATTATTGTAATCACTCATGTACTACTACAAATATCGCAAACATCAGAATTTAACAAGAAAAATAAAAACTGAAATCAGTGCATGAGAATCATAAGCATTCGCCTGGAGTGATTTAAGGAAACCATAGAAAACCGAAATCTGGATGGATGGACGAAGATTCGATCCCGGGTCTTCCCGAATGCGAGGCTACCACGCTCGATCAGTTTGTGCTGGGTGACCGTGAGACATAATGTATGTACCCAACGCATCTCACATACTCTGCTGGGGCTAAATCTTCGACCGTAAGAGTCAATCCGTGGTCAAACTCCTTGCAAGGCTTCTGATGATCACAGTATGAGGACGGACATTAGCACAATAGGGTGCATACACTACCCACCTACTGGCGGGCTATCATTGTGCCTTCTCCAACAACCAACTCGGTCCAGCTGCCGTAACTGATTGCCAACCAAACCACAATATCAGAGGTCGGATTTTTGTGACGTTCTGAAATCAAAACAGGGTGGGCCCTTTCTCCACTACACCGGCGTACATGATGTCGATTATCACGTTGCCAGAGAAAATCGGAACTCCTCACCAAACATAAACGTATGCCGTTGAAGTGTCCAGTTGCGTTTTGCATTACACTAGGTCAGTGTAGCTGGTAGTGAAATCAGATTATTGTAACCCACTGCATAGCGGCCCGAGAATATAGCCCAGCTTCAACCAATCGGTTGACAATTGTCAGTAGGGAGATTCTCTCTACAGCCACAGCTGGGATCTGGGCTGCAGTCGCCCGTCTGTCAGTAACTGCCACCTGCACAATTTTGGGATCTTTACGTGCTGTTGTCCTTTTGTGTGGACGGGCGTCAGCTCTACAAGTAGTCTTCGTGCGTCTAATGTCTCTGTAGTGACATTGCACTTCGGCCAGTCGTCCGGAAGACTCACTATATAATGCACTCAATTCAAACATACCAATTATCCGACCACTCTCAAAGTCAGACATTTCAATGTATGGGATCAACACTCTGCACCTTAGCATACTTGGTCACCGAGAATCTGTGGTCAAAAAACCGCTATGTTACAGCACAGTTTTCACCATTTTTAAGCCAAACAACATAGCAATATTGCGTAATAAATAGTCCCTTCGTCTGCATACTATTACATGTACAAATTTAAAGTTTTAATCATTCAATATTCTTAGTAGGGTTATACTTGGGACCACATTCTAGACATTTATCACTGCTCCATCTGGGTGTAACACTTTCCATTTCCGCCAGTTTATGAAAACCTATTGGTGATACCATGTAAATTGTTTCAGTCTAAATTGTGTTGTTGCTATTGAAAAACTTGGAAAACATTTAAAATATTTCATTTCAAACCAGACGAAAACACAAACTCCGACTATAAGACGAAGAAAACATGAAATATAATCACATGTAAATAAAATTAATTTCCACTGTACTTCAAGTTCTTATGAAGCTAACAAAATTTATCACTGAAGAAGCTCTAAAAGTCGAATGTATCACTTTCACCGAGAGTAGTGGGTGAACGGTTAACGTTCTGGCCTCGCATTCGAGAGGACGTGGGTTCGAATCCACGTCCGGGCATCCAGATTAGGGTTTTCCAAGGTTCCCCCAAATCACTCCAGGCGAATGCCGGGATGCTTCCTTCAAAAAGGCCATGGCCGAATTCCTTCCCGTTCCTTTTCCCCAGTCCCTTCCCGCCTCTAATGACCTTAGCCGTCGACAAGACGTAAAGAAAAAAAAAAAAAAAAAAAAGAATCGCGTTCAGTGAGAAATAAAAGGGAATAAAATTCTATTGCATTGGTATATTATCAATTTTTATATAAATTGATTAACATGCAATTGAAGAAACGGTCCACTAAATCCAGTTGTGAAATATTTGGTTTATACCATTTTTGCGGTTTTCATAATTGACGGACCGTGTTAAGAAACTGTAAGTTCAATTAGTCTATAACTTTCTGATGGTTGTGTTTTATTTGCGCAGCACTGATAAAATACATCAATTGCGGAAGCATTCTCTCGTCCAAGATCTATTTTACATGTATTGAGAAGACTGACCAATGGATCCTCGCAAGCTGAAACTGGTGACAAGTATCTGCAGCAACTTAAGAGCCGTTTTCTTTGACAAATTGAGATTTCTGGATAATGCTGTTCGCCATTAGCAATATATACTCCACACTACCCGTAGAAATTTTTACTACCACATTTCAGATGAAGAAACTAATACTTCCTTAGACGAAATGATGTAAGATTCCATTAGGAATCTGAGTAAGATTACATTTATGTTATATTCACTTCTAAAAATTAAAAACCCAAACTCTAGAGACGTCTTTAAATTACTGATATTATTCTTATGAATTTGTGACAATGAAGTATTTGTTTTATAAATGATTCAATGCAATTAAAAATTCTATATAAAATAATATTAAATGATTGTAAAACAAAACAAACAATTGTTCTTGTAACTCGATTCAGAACTTTTAACGACCACTTATAAAATCTCATTTTATGCTTCCCTTATTCCTACAGCCTAGCTGACAGATTTTTTTTTTATAAGTTCTTAAAAATCTGATTTATAAGAACGCTGTAAATTAAATATGCATGAATCTCGAAATTGCAGTAAAAGATCTTCTCTCAGGTAATGACTCATGTATAAGACTTCTTTATAAATGTGAAGCAATACTTTTTTCTCCAGACATTTTTCGCGCCTAGTAATGAACTCTTTACTTTGCGCTTTTCACACCTTTTTTTAATCTTGATTAAAGGAGTTGTCAGTTACATTATTTGTGGAAACGGAAAGTAAATTCCGACCTGAAAAGATGTTGAATGCATCAAGTAATCATAAAAGGTATCATCTTGTCAAAATTACTGAAATTCCATGAGTTCTTATGTAATTGATAAATATAAATTGATTTTTAGTCGACGTATAGAAAATACAGGCTTTTCCCTGGTCGAAATAGTTTTACAACATGGATTATTATAAGTTTTTGGTGGCTGCCATACTGAGATAGTTGATCATTCAATGTAGTACGCAACCGCATTCAATGTGAAGATAAGGCTAAACGAAAATATGATGGGCCTAACATTAGCTATGTACCAGAAACAAATAAACGAAAGGCATAACTGTATACGAATATGATAAATAAGACTTTCTGGATTACAGTCAAATCCCACCTGTCCAAGTAATAAACAATGTATCTGAAAGTAGGGCTTAGTGATACGTTGATTTTTGGGAATGAAGGTTCAGTTATTTAACTAATGATTTAAATTGATGTTTAAGTCAATGCGCGTTTCTAAACAGAAATGTATTTCTTGTCAGCTACACCAGAAATCCGTGATGGTATTGACAACGTAAGGTCTATGCGACCAAAACTCTACAGTGATTATAAACGAAAATAAATTAAAGTAAGACACCGTAAAATAAAATTACATATACACCCTACTGCTTTCCAATGGAAATAATTCGCTAATGTGCATGACATAAAACATTTCAGGTCTACCTGAATATAGATTGCAGTAATAAATGGAACTTTTCAAAACATATGTTTCCGTCCCAGCTTGTTAAGCTTGAGAAATCAAAAAAAAATTTAATTGAATGTATTTTCAATCGTTGTAAACACTATGGAGGAACTGTAGCAAGTTCATATAGTACTTCTTTTTTATAATAAAATGGTTTCAAGTTTTTCAAGCCTCGCTGTATACTTATCTCAATTATGTTTCAAAAAATATTATTGTATGAAACATAAATAATCTTAGTCATAGTTCAGTTAATATTTGCAGGGCTGATGCTTCACTTTGAATGGCACTTTATGAAAAAGTGCTGATCTCTTAACAATAAAATCGATAATTCTTTTCGTAATTTATGTTCTGCATTGAGAATCTATAATTGTAAATGTACATTAATAATTAACAGTTCCTGTTCTCTCTTGCGAAAATTTTGTGTTTTATGGACAATTAGGCATTCAGTAACGGTCTGTAAATTTCTGGTGCAATGGAGTGTTGACGCGTTCATAATTTCCACCATTGTTCGAACGAGCTTACATTACAAATTGTATATTCATGTTTGGATATTTGAGGTGCTCTTATTTCACTCGCAAACGCAATATTTCCGACAGGGTAAAACATGTTCCTTCCGCAGTTACTAATCCACAATTTAACTACCGTCCTTAAACGGAGCGATAAAATATAACGTTGAAACAAATACATTACTTACATTTACTTATACTAAAAGAGCAAAATATGCCTAAA